>JAOQMS010000003.1:8126885-8165934 GCA_027563885.1 Erythroxylum longipes | reverse complement strand
CTTCGAACTCGCTATGTTTTGTAGTAACTAGTAGTGACAAACTGCACATCCTGAGGAATCCATTCCAAACCTCCGTCATCACTCTACCTAACTTTAAAAAAGCATTTGTTTCCTTGGAGGAAAGTTCTGTCCTTTTTTTAATGACCCCTTAGACTTCAATTCTTCTATGCGTATGCATTCATGTAACTTTGGGATCCTTGACTAATCTTTTCGGTTTATATCCCGCCATTGTCAATGGTTATGATAAATCTCCTGCATCTAATCGGACGGATGTAATTAAACCAGTGCTGTGCAATTCGCGTTTTGGAAAAAAAGATGGCTTCCCACGGCTATCTTTGTTCCTAGTTTCTATTTTCTACTATTTGATTATTCTTTTTGGTCTACCTATGTGATAGTTATGGCAATATGGGTTGTTTCAAATGCAAGAAAGAATGCTTTCGATGCACCCAAAATGAGAATTACAAGAGAAAAGCAAGGTGCCATTACTTATATCCTGTCAATCTAAAGCGACCTCCTACATTCTTTGACGTCTGCTTTCAAAACCCTTTGTTTCAGGTTTGATCCTTGATTGCGAGTTCATTGATAAGCCCATCAAGTTTGAATCTTTATTTGAAACTAATGGCGGATAGCCATGTACAAGTGGACCAGTCCTCTACTGCTCGGGCCCCTCTTCTCAATCCAATTCAAAATCACAACCATCAACGACCACCACGCTCACAGGAGCGAGCAAATGACGGCGTTGTTCTTGATCGAGTCCTTCAAAATCTTGAAACTTTTCTGTCACTTCTGGGTTTTAAACAATCTTCTGTTTTATGGTCATTGCTTTCATGGGCTGCTTTTGCAGCGGTTGGTGTTCTGCTTCCTATTGGTATGTTAGAACTCTCCAGTTGTTCAGAATGTGAAAAGTACCATATTGAGTATGTCGAGCTGGATATTCTAGCAATGCAGGCGTGTTTAGCTGCTGTTTCCTTGCTTTGCTTGTCGCTTAATGTACGCAAGTATGGTGTCAGGAGGTTTATACTTGCTGACAGATATAGTGGCCATATGACTCACTCTAGTAGCCAATACGTTCAACAAATCAAGGTTAGAATCTTATCAGATACTTATTATTAAGTGCAAGTTTTTTAATGATTTGTTCGGGTGAATATGAGGGGTGGAAATGATCTCTTCTCTTCTCTTGAAAGATCTTTTACTTTCCCTGTGCGAACAGATCTCACGGATTTCTTTTGTTTTTGAAGTTGTTTCGCAAGTTTAAACAAGTTTGGAGATTTTCGTTTACTCTTCGGTGTCTGGTTTGGATTGCATTTAGCAACCAATTTCCATGATACGTTGGTGTTTTAAGCTAACTTATACCTCATAGATTGTAAAGTATGAATTGAATTTGTGGAATTTAGGAACTAATTACTTGTTAAGCTATATTCGTGTATAAAATCTTTCCTTTTCATCAATGTTATTCGTTACTAAATGTGCAAACAGCTGCATTCAGTTCTGTGATTATCATCTTTTATATCCTGTACTTGCAATTTTAACTGATTTTTGTCGGATATTGTGATCAATATAAGAGGGATGTTTACGTTTTGCAGAATTCTTTACAGTTGCTTGTCTTCTGGTCACTAACGTGTTTACTTCTAAAGATCGTGCGTGAGGTTGTTCGCATATCATATGTACATCACGAATCGTGGTGGTTGTCTAGCACTATTTTACTTGGTTTGATCATTTCCTGGACCTATCTGAGTACCATATATCTACTGGCCACCATTTTGTTTCATCTAATCTGCAACTTGCAAGTTGTTCACTTTGATGATTACGCAAAGCTCCTAGAAAGAGAATCAGACGTATCGATATTAATGGAGGAGCACATTCGGTTGCGTTATAATCTGTCCAAGATAAGCCACAGGTACCGAATGTTTCTTCTTCTACAGTTCTGTGTTGTGACAGCTAGCCAATGTGTGACTCTATTGCAGACCACCGGTTATAGCGGTAGAATTACCATCATAAATGGCGGTGACTTTGCCGTAAGTCTTGTTCCGAAATGAAATATAATAAATTTTAGACATTTCTACTACCTATTTGATCTCATTCGTAAAGCCAGTTCACAGAAAAATTTCCTCGAGATTGCAGGTATCGTCAATTGTTCAGGTTGTTGGGATAATTCTTTGCTTGCATGCCGCTACTAAGATATCCCATAGAGCTCAAGGTATTGCATCTTTAGCTGGTAGTTGGCATGCATTGGCAACCTGCAGCGTTGCTGATGTATCTCAACTCAGAGTTTCAAGCAGTGTGGGGAATCTGGAGGCTATGAATAGTCAAAATTGTCTTCAGATAAGTTACTCTGAAAACGATTTGGAGTCATTGGATTACATGTCATTGCCAGTAAATACACAACTGACCTCCCAGATGTCCTCGTATCACAAACGGCAAGCCTTCGGTATTTATTGGCTAATCTTGATTCTTTTTCTTACATAGCTGTCGAAGAACCATCAAGAAACTAGGCACTAATGATTTTCCACGCCTTTTTCATTCTCCCAAGTTAGGTAATTGACACTAATGGGACATTGTAACAGAAGAACTAAACCAGCTAACTAAGATATAGCAATGCTGATACTGCAAAAATCAAATAGATTGGAGCATTACTCCAGGATCTGTACATAAACACCACTAACGCTGTGTCTCTTCCTTTATTGCCTTAACTATCTAGTTTTCAGCTTAATACATGATTCTTTCTTCGTGCCTTCTGTACTGTCTTTACAGTAATGGTTCACTCAATGAGTGTAACCTGTGTTCATGTGATTTTGTTATGCAGTGATGTATTTGCAGAACAATCCTGGGGGAATAACAATTTTTGGCTGGAGAATTGATCGTGGACTTATGAACACCATCTTCTTCATTGAGCTGTCCCTGGTTACTTTTGTATTGGGTAAGACCATAGTTTTCACTGCCAAGTGACGATTTGCAGTGACACGAATTTTATACTCATTCGCATACGAGGACCGCACATTTTCTGTTGCAAGTGTACTATAACACTGTTACAATTGCCACACCGTACCATGTGTCTAAATAATGTGAATTATATCCTTACGTATCCACAAAAAGATGGTTACATGCGAAAAAAAGTTTCAGCTTGAAATTCTAGCTAGTTCGTCTAGCTTCTTCAGCTCTTTCCAAAACATACACGTTTACAGCCAATGAATTCAGGGCGCACAGTGGCTCCCCTCAGACATGGACTTGTTTTCCTAGATTGACACGGATTTTTTCATCTTAAAATATCCACCAATTATGAGCATCAGACACCTTAAGCGAGACTTACAACTCGCAAAGTGAATTTACATGTCAACTGCCTGTCAGGACAGCCTTCTTGCTCTGAAACTGGATAATGCCGTAGCTCAGTGATAAAACAAAAGCAATCCCAGGAGAAGGGTGTCGTATTTCATTGATTAATTAACAGGGTATGTGTCCCTTAATATACTTAGAATAACTAGATAAGGGTAAATAAAATAAATGATAAGGATAAATAAAAGATATAACAGAATTGGTTTCAGCCATGTGTAAAATGGTGATAACATATTGTAGCAGTTGAGATTTTAACACGTTATCATCTCCCCTCAAATGCATAAGACGAAGAGATTGTGAACGTGTATCGCAGTTGGTGAAATGCTGCTTAAGAGGTAAGAACCTTAGTCTTAATTTCAGCAATATGAGCAGAAGAAGAAATATGCCGAATGAATAGAGCTTTGTTAGGGACTAGATCACGAACAAAGTGAATATGAACTTTAATGTGTTTTGTACAAGCATGAAAAACTGAATTTGATGCTAAAAATGCGGAACCAAGATTATCACAGTAAATGGTAGGTTGAAGATTAGATAATACTAGTGTTAGGATTAAATCCTAAGAATCTTAATTATAGAATCGTCTATCATATCGTATTATTAAGAGATTGAAAGAGAGATGCATACCTGACTCTATTGTTAGTTGTAATTCAATGCAGTGGAATGGTGTTAATTGGATTCGTCTTCCAATCCTATTCACTTTTCTAGTGTTTTTTTATTTCTCTCTTAAGAGGATATAGAGAAAAAGGTATTCGTGAAAGGATTGGGGACCATTATCCAATAAATGTAGTTTCTTCCATTTGGTAGTTAAGCAGTTAGAAAAAACAACTATTATCAGTTCTATCTCTGCCCCTTATAGAAATAGAAATTACACAATGGTATCTACACATTAATTTTATGACAAATATACCCTTAAGCCTACTAAAAAAATTAATTAGATCACTTAATTTATGGCTTATGAATGACAACACACATTAATAATATATATATGTGGTCCCAATATGGATCAATATAAAATTATCCAACAATCTCCCACTGGATCACATATGTATCTTGATAAATGTGTTTTTAACTTTAGTGAGCTCCTGAAATTCGTTATTATGTCTTGAAGGGTATCCAAACAATCTCGTTCATTGGCTATATCGATAAATGATCAAAGCAGTCTTTGTTACATCAATCGTAACTGGATCCATCAATGATCACGTAGACCAACATAGCCAAATAACATAGATCAATTATAGATGCGTAGCATAGAAATTACATGTAATGTGATCCACACATGTCTATTTCCAACAGGTCCTATTTTACTTTATTAAGATTAATATTTCAAAATACTTATCAGAGTGTAATAAACTGAAGACTTCATTTTTGTAGAAAGTAATCCAAATACATATATAAAACCTAAGTCTAACATAAAGCATCAATACAAATTCCCACTAAAGCGAAATCTCCTCAAATAAAGCAACACCCATATGAGTAGTGTGCTCATGAAAGACCTTAGGTGGTAGTCCTTTTGTAAGTGAATCTACTATCATGGAATTTGTTCCAATGTGCTATAGGAAAATTTGTTTACTCTGCACTCTTTCTTTCATGACGAGAAACTTGATTTCTATATGTTTTGATTTCGTCGAGCTTCTGTTGTTGTTGGAATATAGAACCGCTAACTTATTGTCATAATATACTTTGAGTGGTCTTTCAAAACCCTCCAAAATTCGCAGCTCAGTGATAAAATTTCGTAGCCATATTCCATAATTAGATGCCTCACAATATGCTACAAACTTTGCAGCCATGGTGGATGAAGCAACGAGCGTCTGCTTTGCAGACTTCCACGAAATCGCTCCACTAGCCAATAAGTAAACATAGCCTGAAGTGGATCTCTTGCTATCTTAGCATCCAGCAAAATCGGAATCAAAATACCCATTAATCTCCAACTTATTCGATCTCCTATATATGAGCATATAATCCTTTGTTTTCTGTAAATACCTTCTAACCAACTTAGCTGTCTTCCAATGATCCATGCCGGGGTTACTTAAATACCTGCCTAATATGCTAACTATGAACGCAATATCTAGACGTGTACATGCTTGAGCATAATTTAGACTCCCTACGGCTGAGGCATAAGGAATCTTCTGCATTTCTTTAATTTCAAGACTGTTCTTCGGGCATTGACTGAGACTAAACTTTTCTCCTTTAGCCACCAAGGTTTCACTTGGTTTGCAATTTTGCATACCAAATCTATTGCGAACTTTCTAAATATAGTTCCTTTGTGACAATCCCAATATACCGCGAGAATTCCTAATACAAAGGAAGCATTACCAAGATCTTTCATTTCAAATTTCTTTGATAGAAATCTCTTGGAGTCATGCAACATGCCTATGTCATTTGTGGCAAGCAATATGCTGTCGACATACAAAACCAGAAAAATGTGTTTACTTCTACTGAACTTGTGATACACACAATCATCAACAATATTCGTTTCAAAACCATATAGAGCAATAACTTGATAAAATTTGAAATACCACTAACGAGATGTCTGCATGAGTCCATAAATGGATTTAGTCAATTTGCAAACCATATTCTTTAGGTCTCCTGACATAAAGTTTTCTGTTTACGCCATATAAATTGTTTCTTCAATGTCACCATTAAGAAATGCTATTTTAACATCCATTTGATGCAACTCAAGATCAAAATGTGCAACAAGTGCTATAATTGTCCTAAAAGAATCTTTCGTAGAAACCTAAGAGAAAGTCTCTTTGCAGTCGATTCCTTCCTTTTGAGTAAAGTCCTTGGCTACAAGATATGCCTTATACCTCACTACATTACCATTTGAATCCCTTTTGGTTTTAAATATCCATTTACAACCTACAGGTTTTGCACCATGTGGTAATGGGACAAGTTTCCAAACTTTATTGTCTTGCATAGACTTGTATTCTTCATTCATGGCTTCAATCCATTTATGATAGGTGGAAATTTGCATGGCTTAACGGAAATTTATTGGATCATCTTCTGACATTCCACTTTCTACTTCCTATTCTTGGAGATATACGATATAATTGTCTAAAATTGCAAATTTTCTTTCACTCATGGATGGCCTTAATGGCCCAGATTCTTGAGATTGCTGAGTTTGTTCCTCAAGAATAATTACCTCATCTTGAATGAGAGGTTGAACAACATTTTCTCGTCGAGAATCTGAATTTACTTCTGGATTAATGACAGGTATATAAACCTGCACATTGACAAAAGTATTAGGAATTGAGATTTCTCCCTCTTCCTCCTCAAAGACAATGTTACTAACTTGATTTTTCCCCTCAAACTCAACATCATCAAAGAATATTGCAATTCCTGTCTCAAAAATTGACCTACTAGTGGGATTGTAAAACTTGTAGCCTCGTGATCGTTCTGCATAGCTAATAAAGTAGTTGCTAATAGTTTTAGAGTCCAATTTCCTTTCATGAGGCTTATAAGGCTTTGCTTCAGCAGGACATCCCCAAACACGAAATTGCTTTAGACTAGGCTTTTGCCCAACCCAAAACTCATACGGTGTTTTTGTGGTTGCTTTTGTTGGCACCTGATTTAGGATATAAGTTGTTGTCTTTAGAGCTTCACCCCAGAGTGACTTTAGTAAAGTAGATTGACTAATCATACTTCTTACCATGTCCTTAAGTGTCCTGTTTTGTCTCTCAGATACACCATTTATGCTAGGTGATCCTGGCATGGTATATTATGGGATGATTCCACATTCCTCTAGGTATTTAGCAAACGGTCTCGGACGTTATTCACCTGAGTTGTCGTATCTGGCATAGTATTCACCACCACGGTCAGATCTGATGCTCTTTATCCATTTATTGAGTTGTAACTCAACTTCAACCTTAAATGTTTTGAGAACGTCTAAAGACTGCGATTTTTCACATATAAGAAATAGGTAACCATATCTGGAATAGTCGTCTATAAATGTTATAAAGTATTATTGACTATTCCAAGAAGTTATAAGGAATGGACCACAAATATCCGTATGTATTAATTCTAAAACATATGCAGTCTGATTGGCACCTATTTTCTTTATTTTAGTCTATTTTCTCTTGATACACTGAACACAAACATCAAAGTCTGAAAAATAATGAGAGTCCAAAATCTCATCAGATAGAAGACGCTTAACTCTAGATTTAGAGATGTGACCTAGGCGTTTGTACCATAATGAGCCTGAATTATCCTTATCTAACTTACGCTTCATACCACACGATTCCACTTGTAAGGTTTCATTATAACATGAAATAGTTTCCAACAAATATAGATTATCGAAGACATTAAGTAAACCAGTACTAATAATATTGGAATTTAGAGATAAACTAAATTGAGAATTCCCAAATGAACATGAGTATCCATATTTGTCCAAAACATAAATTGAAACCAAATTTCGTGTAAAAGATGGTACAACAAAAGTGTTTACCAAATCTAAATAACAATCAGTTTTTAACAATAATCTAAAGTGCCCTATTGACTTCACTTCCACCGACTTGCCATTACCCATGTAAATGCGTCTTTCAGCATCAGTTGACTCTCGGTAGCTCAGGCAACCCTACATAGAAACACAAATGTGAGTAGTAGTATCAGAATCTACCCACCAAGTATTGCTTGGTATTAAAGCTAAATTGATCTCAAAACAGACAAAAACAGGAAATGTGCCTTTCTTTGCTCGCCAATTAGCAAATTTAGCACAATCCTTCTTTTTATGCCCAGGTTTACCACAAAAGAAACAACCATTGTCAGCTTTTTGTTTCTTTTGCTCTGGCCCTTAGGAACAACAACTTCTTTTCCCCTATCCTTCTTTTTGCCCTTACCTTTAAAGGTGCTAGCCAAATGAGCACTTTCAGTTTTGTCTTTCTTCAATCTATCTTCTTCTTGTACATAAAATGAAATGAGCTCATTGAGAGTCCATTTCTCCTTTTGGCAGTTATAACTAACCTTAAATTGACTAAATTGCAAGCAAAGATATCAGAATTAAATGTACGAGCAAATCATCTGATAAGTCGAGCTTTAGTGCCTATGTTTTGAAGCAAGATGAGAAATCTCCATAATGTACTCCTTGACATTACCTTTGCCTTTATATTTCATTGAAATCAAGCTTGTTAAGGGCGTGCTTGTTTCAGCCTTATCATTTTTAACAAAACGATTCTGAATTTCCTTAAGGAACTTACTGGCAATGATATTATCATCCATTATTGCACCTCTGAAAGCCTCTGGAATCTCATGCTTTATGATCATAAGACTTAGCATGTTCGAACGGTCCCATTTTTCAAAGTATGCAATTTCCTCAGGAGTACTTTGTTTAGTAAGGTCATTTGGTTTCGGCATTCTCAATGCCAAGTTTATGTCCTTGCATCCAAGAACAATTAATATGTTCTCTTTCCAGTCTTTAAAGTTAGTTCCGTTTAACATTGGAACATTGATCATGTTTGCAGATATAGAAGTAATGGACATTAAAGCTGAATAGAGAACAAAACAAAACAAAATAAATAAACAAACATGCTCACATCAAATAACCAAATAAACAGTCTTTAAATTGATTGATTCTATGACATCTCAAGATACCAAGCACAATATTAATACCAAATCTTTGGATAGTGATATTAATTGTAAGTGGTACTCTTGTTGTAATGATCAAACATTGACAATAAGTTATGTCAAATAACAAATCTATCTTTGGATTGATATATTATTCACATTAGGTTACCCTGATAATTATCACATATTTACCATCACTATGTATGAAATTCGGCCAAATATGAACCCTTCTTTAGACTGGTTAATATTCGCATGAATTAAACAAACACAAACATCCAATCATTCTTTATCTACACAGGAGAGATCACTTTGGTAACATCTTATGTAAATTTTAGTTAATAGAATGTTTAGACAAGTAGTATAAATAATAGATGTCGCATGTAGGTTAATCAAAATTAAAATACCGACTCCTTTAAGAATGAATGTGCTTGATTTAATTAAATGCCGAGAAAAAGATAGATGCATGAAAACATTTCTTTAAAATTCAGTTAATCCACCAAATAATTTGACAAAACTATGAAGATTATTATGCTCAATCTTTAAAATACAAAAGCCCCAATTTTTTTCAATTAATTCGACCTTAATTGAGTGAGATTAGGCACAAATAACCCTTAATTAACTTGCCCAGAAAATATACTCCATGAAACTTCAAATTGAATGCACCCTGACACGTATAAACCTGTATAAATCAAAAGCCCTAAACCAATTTTGCCAAAAGTTCAACCCGTACAATCATGGAAAATAATTTTCGATTCCACAGTTTAGCAGAAAAGCCAATAAAAAAATTATAGGAAAAAAATCCAAATAATTAAACTGCACAAAACTCATGAGTTTTTCGTATAATATCTCTAATAGTAGACATAATACCAACTTGCTCTGACACCAATTGTTAGGATTAAATCCTAAGAATCTTAATTATAGAATCGTGTATCATATCGTATTATTAAGAGAATGAAAGAGAGATGCGTACTCGACTCCATTTTTGGTAGTAATTCAATGCAGCGAAATGATGTTAATCGGGTTCGTCTTCCAATCCTATTCACTTTCTTAGTGTTTTTTTAATTTATCTCTTAAGAGGATGCGGAGAAAAAGGTCTTCGTGAAAGGATTAGGGACCATTACCCTATATAGATGTAGTTTCTTCCATTTGGCAGCTAAGCAGTTGGAAAAAACAAATATTATCAGTTCTATCTCTGCCCCTCATAGAAATAGAAATTACACAATGGTATCTACACATTAATTCCATGACAAATTTACCCTTAATCCTACTGAAAAAATTAATTAGATCACTTAATTTATGGCTTATGAATGATAACACACATTAATAATATATATACGTGGTCCCAATATGGATCAATATAAAATTATCCAACAACTAGTTCATCAAAAAGAGTAGTAATCTGACATAATTCTATAAAAGTAAGAGTAATACTTTGGCAATCATCCTCAGTCCTATATTAAGCAATGGCAGGTTGCTTCTTGACGCTCTATGAAAAAAGATTAAGACCAAGAAATATACAATAATTATATGTATATCGTTGATCATTAGGATAGCTAGCCTAATCAGCATCACAATAGGCTTGTAAAGAGAGGGAGGGAGATTTAGTGAAGTGAATTCCATGAGAAGATATGGAGCAGAGATATCATAGCATCCTTTTCACTGTAGACTAGTGAATATTAGTGGGAAATTGTAGAAATTAAGATATCTTATTGACAAAAAATTGAATGTCAGGACTGACGAAGCAAAGATATTGAAGAACACAACAGTGCTACATTATTTAGTAGATTAGAAAAGGGAACACTATGATTTTTAGACAAAAGGGGAGATAGAGTGATGGCTGCATGAACTGGTTTAGATTTGTCAAACACACTTCAAAAAAGGTCTTTAGTGTATTGTGCTTGAGTGAGAAGAAGACTAAGAGAAGTGGTGTGAGTTTCAATGCCTAGACAGTAATGAAGAGGACTTAAGTCTTTTATAGAAAAGGCAAAGTTGAGATCATGGATAAGTGTTGTAATGAAGAATGGTGAAGAACCATTGACTAAGATATCATCCACATAAACTAGAGAAAGGTTGTGTGAGAGTTGCTTTTATGAATGAAGAGAGAGGTGTCGGATTTAGAGGGATTAAATTTTAGATCAAGGAGTTTTTGACTTAAGCGATAAAACCATATAAGACTTTATGCAATCTACAAACATAGTGAAGATGGTGTGGCTCTGTGAAGCTATTAGGATGAGACATGTAAATAAGTTCCTATAAGTAAATATAAAGGAAGAAATTATTAACATCTAAGTTGGCGAATAGGCTAATTATAGGACATTGCCAAGGTGATGATGATGCAAACAGTGGTGGGTTTGACAACATGACTAAAGGTGAGTATAATGAACACCTGGGTTTGATGAAAACCTTTAGTTACAAGACGAGCTTTACAATGCTCGAGAGAACCATCAAGATTCCTTTTGGTTCAAAAAACTCATTTATAATTGACAACATTTATGTTTGGTAGAGGAGGAACAAGAGTCTATGTATTATTATGATGGAGATCACAAAACTATTCAAGCATAGCCTAATACTAATGAGAAAATTTGTTGGCTTGAGCACAGGATGAGGGGTCTAAATAAGTATTTGGGTGGGGAGAATGTAAGTGATAAAATTAGAAAAGTTACGAGGCGCACGTGTATAACCTTGGGTACGTGAGTTTACAATAAGGGAGGAGGAAGTAGAGGGTAAAGGTGGAAGAGGTAAAGGTAAAGAAATGGGAGAGGAAGAAGGTGAGGTGGAGAATGAAATAGGCAGATTTTTATAAGGAAAGAAATCTTTAAGGAAGCTTACAAGACAAAACATTTAAAGTTCAAAGGTGATGTGATCAAAGCATCGATAACTTTTATATTGAGATGTATAACTAAGAAAAATACATTGTATAGACAAGATAGGGAAAACGGGCGCAATCAAATACATGAAGATAAGTAAGTTCAGGTTTGGTACAATACATGACTTCATGGGGAGATTTAAAATGAAGAACATGAGTGAGTAATAGATTGATAAGATAGACAATAGTAGTGAATGCTTCAAACAAATAAACTTAGGGAGAGAGGCATGAAAAAGGAGGGTGAGATCGGTTTTAGTTATGTGACAAATTTTACGCTTAACAAGGCCATTTTGTTGGGGTGTATAAGGGTAAGAGATGTGAATGGTGATACCATTGGAAAGAAGAAAGTGAAAAGACGCCTATGATGAAAGGTTTTTATAGTAGTGAAGAAGAGACTTTCAGTGGTAGTTTTAAAGGTTTGAAAACGAAGTAAGGTATAAGTTTTGTGGTCAAAGGAAAAATCCATGTAAAGCGGGTAAATAAAGATAATGAAATATCGATAATCAGAGTGGAAAAGAGATGAAAAAGATCCCCAAATATCACAATAAATTAGTTGTAAATGTTTGACAGAAATTCAACAAGACATGGGAAATGAAAGATCATTTTTGCATTAAAGAAAAGAGGCATATGAATTGATGACATTTGAATTAAAAGGCAAGATATGACCTAATCTAGATAGTGTGGATCATCAAGGATGACCAAGATGTTGAGGCCAAAAATTTATTGAAGTTGAAACAGTTGTTAGAACAATAAGATTTGTGAAGTGAAGTGAAATCTTCATTAGGTAGAGGTTGTTATGGATGGGACCTTCGAGGAGTATTATCTTGGATTTGAGGTCCTTCACAATATAGTCAAACATATTGAATTCGATGATACCAGAGTTATCAATGACAAATTTTGCAACAGATGAAAGATTAGTGGTAATGTGAAGAACAATTAATAAATCACATAGATGAAAAGTACATAAATAAGTGGGAAAGGTTAATATACTAGTTAATGAAATAGGAAGAGTGTGTCCATTTCTGACAATTACTTAATTGGATCCTTCATATGGTGTGACAAGATTTTACAATATGAGAATTTAGAATCATATGAGCAATGGAGCCAGTATCTGGTAACCATTTGGTAACATTATTGGTTTTGAAGAGAGTTGGGTCATGATCTGGTTTGATATTCATGGTAGAGAAGATTATGGTAATATTATTTGTAGTATGGTGGAATCCAGTTGATTGGTTACGAGATTTATCAAATCGGAAGTGACAGGAGTAGAAATATATCCCCATTTCTAGCAATTTTGCCAAAGCCTATCATATCGGAAGTGACAGGAGTAGAAATATATCCCCATTTCATCTTTATAATTGATTTTGTGCATTCCTGTGTTCAAGCTTGTTTTCTGGTTGTAATAGGCTGCACTGCAGATCTGGAGACTGACTCAGTCCCACCCAGATAAAAGTTGAGTTGAGGCAGCCCGCAGCTGTGGCTCCGCAAGTCGTTTAATATTACATCTTCAATGAACTTCCTCCGACGATGCTCAATTCCTAACCATGCACCACAAAAGAATTGTTGCTGTCATAGATTTCTTGTTTACAATATCAAAATATAATGCTTCCAACTAATAGATTGGCAGGTATCCTAACGTCGAAGCAGGTCAGGTGCAAGCGGTTATTGGACGGATTAACGATGAATGTCAAATCATGAAACTTATAGCCAACCAGGTACGTCGATAATGTCTTAGTTTCCGTGGTGGATATGATAGACACGTGAATAGAAAACCCTAATCGCTGATAACTGTCAATGGCTTAAACATACGGCAGGCTAAGTTCATTGATTCTTTGTGAAAGAGACTAACCAAACTTGCAGTATTCTTTGCTATATCCAAGTTATAATCTTCTTTACACCGCAAGTGTTGCCGAAATCAATTCCCATGCCAATGTTCTGCTACCAAGGTAGTCTCTGGTCAATAGTGATTCAGGGGGATCATACTCAATTTGTTGTTCTAGTTTAATCTGTGGTGTTAAGTGTTGTTTTCGACCAGTCTCCATTCAGCTCAGAAGGATCATGGAGATCCGTTGGGTCCATAAAATTTGGAAGAGGTGTAGTTATACAGATATTTTACAAACCATCACTTGCAGTTGTTGAACAGATGGTGAGGGACGTTCAAACAAATCTAACCTACTAGATAGAGATGCTGTTGGGGATCCCACGACCAGTTACGCCTGGACCTGAAGAAGGGAGGAGCAGTTCATAAGGGGGAATGCCTGCACCGCTTCTGTTTCTAAGCTGGATGTCCTTGTTTCTTGAATTTATTATCTCTTCTATCTCCTCTAGTCGAGCAGAGAACTTTTGGAACAATTGCATCACCTCATGATCGTTGATCCAGTGGCTGTGCAGATGGTTAACGTGACCCAGGTACTCTTCATCTGGGGAGTGAGTTGATAGGGTGTCTTGAACAGCCATCACTTTTGTGGCTTGAAGTTGAGTTGGCAATGACGACAGGAAAGTACGCTGAGGATCTAGAATGAACTTTCCATAGTCAGGTTCATTTTCTTGTGGGATGAGTTTTCTCATAAGTGTAGGACGATTTGGCACATACCCACCAAAAGGATACTGCCCAAAGTTTATAGCTGCATGCTGACCTGAAGCAATCCAGATCATTGTAGTAAGTATACCAGATAAATCTTCTTTTGTCTCGAGCTTAGGCCACCATGGTTCATCCCTTTTGTCATGGTGACCTTTGTTCTTTATTTCATTCCACCAGGCTTGGAGCTCTATATCAGATGTGACAGAATTGGGCTCAGAGTAGAAATGGTTGACATAAGACTCTACCCATTCCTCTATGGCCGACCATATCAGGAGTCCATCTGAAGCATAAGGGTAGTCTTCAATCACAAGTCTAATGCCACAGGGCATTGAAGGATCTGCCACTGCCATGCCCCTAAAAATAATACCACAAGCATCAGTGTGTATGAAGATTGACAGCAACAACTATATGGAGCAAAGGAAAGCTCCAGAATGGAAGTAATGTTTCAGAGATAAAGCAGAAAGGGAAGAGTGAAAAGAATCTAATCCTATTAATATGCTTGACTTTCTACCTGCGGAGAAGATCTGCAGGCAATGCTTCCATGTCAAAACGCCACATACTTTTGTAGGCTACAGAACTGATTTCCATTGCATACTTTCCAGGGCTAAATGAAGCCTCAATTATTCCTCCGCCATTTATCAAACTTTGCCGGGCAACAGCATTAATCTCCAATGTATATCGCATATGGGGATGAAGTAGTTTGTAAATAGGATGCATTTGGCTAAGCTGTCTGTGAGTTGCAATTATATAGGGCTCCATTGAAGCGTGAGTCCTCAACCTGAGAAAAAGAATCGTCAACAAAAGAAGAAAGTTCATGAGAGTGAAAGCCAGTTCCTATGAAGAAATCAGTGAAATACCAAGACCTAGTCCCATTAAATCTAAACATAGCACCTTTGCTTTTTGAAAAATTCATCTTGAAGATGAGTGACGAGACCTTAATAATCACTACCTAAACATAGCTAAGGATGCATATGACATGACAACGTTGAAGACCTTGAGTTCCAAGCATTTACCAGTGGTTTACTAATTGATGAATGCCAGCATCATTTGAACAGACATGAGCTTTCGCCAGCTTCCAGATCCAATGAGTTGTTGCATCATGCCCATGAGTGTAGACACGCTTATTGTATGTTGAAGAAGGTGTCGGAGGAAGTGAAAGTTCAATGGCAATTGGCCTGAGCATACCAGCCTTATTATAGAAGAAAACTGTCCTTGTGGCATAAGTTTTTCGATCTGGCAAAGCATTGATCTTCTTGATAAATGGCAAAAGCATGTCATGGTAATCAAGTATAAATAACCTGTTCTCTTCAATTGCCTACATCATCAAGTTTCAAAAACAGAAGTTAAGACAATATCTAATTCAGCGGGAACAAATTTCATCCTCCGTTCATTTAGCTTGTAAAAAAGGTCAGGTAAACCAGCACAACTAGTCTACATTGCACTAGAGGGTGGAACAGTACAGGACATGGAAATCAAAGTGACATAGGGGCAAGAAAATGAGCTGAAGGCATATTTCAAAACGTTTTACCTTTTCCACACTCATTCCATGTAGTTCTTCCTCTATTAATTCTTTTTTAAGAGCTGATTCTGGAGGGCCATACACTGCTGGGTCTAGTTTGCTGAGAATCGGGAATTCCTATACAAAAACAATCAAACTGAAAGATTTGTAGCTGCATCAAATAGACTGTGCACAGTGCAATCTTATAGCAGAAACAACAGATTATGACAGAAAAATTTACCTTTAGAACTTCAATGTTCACAGGATTGACCCCAGCCAATGTCTGCCGTGCGAACTCATTATCACGCAACCATGCAAATCTATCCCCTGTACAGAACATGGCGCAATGTGAGCAGAACTAGATAAACTCCAGAACTGGGGAAAAAATGGAGGAATAATGCACATACGTTTTATAACAGCTGGGACTTCATACTTCAGTAGCCTTTCTCCAATGCTAAGAACCTTATCCATAACACTTCCCGGAAAGGTATTCCGAATTACTTCCTTTTGATCTTCAAGTCTTAGCACAACACCTTTGTTGTATAACATATCGATATCAGAGAAGCAAGTGAAAGGAATATCTGATTTTGACAATGTGGCCGCGATAGACGGAATAAGATTGTGAAGCAGAGCTTTCAACCTTCCTGCTGAGAAAGTGTTCTGCTTGATCTCCTCGAAAGTTTCATCACGAGGCACATAAACTGGACGTGGCTTTTCGATACGACTCTCGGAGAGTGGATCTATATCGAAAATGTACTAGGTTAGAAACAAGTTGGACAAATCTCCTAGAAACAATTCAGACAAAATTCCCCGAAGAGTAATAAACCTGACTTCGTTGGAGGTCGGCCAGTTCTACAGCGTCTAGGATAGGGCCATTCTTTACCACCAATGACCGGCCTAGCAAGATCATTGTCTTTATCAGGGTTGCCCAAATCGTTATAAGGAGCATAATCATAAACTCTTTCATGTGCTTTTTTCTCCCCTTTTCCGTTACCGCGAATGCTGAGTAAGTCTTCACGTCGTAGATCCTTGATGCCTGGGGGTGTTTGTGATGGTAAGTATGCCTGTCATAAACAAATGGCCTTTAGATAAGCAGAAAAAGGTAAGATAGCATTAGCAAAATGAAGTAAAAGAAACACTACTGTCTAGCACTCACTTGATTGCTAAAAATAATTCTGCTTTCAGCGTTATCTTTCTGGGAATGGATCCATGTGTTGGCAGGAAAAAAGATTGGACCTTCAATAAAACCATGAACAACAATCTCCAACACGTAGAACTCCTTGTCATGAAGATTTGTGACGATAACAGCCCCAGGATTGCCAAAGTCGATTGGGACGGTGAAGTCAGCCGCATATTCAACTATATGAACATGACTAGATGACGGCTTCGGCAACCAGCCCCGCACTGAAGACAGCACACTCTTTCCTGATTGAGTCACTAGAGAAGCAAAGAAGTAAACTTTTCATTAGCCTTCAGTTAAAGAACAAAAGAATCCAAAAGTATGGGGGGGAAAAGAAAAAGCGGAAACCTCAAAGACTCATGTACAAACAGTAAAAGAACACCCAGAAAGATTTCATCTTTTGCATAAAAACAACCAGTTCCAGTTGGGAAGAGTGCTAACCCGGATCAATCTCTTCACTGATAAGCTGAATCACGATCCCTCGACCAAACCCATTAATAAAATAATCCCACTGATCTTCAATCTTCTCAGTGATCTTCTCTTTCATCTTCTTTCTTACAGTGATCACTGCTCTCACATCAATCATGCCTTTACTCTTGGCAGATAGCAATGGACCGTTGACCTCCTTGTTAGTTTCCGTCGACTTTTCCGACTCCACAGCCTTGTCCTCACCACTTATCACCGCTTTGATTGACCCAGAAGAACCAACCCGTGAAACAGGTACTCTTCTAGCCCACAGAATCCCATGGCTTGCGGTCGAAGGCCGCCGGGAGTATAACTGTGGGTTCAAAGCAGATATATAGTTCACTGTATACATCTCGTAACCAGAATCTATCTCTTTCAGCGTTGTCCCAGTTCGACAATGGATTGAATGATAAAGATGAGACCTTTGCAATAAGAACTATTGTCTTGATCAAGTGGGGTGTCCAGAGATGCTCTTAGATAGAGTGTGAAGTTAAGCACCGGACATTACAGTTTCTACTTCTGCTGAAGTGGGTAGATAGGAGTCTAGATCTGAAAGTGCGCAGAACCAGTTCAGTTTGCAGTAATCTATTATTTGTTGGTATAGGACTGGAAGGTACAAGCTCAGTTTATTGCGCGTGCGATACACAGACCAATTCGTTAGAAAGCGGGAGTGTCAAACTTGGGACAAGTTCCAAGACTATAGTATGCAGATGATTGATTAAAGAATAAGGAAAAAAGATGGAGACGAGCTCTGCTTCTGATCACGTTCACGATAATAGTAATTGATAAATGATGTTTGTTAGATGTCATGGTTACTCTCTGTCAATGGGGTAATGTCAAGTTGACTTTTCTTTTTTACTACCACTATGTCAAAATTTGTATTATCATCGTCACTTTGTATGATGTAGATAATCCATTATCTGCACTACGAGTGCAGAAGAATGAAAAGTTGAAGATTTTTCTTTTCACTTAAACTGGGTTCCATTTCGTTTTCACTCTTATTTCTGACTTTGCAAGAAGAAAACTATGAAAATCAACCTTTTAAACTACATATATCAGGTATTGTTGAGGTTGACGATTTAAGTGATGTCTTGTTTCAGTTTCTATGCGAGTACAGATTTTCTGAGAGGTTCATATTTTATGAAAAATTTATGAGACAGTTCAATCCAAATCCTCAATATTTGAAAAATGAAGTGACTTCCAACTACTTAGAAGCTGAAAAGAGAGATTATTTCTCGTTGATAAACTACTGGTTTATGGTCGTTATTTCTGCATGAATTCGGATGATACTTTTCTACGGTTGATTGGATAAGATACTACATGTCTACAACTGATATCTTCTTTGAATTTTCTTACTCAAGATGACCTGCATCACATGTCTATTTTACAATTCTTTCTTTTCACCACTTAGGAGTTATGGCTGTCCTTTGCAGAAGATAGAAAATGACCTTGCAAGATCTGTGCTTGGCAAATTCATAATTTATTTTTGATAATTGCGTATCAATATATAACAATGATTATAAAGTAATATTAGCGTGGTTCACATGTAGTTCCTTTCTTTTAAGATTTGAAGTTGCCTGCCACTGAAGAAAAGTATTGGAACTGAGAAGGGGTAGACAATGCACTGAGAAGTAAGAACCTCAAACATAAAGTAAGAAAGTAAGATGTACCATCTAGAAAACGTGCCAGAAAGCATTCCATTATTCTTTTCTTTTTGAAATATCCTTTTCAGATTCAAAGAAAGTTTGCCTTGTTTTGTTGTTAAGTCAAAGATGCTTCCTGCATCGGTTATGTTGATAAACAAATGGGTGGTAAGGTGCCCTTATTTTAATGGTAGTTTGGTCATTTGGTCATCGTCAAACAGAATTGGAACAGATATCAAGAAACTTCCCACTTACTGTAACCATCCATATAATAAGAGATTCCAATCATCCGGCACGTTCATACGTAAATGTCAGTTCAGTCCCCTTGCATAAGAGAATTGAACTGAGGTCACCACACCTACTCAATAGAGTGAAGTGACCAACTAGTAAACTATAAATTCTTCATTCTGTGCACAGATGCCAGGCGTTTATTTCATCTAGAGGCAAACTTGTCAAGCACCCGATAAAGCATGGATTAACGGAGCAATTTTATCTCAAAGAAACACAAAACTATAATGATAACCTCTTTTTATTAAAAACATAAATTAGGGAAAATAGACCTCAATCTTCACGGCAAGTGGTATTGAGGTTGTATTCAGGATTTTGAGGTTAAGGCTTCAGTTGTTCCTCACCTTGTCTAAATTGTAGCTTTAGAAAATGACAAGGATTCAACAGGTTTTAGCCAATCACACATATGATCCATTGGCCTCTCATATGCTTCTAACATGCAACATAGAGACAGTAATTAATGGAGGTAATATTTGGTTTACTGGGCAGGATTATATAATGGCTCCAAAATAATTATGATATTCATGCTGAAGCCTAAAAGAGGAAGTAATTTCGGGAAAGAGGAACCGTCATGGCAGCACTACAGGTGATAGGCTCCCCATCCGCCGTCACGATGTATGTTTCAGGGTCCACTTTGATATCAGGGAGAGTATCATTTAGCTTCATGTCAAGTTTAGTGAGTTTCCTGACATTGCCTACCGCCTCCACTCTCTTGTTGAGCCCATATAAGGCCTTAATTCCATTGTCTGCAGCTGCCTGTTTAGAAGGGACATTAAGGAAAAACATGGAAAGATCTTTTGTCAACACAAATATGAAGACAAGGCCTAGAAAAAGAAATGTTGTAGGAATGGAATGGAGGACAAGGTAAAGAGTATCGTGCCCTGCTAACAAAAGCTATGGAGTTGGAACCTCCTGCCTTTCCAAATGCTCCAAACATAGGCCTGGAGATTACCTGCAACAAACCAACATGGAACTTGAAGCAAACGATCTTTGTTTTTTAGTTTCCAGACCTCCTTCCAAACTCAACATGTATTTCCCATGAATATAATAGTTTTATCATAAATACATTATCTTCATCTCCAACATCGCACTAAATGTGAAAATGAGAAGTTAAACAACTTTAGTCAATAATGTTAAGACTTTTTAGTAAACCGGATGCCTCATTCACAAACATGATAATCTGACACTTAGATACCAAATCTTACAGGTTCAGGTGTAGGAATGCTTGCATTTGGATCACCCATGTTAGCCCATGCAATTGCACCACCTTTAATTACCATTTCAGGTTTTGCTCCAAAGAAAGATGGCTTCCATAGAACAAGATCAGCCAACTTCCCAACCTGCATTTGATTTATCAGGCAGATATCAAATGAGAAATAATTTCGCCCATAATATCTACATCATGGAACACTGGAAAAGTTTAGGAAAATTTAGTAAAGGTTGGATTGTTACATTCAACTTCTAAACATACTCTTATTAAGAATTCAGAAAAACAATTTTTGGTTCATCAAAGATAATAGAAAATTTACCTCAACTGAACCAACAAAATCAGCTAAACCATTTGCAATAGCCGGGTTTATAGTATATTTTGCAATGTATCGTTTGATGCGGAAGTTGTCGTTATCTGATTTACCAGGACCAATCCATCCCCTTTGAGATTTCATCTTATGAGCAGTTTGCCAAGTTCTGCTGACAACCTGGAAATCCCATTCAGACTTGTCAAATTTGAAGTTTAAACAAAACAGTTATCTGGGGATAGAGTGGAGGTTAACGAACAAAAATGTTAAAGAAGCTACAAGTTATATACCATTGGATATTATCCAAAACCATCCATATAGCAAACACAAATGCACCAATTGCAAAACGATATAGCAAGTTAATGCATCTTGGTCCTGATAAGTTTGCATTCAGTTTTGTAATAACTTTGATCTAATGGAAGGACTAGAATAAAGGGAATGCCCTTGTCTCTTTACATTTTTCCTCCAGCAATTCAGTTATGAAAATGCTGACCTCTTAACTGTTTCCCACCAGGGCTAGGATTAGTCTTGTTTTAATTGTTAGGACACATGATCATGAAATTCCACTAAAACTGAAATCTCTTCTTTTGACGCTGAATAATATAAGAAAAGATAGCTTTCAGGTTTCTTTACTTCAGTCATCCCAAGTGCACACCTCTCAAAAGATATTCTCATCATAACAAATAAAATTGTCAATTCTAGTTCTGCCAATTCTAGTGCTCCATGGCATATCAATAACGACTTCGATGTTGAATATAAATATCCACTTATTTATGAGGTGATACGACTGTATCACAATTGAGCTTAAGAGGATATGCTTTTTCCATGCACAAATGTCAGTATGAACCTCGTTTATCACAGTGCTAGCTCAACTCAATACATTTCAACCGTATTGAATATAAATACTTTACTAATTACCATGTGGCAGTAGAAAAACGACTAGCATACAACAATATAAATAAAGTGTGATATGGAAGAAGAAATTATGCAAAAGGGAGTGAAGAAACCTCTCCAATACGACCCATGGCTTGTGAATCAGAGGATATAATGCTAATTGCCCCCATATCATGCAATATGTCTTCTGCAGCAATTGTTTCTGCCCTTATCCTTGATTCAGCAAAAGCTACATCTTCTGGAATGTTTTTATCAAGGTGATGGCAGACCATCTGCATGTGCCCAATAAAAATTGAAAATCAATTATCCTCACAATATAATCTTTCCCAGTAATTTTGGCATCTTTTCATACCAGCATATCAAGATGTTCATCTATGGTGTTATAAGTAAAAGGTCGTGTGGGATTTGTTGATGATGGCAGGACATTTTTCACACCACAAACTTTAATAATATCTGGAGCATGACCGCCACCAGCACCTTCACTGCCCCATGAATTACCAGCATAAGCAAACAAGAGATGTAGCATTAGAAAATCTATCAAACCTTGAAAATGCACATGGTTGTTATCCTTCAGAAATATTGCAAAACATAGAGAACACAGCAATAATGAGAACTGTATGAAAGGAAGCTAGCTCGGTCATATCATCAAAGTTTCCATGTAACTGTGGAAAGGTCATACTCAACCAAGTAGAAATGGCATAGGACGGCAATTGGATTTGTTCTTATTGCATCTCTCAGGAATCTTTCCCCGTGAGAGACATCATGAAGAAAAGTCCCATGAATTGAAAGATATTTGATAGTTGTAACTTACACCCAGAAAAAGTTTGTGCCTAAATTGTGTAGAAGATTATCCACTTGAACCTACTAAAGATTCATAAAATAAAAAATATTATAAATGAGTCCTTTACCTGTGATAAGCGTGAATAGTTCTTCCTTTAAAAGCGGCAATTGTATGCTCAACAAATCCCGATTCATTCAAGGTGTCAGTATGAATATTCACCTATGAAATCAAACAAATAAAACATCAGTGAAACATACAAGTCATAGTTTTACAATTTGCCTATCTACGAATGTGACCTGGATGCCATGTGCATCTGCCACAGCCAAGCAGTTGTCTATGGCTGCAGGAGTAGTTCCCCAATCCTCGTGAAGCTTCAGTCCCATTGCTCCAGCTTGGATTATTTCATGTAGTTCCTCAGGTTTGGCTCCATTACCCTATAATGTAAACAATAAGATTGCACAAAGCAGAAAAGGAGTTACAATTACTCAAAGAACTATTGGGGGGGCTTATCTGTGAAATGCAAGCTAGTGAAAATTGCATGGAAGAAAAGAATTAAGTATAGAGTCGTTGAAGCATACTTTTCCAGTGAAGCCAAAATTTAGAGGCAGGTCATCTGTAGATTGCAACATTAGTTTTAATTGTGATGGAGCAGGAGTACAAGTAGTTGCACGTGTTCCATCAGCTGGCCCTGTTCCACCTCCCACGAGGGTGGTGATACCTGTAACAACATTCAGTTTTCAAAAGGAAAGTTGATTTTCCTTAGCATGCATAATACAATTTGATCATGCTGAGGTCCCAGAGAAAAATGTGACAAAATTAACCACAATCAAGTCCACGAGTATCATGAAGAAAAACGTATGCAAAATTCATCAAAAATGTATAATACTTTAGCAATAAAGAAAAAATATAATACCACTGCTTTAAGGATATTTTCTAGGTAAAACTTGCATAACATGTATAATCTTGAGTCCTACCATCAAAATTAAGAAAGCTGAAATAGCACATTAGGAATACCTTGTACATAACACATGTGAAATTATAACCTCCAACTAGGATGCCAGCAAGACAACAGCTTCTCACACTTATGAACCTAACAATGCAAGAATTTCATAAGACTAGTGATGTAGGACAAATAGAGGAGTTATGAACTAGTGGTTAAAAGCACAAAATTAGGAAGTGTGAAAGATATTAGGCTGCTGGAGTATTAGGTTTCAAGGTTGAATTTTGGCTAGGATACAGAATTTTTAGAATTTGCAAAGCTGGGAAGTTAAGGTTTGATTGCCGGAATTTTAGGGTTTAATATGGTTAGAATATAGGTTTAGATGAATAGAATGTAGGATTAAGAGGGCAGGAATTTGAGTTAGGGTTGCTGGAATTTAAGGAAAGAACACAAAGAATGGAAGGTAGGAAACTAGGAATCACTCCTAGGGTCTAATAGTCACTTTTAGAAGAAAGCATCACATCTTCTAATTGAAAACTCTCAACTTATAGAAAAATTCCAGATTTTTTTTCCTTAATGAAAGACTAAGTACATATATATAGTGTTCTTAGAGTCCTTATTCTAGTAGGAAAAGATTTCTAATTTAAATCCTAAAATAATAGAAATTGTATAAATCCTATTCAACTAGGATAAAATATCTAAAATAGAATAATATAATACTACTACTTTCTATCTAATAAGGAATCCTAATGCAATATGAATTTCAGCCTTATCTTTGATGTCAACTCAATTCCCAATCCTCATCCTACCAAATTAGGACTTGTGGTTAACTAATCTTTCCTCTTTTATTTCTTCTATATACTTTAAGTTCTTTTGCATCAATTCTCCCCGGCTTGTTGGAAGTCGTCCCCAACATTGAATGTGATAAATACTGATCATATAAATTTGAATCAACTTCTTAAATTCAAACTCTGAAATCCAAGTGCTGTCAAAAATCGGTCTTCCTTTCCACCTGACAAGAAATTGTCAATATCATCTATCTTTGGTAGCTACAATTTGTTCATCTAGACCATCTTCTATCTCCTCTTTAAGATGGGAAATAATTGGAATTCTTGCAGCTACAGTAGGAAATTGCTCATCATCTTGTCCATGATAAATAGTTAAATCTGCAACATTAAAAATAGGACTTATTATTATGTCACTTGGTAATTCCAAAACATAAGCATTAGCACTTATCTTTTTGATGATCTTATAGGTTCCAGCATTTCATGAATAAAGCTTCTTATATTTTCCTTTCTGAAAACTCTCTGGACAAATCCTAATCATCACCATATCCCCTTCGTTGAATTCCACCAATTGACGATGTTAATCAGCATGTTCTTTATAAGACAAGTTACTGGTTGTTATCTTTCATCGTATCTCATCAAAGATGTCCCTCGTGTGCTTTGCAAAACCTTCAACTTCGACACTAACTCTTGTTGTTTGTGATAAAGGAACCAGATCAATTGGCTTCCTTGGTTGAACTCCTAAAACTAGCTCAAAAGGGATGTTACCAGTCGACCTATTAATAGAACTATTGTATGCAAATTCTGCCATAGGAAGAATTAGGTCCCAACTTTTCACGTTGTCTCCAACCAAACATCTTAACAAGTCTCCCAAGCTTCTATTCACCACCTCCGTTTGTCCATCAGTTTGTGGATGGAAAGAACTTGAAAATTGAAGCTTAGTGTTCAATGTATTCCATAAAGTTCTCCAAAAATAGCTCATAAATTTTACTTCACGATCAGAGACGATAGTTAAAGGTAATCCATGGAGATGTACAACCTCTTTGAAGAATAGTTTAGCAGCGTGGACAATATCATAAGTCTTGAACAATTTATTTGCAAATGGTTTCATAACTAAACCATGAATTCTCTATAACATGGGCATCAAGAACATACCTATTGTTGCTTCGTGTAGTCAGATCCTTTAATTTTTTGTCGTTGTTGAATTCTGACTTTGCAAGTGCACTCATAGGTTCTCCTGTATTCCTATATTGTGTTAATTTCGCATCTTCATTCAAATCTACTTCTCCTTCATCAGCAACTACAACACAATCTTTATCAACAACACTAATGATATCATCAAGTTTTGAAGTATCAAGCTTCAGAACTCTTAGTAGTTGTTGGTTAATCTTTTCAACCCCCTGTTTTGTTATATTAGCTTGCTCTCTGATTCTTTCCGCCAATTGCCTTGTTGTTTCTGCCTATTGTCCTTGTGTTTTGATTTGTTGTTCAGGAGTTTCAGCCTGTTGTTTAGGTGTTTCGACCTCTAGTTCAAGTATTTCAGCTTGCTCTTTCAGTGTTTGAACTTGTTGTTCAGTTGTTTCAGCTTTAGAGTTTGCCAAAGAATCCACTTGGTTATGTTTTTCTACCTTCTCTACCTTCATGGGCTTAAAACTATCTTCTTTCCATGGAATATAAAATGATAGGTGTTAGCTTTTCTGAAGTGCTGCACATCTCAATCATAAAGCCATGGTCGCCCAAGTAACATGTAGGATACTTTCATAGGAATGACATCACACCGAACAGAGTCCTCGTATATTCCTAATTTGAAAGACACCAAACACCTTCGCGCAATTGGTATAGTACTATCATCTATCCAAGCAACTTTGCAGGGATTTGGATGTTTCTCCGTGAGTAAATTCAATCGCTTCACCATGTTCTCCGATACCACATTCATATTACTTCCTCCATCAATGATAAGCTTGCATACTTTACCTCCACATCTAACTTGAGAAAAGAAAATAGCAATACGAAGCCATTCTTCTTGTTCTTCTACTTTGGGGGGTTCTAGTTCATCAATAGAGTCTCCATCCAACTCCTCTCTAGCTTCGTTCTCACACACGTAGCCATCAAATTCTTCCTCTTCTTCTTCTCCCATCATATGCACAGCTTTAGTAGGACATTCATAAGCAAAGTGGCCCCTTCCATTGCATCGAAAGCACTTCTTGTCATTGCTGCCTCCTTTCGTCCCAGTCTCAATTATGGCTTTGCCTTTAAATTCAGCTCCTTGAGAAGTTTTGTAGTTGTTTGGTGGAGCAGATTTTGATGCATTAGGCGTTGGTCTAAAGTTTTGCCCTGTCATAGTTCTCTTTAAGCTGAACTCCACGGCTTGACTTTGAAACTTTTTAGCTTGTAGTCCCAAGTATTGTTCCGCTCTTAAAGCCAAGTGGTAGGCATCTTCAAGGCTATAAATCCTTTGCATTATCAACTCCTTGCAAATTTCTGCCCTTAAGTCATTTTTGTAGTAAGATATAAGTTGTCGTTCTGACTCCATCCCTTCACATCGAATAGAGAGTTCATCAAATATTTCCGTATACTCAGTTACGGACATAATCCCTTGTTTAAGTGTCGTGAGTTGATCTTGCAGATCTTCTTAATAATGAAAAGGTAAGTATTTCTCTGATAACTTCAACTTCATCTCTTCCCAATCAACAATTTGTGGCTGGCCTGTTTTTCGAAGTCTATCCTCTACCGATCTCCACCAGATTTTAGCGTGTCCAACTAGCTTCATCTTTGCAAATCGAACTTTTCGATCCTCCGAAATGTGGCACTAGTCAAAGAAATCTTCCATTGTTGCTATCCAGTCCAAGAATAGGCGTAGGTCCATCTTTCCTACAAAATTAGGGGCTTCAACACAAACTTTCTTAGTAATGCCATTAAGTTCGTTGTGTGTTTCAACTCTTTCGTGGCCTCTTAAGGCTCGCATGTGCTCTCCATGTGCTGCTGGTTGATTTCTTTGTCTTAGATCTCTTGGTAGGCGTTGATCTCCCAACCCCATTCGTTGTTGACAAGTGTCAGTCTCTTTGTCTTGGATGTCACTTTCTCCTCCCTCACCATCAAGTGTAGTTTGTTGTCTGGTATTGTTTTCTGGGCTAGTTCTTTGAGCACCTTGTGATCGGATCAGTAAGATCCAATCTTTCTATAACTCGTAGAAGTATATCATCTCGCTCCTGGTCACTGAATACTCCTCTATATGCCCTTCCGCTACATGTCGCCATTGTGAACCAAAGCTCTGATACCAAACTGATGTAGGACAAATAGAGGAATTATGAACTAGTGGTTAAAAGCACAAAATAAGGAAGTGTGGAAGATATTAGGCTAATAGAGTATTAGGTTTCAAGGTTGAATTTTGGCTAGGAATGCAGAATTTTTAGATTTTGTAAAGCTGGGAATTTAAGGTTGGATTGCTGGAATTTTATGCTTAGGATTTTAGGGTTTAATATGGTTAGAATATAGGTTTGAGATGGCTAGAACGTAGGTCTAAGAGGGCTGGAATTTGATTTAGGGTTGTTGGAATTTTAGGAAAGAACACAAAGAATGGAAGGTAGGAAACTAGGAATCACTCCTAGGGTCTAAAAATCACTCTTAGAAAAAAGCATCACACCTTCTAATTGAAAACTCTCAACTTATAGAAAAATTCCAGATTGCTTCTCCTTCATGAAAGACTAAGTACATATATATAGTGTTCTTAGAATCCTTATTCTAGTAGGAAAAGGATTTCTAATTTAAATCCTACTATAATGGAAATTCTATAAGTCCTATAACATATCTAAAATAGAATAATATAATACTACTACTTCCTATCTAGTAAGAAATCCTAATGCAATATGAATTTCAGCCTTATCTTTGATGTCAACTCAATTCCCAATCCTCATCCCACCAAATTAGGACTTGTGGTTGACTAATCTTTCCTCTTTTATTTCTTCTATATACTTGAAGTTCTTTTGCATCAACAAGATTTTGACTAGGAACATTTTAAGAGTTTCTTTCACAAAGCCAAACATTTTATTCCGCGCCACTGCACAACCAGAACTTAAATTTCATGTTTATCACCAAGCCTCAGGTGATGTCAGTAACGAAGATTCATCATGCAATGTATATATGAATGTTCATGTATTTCCAGCTAAAGTAGCATACCACTTGATATTGCCTCATATACCAACTGAGGGCATATAAAGTGTACATGACAGTCTATGGCCCCTGCAGTCAAGATCATTCCTTCTCCCGCAATAACCTCAGTGTTAACCTAAATGGTAAACATAATCTCTTTGTTAACCCAGCTAAAAACAAAAGAAGAGAAGGGCAGTGTAAATACATCCCATTAAGACATAATAAGTTTGCATTTCAAAACTTCATTTGGATAGAGAGGTGATAATCTTTTACCCCAATGGTCATATCAACATGCACTTGATTCATGATATCTGGATTTCCAGCTTTTCCAATGGCAATAATACGGCCACCTTTTATACCAATATCTGCCTTGTAAACCCCAGTATAATCTATTATTACAGCGTTTGTTATAATAGTATCTAGAGAGGCATCTGGTAAATTTCCCGATGACTGGCCCATTCCATCTCTTATAACTTTTCCACCTCCAAAGACACATTCATCGCCATAAACAGCAAAATCTCTTTCAATCTCAGCATACAGGTTGGTATCTCCGAGCCTGATTTTGTCACCAGTAGTTGGGCCATACATATTACCATATGCTTCTCGAGACATTTTTGTTGTAAAAGCAGAATCATCCCCAGCCACACCTTCACTGCAAAAGATAAAATGCTTTTGTTAATCACTGATCAGTTTGTCTATCTAAGCTTGATCAACAAATTTTGCTAATAGTGCAAAATATAAGAAAGAACAGAAGCAAGAAACTGCCGAGTCAAAAATTGTAAACCTTGCATTTTCTTCTTCTCGATTTCCAAATCCTCTCGAGTTAATTGCTTCCAGTACTGCTTTGCTATTGTTATAATCAACAGGACCATCAACGATACCATTTCCACCTCTAATCACCTTTTTACTCCCAATGCTTACAAGTACAACACTTTTACATTCCCCTGGCTGTTAAAGTAATACAACTTTTAATATAAGCATCAACGAGTAACCTGAATCACATTTTCAAACAAATAAAAGGAATAGCTTACATGACACCAATACAATGACTATATATTTTGCAAACTTGTACTTTGATTAAATAAATGAGCAAAACTTCAAAGTGTAGAAGCTGATTAAAGTAGAAATTTATGCATCAAAAATAGAAGAATTTTCAACCTCAAATCGTACAGCAGTCCCTGCTGGTATGTTCAGGTGCATGCCATATGCCTTCATTCGGTCAAAAACTAAAGAAGGGTTCACTTCAACAAAATGATAATGGCTGCCGACCTGAAAGAGTAGTTGGAAATTGGAATAGAAGCAGTAGAATGCCATTACCTTGTTATTTCCATAAAGGAAATAGAGATCAATGGAAGAAACAGATAGTTTGGTTGCACACCTGAATTGGCCTGTCTCCAGTACTAACTACTTTGAGTATTACTGCTTTTCTTCCAGAATTAAGTGTAATATCACCACAGGTATAAGTTATCCCACCAGGAATTTCACTATCTTCTAATTCAGGAAACATGTCAAGGGAAGGAACTGCAAAGTATTATTTTTGTTCAATTTTATCATCATACACTAAATGAAGAAGTTAATATTACTAATTACTCAGTACATGTTAAATGAAGGATGCTCACCAATAATTCTACGTGCACATCAAAACATGAGAATAGAGTATGTATTGTGCAGTAAACTTTACAGTCTAAAATATATAGCATCCAGGCAAACTTTTCAGGCTGAAAAATTAGTACCCCTTTCCAGGTGATTTTCATAATTCTGTAATTTACTAATTTTGCTTATATTTCTAGAGCATAAGAGCTTTGGAATCTTTGTGTCAACATTATTCAGGTCATTCCTTAAATAGATATAATCAATACCTGAAAGAACCACTATACCTTATGAACAATTTTTTATTGCTTGCAAGTAATTACGTGAGAAACAAGGGTAACAAGAAAGAACAGGAGGCTGGGGAATTACCAATATAAGATAATATTTGGACATCTTAATAGATCAAACAGGTATTGGCAAATATAAGCAGAACAGAATCCTGCCTAAAAATGAAATGATGACCACAGATTTCAAGAATTGCAGTTTTTGACTCAGACTTTCAACATCTTCCCAAGTCCAAAAATAAAGAAAGGAAGCACTACATGTCCCATAAGAATGTATTTCCAACCCTTACCTGGAAGAAAAGAGCCATGTAGTGCTAGCTCCATATTCCCATTTTCACATGCAATAGGTTCATGAACTGTTATTAACTTAGTCCCATCCGGAAATGTCCCTTCAACCTACAACTAACGACTTTAGTAAAGCTGGAAAACAGACGTATCAGGAATAAAAGAGTATCAAACAAGCCTCACAAGTGCTTTCAGAAACCCAGCAATTTATAATTTTCCAATATGCTTTGACCTACCGGATTGAGAAACCATAAGGTCTCCACTAGCCTATCTTATTTTGCAGATAATTAATTGATGGTAATTAATCAAAACTATAAACTTGATGAAGCCTACACCTGTACAGAGTCCAGAAGATGTGGAACAGCTGCAAGAACTTGTCTCCTGTCGGCAAAAGAAGACAGAGTTAGAAGAAACTTTTCAGAAAGGAATGAATCGAAAATAAAACTTAGTATCACAAAGCACAACCTCGCCCTAAATGGCAGCGACTAAAGATTCTAATAATGTGGTGCGGTAATGTTAGCAAACAACAGGAAGTCCTGAAGCTCAGTGATAACATATATAAACGCTATCTCCAACTAGCAAAGCGACAACCGTTAACTATTCCAGGAAACAGCACCTTTGTCTAACTTCATATTGAAATGATAGAACCCATGATTCAGATTTCAAATAATACCTTCCCAATAATTGTTTCCCAATGTCCATCAACTCAGCCACCGTCTTATCACCATCGCGAACAAACTCTAAAATCTACAAATTGAAGAAAAAGAATTATCATATTCAAGTGAAGGCGTTACTTTCTTATAATACAGAGCAGGAAAACAATGTGCAAGTTAAACAACCATATACGTTAAAGATCATTTAAACTTTGATATGAATCTGAAACCTATAGTCAAAGGGCATCACGGAAAAGGCGGGAAGTAAAGAATAAGTAGACTTGAGACGAACCTGAGTAGCTATTAGAGCTACGGCTTCAGTGTAATTAAGCGTTAGCCCGCGGGCAAGGCGCTTCTGAGCAAGATATCCAGCGTTGTGGAGTCCTAGTTTATCCACTTCTCTTGGAATCAACTTCATTTTGCCCCCACTACTTTTCCCTTCCACTCACTCTCCCTAAAGTAAAAAACTTGGATACCTTTTCTTCTTCCAATCAAAACTATGAATCAGTGTTTTCGTACTTCTCTAACACTAAATACAGAACATGGCAAGACTTGAATAGCAGAAGAAAGCCATCGATTTTGCAAGTGGAGATTTAGAGTATGACTCCCAAACCCATCTTTTTGTCTCCTCAGTTCACACCTGCAGGCATTGTTTCTCTTTCGAATCTACACAGCAGTCTAAACAGTACGTAACGAGAAAAGGAATAAGGATCAAAAGCAATGAAGGGAAAGAAAGTTCCCCGAGCAAAACTAGTACGGCGTTTGGTATTTCTTTAAAAGGACACCAGCAAAATTGATTGATGCTGCAAACAATTCAGCAAAAACATATGTAAAGAACATGGGAGTCCCGGAAAAGTATTTTATTCTTACCACTCACAGACCAAGCGTTGGCCATAAAAGAAAGACATTTTTTCCGAGATGAAACAGCGACAAACTTGCTGATGGAACTAGCTTATCTAGATTAATTTAAGAAGTTAACCTAACACATCTCAATCTTGGCAAGCTAGTAAAGAACAAAAATACATGGAATTGGAAATAATTTATTGATAGTAAGTTCTATCTATGTAAAGAAAAGTTTGCAAGTGCATCCTTTTCAAGTGTGCATTGTCTTTGGTGGGGGGAGAGTTGGTAGGTGTTCCTGGATTATTTCTATATTGAATTGCAAGTGTACTATTGCTCGAAATTAGAGTGCAAACAGAAGGGACAAAAAAAATCTAATAGGCTGATCGCCTGATGACATCGACAAGCTCCACTAGTCCTTGTACCGTTCACGTGTTGATTAGTTTAAACAGTCGTGCAACTCTGGGTCAGACCCCATCTGAGAAACCATTTATAATGACTTGAGAGCAGGAGGGAACTAACTCCAGGGCAGCCGGAAATACCAGGGTTTAGTTCCTGCTGGGGTCAAAACAAACACCTAAAAAGGCCTGAAAAGCCCCAAAGTTTTTATTTCTACATTGAATTGCGAGTGTACTATTGCTCGAAATTAGAGTGCAAACAGATGGGGCTTTCATACTCTAGTAGCCTAGTAGGTGGATCGCCTGATGACATTGACAAGCTCCACTAGTCCTCGTACCGTTCGCGTGTTGATTAGTTTAAACAGTCATGTGCTACTCCGGGTCAGACCCCACGTGAGAAACCATTTATAATGACTTGAGAGCAGGAAGGAACTACCTCCAGGGCAGGCCGAAATACCAGGGTTTAGCTCCTGCTGGGGTCAAAACAAACACCTAAAATGGCCTGAAAAGCCCCAAAGTTTTTATCATAAGTTCATGTATCTGATTTTTCCTTCAACCGATCAGTTAACTCGGTTAACATTATGAGACCAAGAACAAAGTTGGTGATACAAAGGTAGTCCATGGTTGATCCACTAACAACGCCGTCTTAACGTTGGTTTTCACGCAAAACCCTCGAGTTGTGTGCACCTCCCTATAAGTCATTGCACTAAGTAGACAGAACAATTATGATTGAAGAGAATGTTGCAACAGCTCTCATTCCCGGGGTGCTCCAACCCGCTTCATTTAGGTGTTTCAACCCTATTTTGCCTAATTTGATCCATATATTTATATAAATCTTATAAATATATGAATAGGATTTAATAAAATAAAGTTGGAATTGATTAATTGGAACAAAAGATCTAATTCCTCATTTCCTGACGTACCTGTTGACAATGTTTTACATAATTGCCTCGGCTACTCACGAAGCTAAATAGGATGTAAAATCTCCAATCTCAACAGACAACAGATCATGAAAGTATGACCAACCATAATCAAAGGTAAGGAATTCATGATTCTTATTTGCCTCTTCATCCATTTGATTGGTAGCTGCAACCACTGTATCTCCAACGATTTTGCAGAAACCAAAAGTTTTTGAGCGTTCTTCCAAGAAACAAAAAATTTGAGCAATGCTGCTCCAATTATTTGACGTTACACTTTTTACCGTGCACGTTATAGAAAATGTTCTGTAAAAAAGGACACTCTCTAGCATTCATTCTCTCGGTGGAGATTAATAGATACTGACTAGCCGATCTGTCAGCTTAGCAGATTAAATCTGGAAATACAAAAGTAATTGGCCATTCTCATTAAGAGAGGGCCATCTGAACCTCGGCAGTGACGTCTTTCGGGGCTTTCTCTGCGTGAAGTTGCGCAATAATACCTTTCTTGGCATAATAACCGATGACCTGAAGACAAAGAAAAACACAGACATAGGCAATTGTCAACCAATATTCAATGCAAAATGAATCTGACATGAAGCTATGCCAGGACCAGAAAGAAAAAGGTCCTATATTCATGGTTGTACCTAAGATGAGAAAAATTGTCCTGCTGTGGTGCACGTATTACATATGGGGAAGAGAAAAACATACTTGATTAATAAGTTAAATTATGCAGGATTCAAATTGATAAACCTCCTTCAAAATTGTTTTACCATGAACATTTGGTTCTGATAATATGAAATTAGATTATTATAATCCACATTTGGGTATAAAAGAGATAACAAAGTGAAATGGAATAAATACAAAACTTACTGGTTCAGTTTGCTTGTGAAATGCTTCCAGCCTTGACTTCAAAACTTCTGCAGTATCATCTTTTCTTTGTATCAAAGGCTCTCCTGTAACCTTTATTGGCACATCAACAGCAGAATGAAACAGAGAAAAGGGATAAAAGGTTAAAGAAACACGTGTTCGATTCCGTAAGAGCCTAAGAAGAACTTGCAAATTTTAAGAAAGGCCAAGAAGCACAAAATTTGAAAATGCCAAGTTCACTAGCAAATGCCGTAAGCTTGCTAATTTATGTTATCAAGTATAGTAGATTCCTAGAATAGCCTATTCTCAGTCAACAAAATTAGAAGACAAATCAGCCAAAATTATGTATATAAACCTTGCAGGCATGCAAACAAAGATAACAGATCACCATTCAAATCCAGTGCTGGCTTAAGATTCAAACATCAATAGTATTTTAGTGACTAAAGGTTATATAGTATTTAAATGGCACAAACTTACATCATCAACACCAGGAACTTTAGGTGGTGCAAATTTTGTATGGTAGCTCCGACCACTTGAAGGGTGTATCCAGCGGCCTGTAATCCTTTCCTCTAGTATGGAATCATCAATTGCAAAGTTCAGCACCTTATCAATTTTAGTTCCCTGCTTCTCAAGCATATTGTCCAGCTGCACAAAATGTGGGAATAAGTAACGATTTCAAAAGTAAATCAAATTAAATAAGGGCCAGTGCCAGGTAAGAACAGAAAAAATAAACCTTTTCTGCTTGAAGCACTGTCCGTGGAAAGCCATCCAATATGAACCCCTTTTGACATGATGGCTTCTTAATTGCTTCATCAATTATCCCAACCACCAAATCATCAGATACAAGTTCTCCCTGTAAAATATCAAAATCCCCGCAACAGAGTCTCTAGCTAAAACCAACAATTTGAATTATGTGCGAAATTATATCAAGACAATCTTATGCAGCAGCACACCTTATCCATGGCTTCTTTGGCTTTAATCCCAAGAGGAGTTTTAGCAGCGACTGCAGCTCTTAGCATATCACCAGTTGCCAAGTGGCACAAACAGTACTCATCTTTAATTATAGGCGATTGTGTACCCTTTCCTGATCCAGGTGGACCTGCAATTCTTACAATTCCAACTAAGTTCTTCACCGTCATTCAATTAACCACTTTTAAGTCACAAATTTGCTAATAAATCACTTCACTATCAGCTGGAATCCTGAAGACTAAACTCCATCATCCTAACCACAAAAACTAGTCAGGCTGGAATTCGTGTTTTTCACATGAATTCGTGAAAATTATGCAATTCAACTTCACATTCCGCACCCATCGGTAATTATGGATACTTGAAATTGCTTCCGTAGGCTCATGTTCTAATGATTCCAGTTCAACATTTTCACATCTTTTTTCCTTTGTTCTGATATTTTCTTTTTTCAAAATGAGGAACGTAACATTACTTATAGAATACGAGACTAAGACATTTTGCTCCCCGAAACTCGTGATCCCAAATAAAATCAGACGGAAAAATTCCCGCAAACAAAAAGCTGGAAATTTGCACGCCTTTACGTGTGGGGGACCTTTACTATACAACTAAACAGTAAATTCTGCAGAAGCAGAGACGGGTTCCATTTCTGAACACCGTATAGTTCAAGAAAACGAAGGACAACTTTGCTTCCCAAACGAAAAATGCAACGGAACCGAAGCAACAAACTGATAATGACTAAAAGCGCCTGCAACATATAATCTAATAAAACAGAGAGAAAAGGAGTAGATTACCGATGAGAACAAGACGTTTGTCAGGCTTGGAGGAACACTTGAAGCGGCGGAGGACTTCCGTCATTAAATCAACGGAAGGCACATCCTCCAATGTAACTCCTGAATTTGCCATCTCCTTTCTCTGTCACACACTCCTACTCCCTTACCTCTTCGAATGTGTGTATGAATGAACGCAAAGAGAGTGTGTTCACATATATATATATATAGGAGGATTGAAGAGAGTTGCTGACAGGAGGAGCGAACAGATGTTGGCGGATTATACAGAGTCAAAAAGACAAAAACAGGTCTGGTTGGGGTAGTTGGTCCCTAAAGTAATTAGTTAGGTTTCGGATTGACCAAAACGCCCTCCACCTTCCTTTCAGTCAAAGCTTATGAACTGGAAGAAGCTGAGTTCTCTTATTTCTAGTCAGGATTTGCGTCGCTTTCCTTGTTTTTTTTTCGAATGTTCAATTCAATTTACCAACTTATTGTCAAGTTTCTCTTTCCAAAAAATATAGAAATGGCAAAAAGAGCTCAGTATGTAGGTCCAGCTTGTTTTTTTGTTGGGTTAATTGGGTCATAAGTTGACTATGATTGATCCAAATGGGCTACAAATCGGTTCAATAGTTACATCATTTTAGAATTTTTTTAAAAAAGCAAATGGTGAGTTGGTCAAGTCGGACTATAGATCAACTCATTTTAATCCAAGTCATTAACATTCTATAAAATATACAATAAATTCTTAAGGCGGTCAACAAATAAGGTCTTTTGATAATTTAAGGCGGAGAACTTTATTCTGATGTTTTATTTCTTTACGAAATGAGATTTTGATAATTATTTTAGAATTGAAGAATTGAGACCTAACATTTACTTGGAACTACATTAGTCCCTAATTTACATAATAATTTAACTAAATCTTGTTCACTCAAAATTAAGATTAAGCATCCTAAAATTTCATGCAATTTAATAACCTTTATTTTAATTTTCGTATTTTAAATTTTATTTCTAATATTATTTAATTATTATACAATTTAAAATAAAAATCAAAACACATAAAATTCAATATACTAAAAATTACAATATTTATAATAGAATAGAAAATAGACCCTAACGTTTTAAAACATTCAAATTAAATCATAATATTTTTAAAATGTTAGAAAACAGACTCAGTCTAAATAGATGAAAATTTTTCAAAATACATAAAACGTTTAAAACAAACTTTAGTCAAATGAAAATTTTAACGAGATTAATTTTTCACTAATTAAGTATCACATCAATATTAAAATGATATTATTTTTTATTTTTTATTACCACATGACAAGTAAAATCTATGTCAAAATTTCATAAAGTAGATCACAAGATCATAAGTATAATAAAGTTCACTTTTCGATTAAAAAAACTAATTATGTTACGATAAAACTTACGTTTTATTTAAAAATGTAAAAATGATACTAAAAATTAACTTCCTTAAATTTTTTATTTATTTAGAATCTATTTTTGTTAGGTTATTAGTATTGTACTGCTGATTTCTTGAAATAAAACTAATAGAGCTTGTTAATCTTGCAGGAATTGAGAATTGCAGAAAAGTAAAGAACACCAAGATTCTTACTTGGTTCGATAGCTTCAATGTTATCTACATCCAAGATTCTCACTGATGTGGTTTCCACTAATATGATAAAGAAGATGAGAAACAGTACAAAGATTGAGTGTTTTTCTTGAAAAACGCTTGCAATAGTCTACAAAAACTCTCCTAGTACCCACTGGCAAATACTCCAGCACTCTCTGATATTTTTTCTCACTCAATACTTCACTCACAGATAATTGAATACAATGAAAATAATGAAGTCTATCGTGTGTATGTTCTATGTTGTGTCTATAATGAGGAGCTTCTGTCTTTTTATAGGCTTTGATGCAGTTGCCTTTGGTTGAGCTTTGGCTGAGCCAAGGACTTGTACACGTGCTTCTCACATGACCAGCTAATGTAGACTTCTGTTGCTCTACGTATTGTATTGTTGTAACTGAATTTTAACTTGCTTCTGATGTGCTATGACCCTGTTTTGAGTGGTAAAGCTTCTAATTTAGTCTTCCATGTGAGTCTCACGTGCACATGTTTTAAACTAGCTTATTTGTTTCTGACTTAGTAAGAACATTCGAGAGCTTCCCTCTCTTTCTCTCTTCGTCATCTCCAGACACTTTTTTTTTCTTGATTCTTCATGTATCGTCTATGTTTATTGTATTTGAGTGGATATTGATGGAGAAAACGTGATTATCATCATATTTATTCCCTCCTTCTCCTTCAATCTTCACTCATTTCATAGATCTATGATATTTTAGGAATCCGAAAAACCCTAGTTTTTGCCACACCAATGAGATCGGATGGATTGACTTCGATTTCACGGGGCTTCACTTATCTGTAAGTATTCCCAACAGAAAGTGAATTTCTTTTGAGTTACTATTTTTGTTCCGAAGTCTGACGGATTTTGTTCCCCTGCGATTTTCTCTAGGTTGAAGAAGCCTTGTGAGATTTTGTCTCTGAAAAAATGAAGTCGGACATCAACATGCTTGGACCTCTCGTGTAGGACCAGGTCTTTACTCAGATACAGTGCACTTTGACTATCAATGTAAATTATTGTTGTTCCTAGGTTAGATCGAATTTCTTTTAGGATGCCTGATAACTATATTAATTCTTTTACCCCTTCTTTAATTGCATAAAACTCTGCTTCTGTGGTTGAAAGTGAAACAATAGATTGTTGTTGTACCTTCCAACTTATTGTGTTTCCTGCTAGTGTAAAATAGTACGCAGACATTGATTTTCTTGTGTCTCTATTTGCTGCATAGTCTGCATCTACATATCCATGTAGGCTTAGACTGTTATTTTTAGCTAGCTTAGCCTTAGTAAAACACAGTCCGTAGCTTTTCCAGCAAGGTATCTGAAGACATTCTTCAGTCCTTGCCAGTGCTCAAAGCCAGGATTGGACATGAACTTGCTTAGAATGCTTATAG
>JAOQMS010000003.1:8110841-8126785 GCA_027563885.1 Erythroxylum longipes | reverse complement strand
CCAAAGAACAAATTCGTCAATCGAAACATTAGGACTTATGTTTTTTATTAATATGGCAAAAATTGGAGTTCTTTTAGTGTTGGCCTGTTGGGCAAACCCAAGCCCTATTACATGAATATGTTTAAACCATGGAAATTAGATTTTCAGATTAGTGGGTTGGTCCTAACTGAAATCATTGTTTTTTGGGCAAACCCAAGGTCAACATAGATAGAGGTGAAGTTGGGTAGTATACATGAGATGTATACGCATCAAGAGTTGATAACCCAATGGGTGTGCTAAATCAACAGTTGATGGCACAAGTTGATAGTTGCATAACTAAATGCAATTGGTATGAATAATACCTACCGATTGACCTAAGGTCGCTTGTTGGGCAAACCCAAGGACATTTTTAGTGATACTGGATATCGACCCATTAGGAAAATTATAATTTTTCTTAGATTCGTAGTAAGGGCTATGGATTTGGATAAAATAATGGGACCCATAATGCATGTGATTAAAGTTCTTATCAATATGCATTTATGCACATCCTAATGCTTTCTCTCATTCTTCTAGGTTGTTGAATCACTGCAATGTCTTCCTCCATTATGAACTTACTCTCTCTACTTGACTCCATCAAACTCACGGGACCAAACTTCTTAGATTGGCTATGGAATTTGAAAATTGTTCTCAAATTTGAGAAACTAGGATATGTCCTAGATGAGCCACTTCCCAATCCCCCTACTGTCGATGCTTCTGATGAGGATCAGAAAGCTTACCAGAAGCTATTGGATGATAGTGAGCTAGCTAGCTGTATTATGTTAGCCTCTATGTCACCATAACTGCAAAAGTAGCATGAGGCTATAGATGCTCATACCATAGTCTACCATCTAAGGGAATAGTTTGATGATCAAGCTTGGTCTGAAAGGTTCGAGACCTCTAGATTGCTCTTTCACTCTAAGATGGTTGAGGGATTGTCTCCAGTTCAGTATGAACTGAAGATGAATGGATACATTAAGAGGTTAGCTAGTTTGGGATTCATAATGGATCATTAATTAAGTATAAACTTAATTTTGACTGGTTTGACCGATAATTATTCATAGTTTTTGCTTAACTATCCGATGAAACAAATATCCACTTTGATACTTGAGTTGATTAATCTACTCAAAACAGCTGAGCAAACTACCAAGAAGGATAGTAAGGCTATAATGCTGGTGGACTCTGCTTCTGGTTCTCACAAAAGGAACCAAAAGAAGAAGAAGAAGTCCAAGAAGCCAATGCGAGGTGTAGCCAAGAAGGATGCAAAGGAGAAAACATATAAGGGAATATGTTTTCATTACAACAAGGAAGGTATTGGAAGAGGAACTGTAAAACCTATGTAGAGTCACTGAAGTAGAAAAAGGCATTAGATGCTCCACCGTCAACTTCAGGTATGTTATTTGTCATTAAGGTTAATATTATTTCTGATCATAATATTTGGGTATTGGATACTGGATGTGGCTCGCACATATGTTTTGATATGTACGGCCTCAGGGATAGTAGACTTCTCAAGAAGGGATAGATGGACCTACGTGTGGGAAATGGAGCAAGAGTTGTTCCATTAGTTGTAGGAACCTATGTTATGTCTTAATAAAACCAGAGTTCATTTAACCTTTTCAAGCAATGGTTGTTCAATTAAGTTAAATGAAATATTGTATAGTACTTCTACATTATGCAATGGTATTTATATATTAGATATGTGCAATCCAATTTCAAATATCAATGACAATAAAAGATACAAATAGGATAACTTAAAATCATCTTACTTTTGTAATTGTAGACTTGGCCATATAAGTGAGTGACGCATGGCTAAGCTACATAGGAGTGGTAGCTTAGGGTCATTTGATTATGAATCATATGACACATATGAATCTTGCTTGTTAGGTAAGATGACTAAATTACCTTTTAAAGGGTGAATGTATGAATGGGTTAGTATACCTAATACATTCAGATGTATATGGTTCGATGTCCATTCATGCTAGAGGTGGTTTTATGTACTTCATTACCTTTATCGATGATTATACACAATATGGGTATGTGTATCTAATGAGATACAAGTCTGTAGCATTTGAAATGTTAAAACAATTTAGACATGAAGTAGAGAAATAGCTTCGTAAAAGTGTCAAGATACTTCAATCAGATCGAGATGGTGAATACTTGAACGAGGAGTTTTTAAGTTATCTCAGGAATAACAGGAAGGTATCCCAATAGACTATTACACACTGCAACATAATAGTGTGGTTGAAAGGAGAAATCGAACCTTGTTGGACATGGTAAGGTTAATGATGGGCTTAATAAATATACCAAAATCCTTTTGGGGTTATGCACTTGAGACTGTTGTTTATGTGATAAATAGAGTCCATTCAAAAGCAGTTGATGTTACTCTATATGAGATATGGACTACCAAAAAACCTTATCTTTCTCATATGAAAGTTTGGTGTTGTCCGAATTACATAAAGATGATTTAATCAGACAAGATTGAGGTATAATCTAATAAATGTCTGTTTGTAGGATATCCTAAGGAAACAATTAGATATCAATTCTACAATGCTTTAGAGCAAAAGGTGTTTGTCTCAAAGCATGCTATCTTTTTAGAGAAAGAGATTCTTCTAAGAGAAGACAGTGGGAGCAAAGTTAAACTTGATGAAGTTCATGATGCTTAAACAGATGCAGATCAACTACTTGAACTCAAGATTATTGTTCATAAAAATGAGACAACAGTTGGATCTTCTAATATATAAAATATTTGTAGGTCAAGTAGGATACATAATGTTCCAGAGAGATATGGATTTCTCGTAAGTGAACGTAATGACATATTTCTCATAGAGGAAAATGAGCTACAACCTATGAAGAGACTCTGAAGAGTTCATAATCTAAAAAATGGCTTCATGCCATAAAGTCTGAAATGGATTCCATGTTTGAAAACCAAGTATAGACTTTGGTTGACCTACCTTAACGGCTAAAACCCATAGGGTGTAAGTGGATTTTCAAGAAGAAAATTAACATGGATGGTAATGTGATTACCTATAAAGCAAGACTAGTTGTTAAAGGTTATCGTTATAGATAAAGAGTTGACTATGAGAGACATTTAGCCCTATAGCTATGCTTAAATCCATTAGAATACTCCTAGCTATTGCTGCTCATTATGATTATGAGATATGGTAAATGGATGTGAATACGACTTTCCTGAATGGAAACCTAACTGAGGATGTGTATATGATACAACCTGAGGGCTTCATATCCAAAGATGGAAAAAAGGTATATGAGCTTCAGAAATCCATTTATGGATTGAAGCAAGCATCTAGGAGTTGGAACATCTGATTTGATGCGATAATCAAAGAGTTTGGTTTCTCATAAAATCTGGATGAACCTTATATGTACAAGAAGGTTAGTGGGAATGCTATCATATTCTTTTTGTTATATATGGATGACATATTACTAATAGGAAATGATGTCTACAAGTTTGCAATATGTAAAAATTTTGTTGTCCCAAAATTTCTTTATGAAAGACCTTAGAGAATCAACTTATATATTAGAAATAAAGATCTACAGAGATAGATTAAGGAAGTTTCTAGGCTTTTCATAGTCTACATATCAAAGTGCTAAACAGGTTTAGCGTGGAGCAGTTCAAGAGAGGGCTTCTTCCCATGATTCATAGGATAAAACTCTCAAAATCTACGTGTTCCTAGAATGGTGATGAGAGGAATCCCATAAGTTTAATCCTATATGCTTTGTCTATAGGATCAATATGTACGCTATTTTATGTACAAGACCCAATATCACATGCTCTAAGTGTTACGAGAAGATATCAACTGGATCTTGGTAAATGTCACTGGGTGGCTGTTAAGAATATCCTAAAGTACTTGAGAAGGACGAAGGATGTATTCTTAGTATGTGAAAATGGAGATCTCATAATGAGCAGGCATATTGATGCCAGTTTTCAATCTGACTAGGATGACTCCAAATCCTAGTCATGTTATGTTTTCACACTAAATAGTGGAGAAGTTAGTTCAAAGATTTCCAAATAAGAGACAATTGCAGATTCAATGACTGAATCATAGTACATTACAGCTACGAAAGTGGTAAAAGAAGCTGTTTAGATCACGAAGGTTGTTATGGAACTTGGAGTGGTTTCGAGCATTATAGACCCAATACTTTGTACAGTGACAATAATAGGGAAATTGTTCAAGCCAAGGAATCAAGGTCTTATCAAAGGTCCAAGAACGTACTCAGGATATATCACCTGATTAGGGAGATCATTGATAGAGGTGATGTGAAGATAGAGAGAGTGCGTATAGATCAGAACATTGTTGATCCTTTGACTAAGCCACTTCCTTAAATGAGATTTGATTCTAGTGTACTCGCCTATGGTATTAGATACAAAGGTGATTGGCTTTAGTGCAAGTGGGAGATTGTTAGAGTAGTGCTCTAAAGGCAATCACCTTTAACACTTCGTACAAACTTTATTTTGATTAATGAAGTGACAGGCAATTTTCATTAATTTGATGTTCATTTATTTATGAATTGATGTATATCTTAAATTGAATTAATTAAGTCCATGATACAAAACATAACATGAAGGAAATCATGATGAGATCATGATAATGAGATTCCTATCATGCGTAATTATATTAGTGTCTAAATTATCCCTATTAATAGGATTAATGAGATAGGACATTGTTAATCTGGATAGACTAACACATGTTATACTCCTTGATTTGATCAAGCAGTGGATCTCATAAACTGTAAGCATGAGATGTTAGAGTTAACATGTGGATGTTTACTAAGAGTAGTAAGTACATTATATGACCCGCTATGAGATTATCATATGGATGATCTATTAAATGTCAGTGATTAATCTCATCATAGCAATGGTGCAAATATCCTTATACTTGAGAAACTTAAGGGTATCTTAGATACTAGTCCTATGCTTTGACACCATTCTTTATTACCTCAAGATGAGGTCACTCATAGGGTGGTGACTTGGTATAACTATTAGTATTCTAAGGTAATTGGGTAGCCAATAAAGGAGTCACCACTCTTGATAGAAGGAGATGATACCCATGGCCTCTTATCGGGTCCATTACTTAGGAGTCTCTAGCTAGAGAAATTATGTGTCATGATGAGAGTCTTCAATGACACATAGAGTAATGAGATCCTAAGATAAGAACTAACATCATTTGGACTAGATCTGACATAATCAGTCTAGTGGGAGATGACATATAGCCTATACTCCAAACCAAGTTGGTTATAGGATGGTGAAGGGATGAATTGCGTGGTAATTGACTATGGAAAGGTTCGTAAGTTAGATAATTAACTACTGAAGAGTTCGAGTGTTAATTCACTTACATTATGGTAAATTGGCATCATGAAACCCTTGATAATTTTCTCAAATTAACAGTTAATTCAAGTGATCAAAATAACTGAGAAACTAAGGGTCACGCATATAAAAAATTGGATGAAAAACAAAGTGTGCATGGCTATTAATTAAGAAAGCTACAATCATGGCTTATAGGCCATGACTATGATCGACTTAATGACAGGTGGTACATAAGTGAGTTCTTCACTTATGTACAGACAAAGTTTGGCCATAAAATACACTCAATAGAGAGGCCAAGGGTCCAGAAGAGTTCTGAAAGTTGAGAGGAGTGATCTTGAGAATTATTCATGCAATCTTAAGCAATTGTTGCATGAGATTAATTGTATAAAACTTGGTCTTGATCTAACTCTCACTAGAGCATCTACTTGAACTCATCTTATTTGGTGCTCTAACCACCCTTACACATTGATTTTTCTTCATCTTTGCGTGCTCTTTAGAGGACAAGGAAGGTGTTTGGTGTTTTATACAACCCAAACAAGGAGAAGATTGAAGCAAGCAGGAGTATTCGCATATTACATATGCTGTAATTTCATGTTCTTATAATCTTTTTATACATGCACATAGCTTTTGTATTTTTTGGGGATGTCATAGAGTTGGAATTTTGATTTCGACACTTCCAATGCCTTGCCATGTATATGATGCATGGATCCATGGCTCCCCTATAGTTATGACTATACTAATATCTTAGATGTAGGTGATAGTGAGAAAATTAGAAACAAAGAGCTCCATTAAGAATAAATCAAGTTATAAGCTTTGAATTTTAGGAGGGAAGGTCATTAAATAATAAAGTGTTAAAGTAGACCCTATAGCATAATTGATACTTCAATAGGATTTTATGGGAAGCTTCTACAGGATTAATAACCCCTATAGTGAGATGTATAATTTGAGATAGAGAAATCATCCTAACATCTCTTAGAGCAATTAACAAGCTCAAAAACAATCCTTGCCAAATTTTAGACAACATTTGAAAAAGATAAGGAGTTCAGCTTCGAAGATATGAAGAGAGATTTCATGCAAGAAACTACTTCTTGACTAGATTTACAAAGCTTGGATGAGGAATCTTAAAGTTCAAATAGGTCAAATTACTAAGGAGATCATAGATACACCATAAGACACCTTTAATGAGAATCTAAAGGGTATTAAAAATAAATCAAAATTTGCTCCAATGATCATTAGTGAAGGTCCAATTACAAGGTTAAGAGCTAAAAAGATTAAAGAATCTTTAAATAATCTAATTTAAGGCATATGGACTAAAACTGCAAGTTGCTCTAAAGAATTAAGTTTATCCTCAAATTCAATGGTATTTTACTTAATTTATAAAATAGAGAAGTAAAATATTTTGTCTAAAAATGGAATAATTACAAGTTGAATAAAGTAAAAATTTGTAGAGAACACTTTCACCTTTCCAACTAATTAAGAACCAAGTCATTTGGAGCTTTGTAGCTTAAGTTATAACTTTTGGAAGTTAACTATTTGACTCAGACATGAGAATGACAAGGCAACTTTGACTATTTGGCTTGCTTTTCCCATTTTAGAAGGATTTTTTTACTAATTCAAAGTTGTATTTGTTTTCCTTATTCTTTTACATATATTTTGGACTTATTTTCCTATTTCATAGTTGTAAATTAGAAAATTATGTTTATTTTAAAATTTTTTATTTTAGGCAAGCTTAATCTTTTTAAATACAAGTTATAATTATATTTAAATTTGGTTTTTAGGGCTTTATTTCTTCCTCTTTATATAAGCACCTTTTATGCTCATCTAAGGTAGAATTATCATCAATAATATTGTAGAGAGCATTCTCTTTCTTGGTTCTTCATTGAAGTCTTTAAACTTATCATGTTTTTAACTTATGCCATTTATAAGTTAGATTAGCAGTCATCTTCTTTCTTTATCATAGATGTGGCATCTATAACTTTTCTTATCAATTGGGTTCCTGTTTGACCGTACAAACAATAAGTCTAAGTTCTTTTTATAAATTTAGTTTCTTAGATGATCTTATGGCAAAGTTATCATTTTTAGTTGTTGGGTCTTACTACAGTTAGTAAGGTTCACATCATTTGGTATCAAAGTTTAGGATCTAAGATTAGGTTTGTGTATCCATTCTTTAATTTTCATTCCATTCTTTAATTGTCCTTTGCATCTTTTGTCATTATGTTTTTTTTCTTTTTTTCTATTCATCTTTGAAAAATTATATTCATTTGATTTCTATCTAAAAATATATTTTGTGTTTATTAAGTTAATTGCATTGATCTGAATTAGTATCATAAAAAGAGAAAAATGAAAAAAAGAATTCAACTTGGTTCTTATTAAAAGAAAATACAAAAATTATTACTTTGATTGAATTTCTAGTTATTTATGATTTCCTTGTTTATCTACACCTTTAATGACACCATCTTGTTTTATTATAAAATTCTCTTTGTTTAAATATGAAATCCCTTACACTCTTCTCTAAATATTTGTTCTTTTGTCTTAATTCTAAAATTTTTCTCTTCATTCAATTCTTTTTTTTTGCATTTTTTCTCAAAATATATGGGTTGATTAGTTTTTTTTTAGGTGTTGGAAGTTAATTCCTAGTTTTTTGGTTAGTTCCCTAAAGAACTGAAGAAACATAATTAAGAGTGAGAAAAGGCAAGATTGGTGAGGTTAAAAGAGGGTAAAAGCCTATTTACCGAGTGAATCACAAGTGTGAGTGCTATCAATCTTGAGAGAAACATGTAAGGGAGTGTTTACAAGGTAAACCAATATTATTTTTTCAGGTTTAAAATTTGTCTCAAGGAAAGAATAAAGATCAGAACAAAGGCATTTAAGACATTTTTGACATCAAATTATACATGAAAATTATGCAACAAACATTGGAGAAACTTTCCATGAGATTTTGGCAATTGTGATTGGTTTGAAAGTTCAAGTATACATAAAGGAAAACCTAAAGCACAATGACAAGTACATATGTATGATTGTGATTTTAATGATGACTTAGATGACGAAGAACATGCCTTAAGTGCAAGCTTAGGCAGATTTGGGCATAATAATGGAGTTAAGGTTTACAATAAATTAGGGGATATAAATCTAAAAGTTTCACCATTCCAATGAAAAAGTTATGTTAAAGATTATTTATAATAGGAAAAGAAGGTAGAGTTAGTTTTTGGTTACCATAATTACTACAAGGGTAAAAAGGTGAAGTTAGCCACTGTAAAATTTATTGACTATGCAATTATTTGGTGGGATCATCTTATATTTCATAGGAGGCAATATGGTTAGAGAACTATAGAAACATGGTAAGGGATAACATGTGATGAGAAGGCGATGTGTGATTAATTAGTATTATAGGCAATTGTTTTAGAAATTGTCATGCCTTTCTCAAAGGAGTAAAAGTATAGAAGATTACCATAAGGAGATGGAGATCACGATGGTTAAAGCTAATGAGGAGGAGGATAGGGAAGCCATAATGGCATGGCTTCGGAATGGGTTGAATAGATAAATTAAAGATGTGATGGAGTTACAACACTATATGGAACCTGAAGACATGTTACATATGGCTATTAAAGTGGAACAATAATAAAAGAGTTCAAGTTCCACTTCTTAAAAGTAAAATTAGAGAAAAAGGAGGAAAATTTGTTTCCAATCATAAAATTGATACAATAAAGAACTCAAAATAAAGGGAAAACAATAAGACCCAGGGAAATACTAAAACTTAAACTACTATAATTCAAGGTACTAAATGTTTTAGATGTTTGGGTTCAAGACATATTGCTTCTCAATTTCCAAATAAGAGGGTAATGAAGATTAAAAAAGAGGAAGGGGTTGTAAGTGAAAGCAAATTAGATTTAGATGATAAGTGTTTGCTACCCTTGAAGGATGTAAGTGATGTAAAGTTTGCTAAAAATGTAGAAATGCTTATGAAAAGGTGTGCTTTTAGTGCCCAAGTGAAAAAGGAAGAGGCACAAAGACACAATTTTTATTATACTAAATGACAAATCAATGATAAGATATGTAGTTTGATAATTGATGGATATAGTTGTACCAATGTTGTTAGTACTAATTTGGTTAATAAATTAAGTTTTAACTACTTTTAAAAATACTAAGGCTTATATACTGTAATGGTTGAAAGAATGTGGTGAAGTTAAGGCTTATAAGCAAATGTTCGTTTCTTTTTCTATTAGGCATTATAAGGATGAAGTATTGTGTGATGTATTACCTATACATGTTGGGCACACCTTATTCGGCGTCTATGGCAATATGATATACAAGTAGTTCATAATAAGCGTAAAAATCTATATTATTTTTTAATGAATAAAAAACCCTTTACCTTTGTACCATTTACTCCTAATTAAGAATATAAAGATCAAGTGAGATTAGACAAGTCAAAAAAAGAGCAAAAGTGATGTAGGAAAAATAGAGGAGTTATGAACTGGTAGTTAAAGCACAAAATTAGGAAGGGTGGATGATATTAAACTTTAGGAATATTAGGTTTCAAGTTTAAATTTTGGCTATGAATGTAAAATTTTCAGATTTTATAAAGCTGGAAATTTAAGGTTTGATTGTTGGAATTTTAGGCTTAGGAGTTTAGGGTTTAATATGGTTGGAATATGGGTTTGAGATGGCTGGAATGTAGGTTTAATAAGGCTAGAATTTGAGTTAGGGTTGCTAGAATTTTAGGAAAAAACACAAAGAATGGAAGGCTAGGAATCACTCTTAGGGTCTAGGAATCACTCTTAGTGTCTAAGAATCACTCTTATAAGAACGCATCACACCTTCTAATTGAAAATTATCAAGTTATAGAAAAATTCCAAATTGCCTCTTATTGATGAAAGGTTAAGTACATATATATAAAGTTCTTAGAATCCTTATTCTAGTATAAAAAGGATTTCTAATTTAAATCCTAATATAATAGAAATTTTGTTAGTCCTATTCAACTAGGATAACATATATAAAATAGAATAATACAATACTACTACTTCCTATCTAATAAAGAATCTAAATGTTATCTGAATTTCAACCTTTATCTTCAATTTCAATTCAATACCCAATCTTCATCCCACAAAATTAAAGCTTGTGATTGATTAATCTTTCCTTTTTTATTTGTCTTATAAACTTTAAGTTATTTTGCATCAATTCTCCGTAGCTTTGGAAGTCATCCTTAATGTTGAATGTGATAAATAATGATCATATAAATCTAGATTCAACTTCTAAAATTCGAACTTTAAAATCTAAGTGCTGTCAGAAATAAGTCTTCTTTTCCACTTGATAAGAAATTGTCAATATCCTTTATCTTTGGTAGCTATAATTTGTTCATCTAGAACATCTTCTATCTCCTCTTTAAGATGGGGAATAGTTGGAATTCTTACAACTACAGTAGGGGATTGTTCATTATCAAGTACATGATAAATAGTTAAATTCATAACATTAAAGATAAGGCTTATTCCCTTATCATTTGGTAATTCCAAAAAACAAGCATTAGTACTTATGTTCTTGATGATCTTATAAGGTCCAACATTTCGTGACTGAAGTTTCTTTTATTTCTCTTTTTGAAAATGCTCTGTATGAATCCTAACCATCACCATATCCCCTTTATTGAATTCCACTAATTGACGATATTGATCAGCACATTCTTTATAAGACAATTTACTGGTTATAATCTTTCATCGTATCTCATCAAAGATGTTCCTCATGTGCCTTGCAAAACCTTTAGTTTCAACACCAACTCTTGTTATTTGTGGTAAAGAAACCAAATCAATAGGCTTCCTTGGTTGAACTTTTGAAATTATATCAAAAGGTCTACACCATTTAAACGAACTTTTAATGCAAATTATACCAAAGGAAGAATTAGGTCCTAAGTTTTTACATTTTCTCTAACCAAAACCTTGATAAGTCTCCCAAGCTTCTATTCACAACCTTTTCTTCCATTGATTTGGGGATAGAACGGACTTGAAAATTAAAGCTTAGTGTTCAATGTTTTCCATAAAGTTCTCTAAAAATAGCTTATAAACTTTACATCACGATTAAAGAAGGTGGTTAAAGGTAATCTATAAAGACATACAATCTCTTTGAAGAATAGTTTAGCAGTTTAGATAGTGTCATAAGGTTTGACCAATATATTTGCAGATGGTTTCATAACTAAACCAAATGGATTCTCTACAACATAGGCATTAATAATGTACCTATTGCTCCTTCTTGCATTCAGATGCACAAATATGCTATAATTGCTAAATTTTGACTTTATAAGTGCACTTATAACTTCTCCTTTATTCCTACATTATACTAATTATGTATCTTTATTAGTGGCCCCCGAAATATTTTTGTTAAGCGTGATATTCTATGGAATTTGAATTTTTGCCTTAGAATGAATGAAGTTGTTAAGCATGATTTAAATAAATTATGAGGTCATGATAGAGTTATTATTGGAGTTTAATTATTTATGTCAATTTTAGAAGGATTTTATTTCACTAGTTAGTGAAATTAACACATTAAGAATGAATTGAGGGCATTTTGGCATGTCACTTAAGTTTAGAAATCATGAAGTATAAAAGCAAGGGCAAAGATGACTTTTACCACTCATTAAGGGTAAAATGGAAAGAAGAAGGTGTAGTCTTGCTCTTAAGGTGGATAAAAACGTGAATTAAAGGAGAGAATGAAGTGAAAAACGAAAATTGAAGAGAGGAAGAGAGAGTGTCGTGGGAGAAGAAGAAAAGAAGAGAAAGCTAAACTAGGTTTCCAATTTTCTTAGTATTAAAGAGTGATTTTGAAGTTGTTCAAGAAAGGAAAAAGAAGAAGAAAGAGAAGAGCTTCCATTTAAGCTAAACATATCTTTGTTTGGTGAAGATTCAAAGTAAGCCCAATTTTAACCTTTTGGATTTTTGGAAGGATTTTGGTTCATGAAGGTTAGAAAATACATGGGTTTAAGTATTCCAGAATCAATTTTTAGTGAATGTTCTTTTTGAGTTCTCAATTTGGATTCCTATTGAATTGGGATTTTTGCCAATATTGAAGGAAATCAAGAGGAGAGGCAAGAGGATCTAGAAGAGAGGCATCTTTGAGCAATTGTTAAGCAAGGAATTCAAGGTGGGTTATATTTTTATAATTAAATAATAAGCCATTAACGTTTCTTCAAAATCAAGAAAGTAAATGTTTTTTCAATTATATTATAAATGTGCATTTATTGATCTTTAAATGCTTTGAGAAAGTGCTATGTATTTGGTATATGAATATTGTGTTGACGATTTATGAAAAGAATGTGAAAAAGAATTTTTTTACTATGTCTATAAAATCACTTTTCAAAGAAAGTGCCATTTTGGGCAACAAGTTTGCAAGTTATGAAATACATGTTATGTGGGTTTGGTCTAGTCCATTCTGTATGTCAAGTGCATTCTCCCTCCTGCCTGCAAGTGGCATGGAGATCCTTTAGGGACTTCCTCATGTTTACGACTACGCAAAACCACTAAGTGAGATTGTGTTAGTTCATTCTGTTCACAACTGCACAGGACCATTTCATGGAAATGTGTTGGTTCGTTCTATTCACAATTACACAGGACCATTTCATGGGAATGTGTTAGCTTGTTCTATTTATGGACCTCCCAAACCATTTTGATGTGCTTATTTGTTGACAAGTCTATTGAATGCATGATTTGGGTTGCTTATAAAGTGTTTGATAAATTAAGAATGTGGAAATATGTGTTTCATGAAGTATTGTGAATTTTTCAATGATTTTGCTTATTACCGATTATAAAATTATTACCTACGAGCTTTAAGCTCACCCCCCATTTCGTCCCATCTTCAGGAAATAAGTAAGAGATCGAGTGATCGAGCATAAGGGCATTACTACGGATTATGCTTATTTTGTATTTTAAGTTAGTTTCTGTAAAACAAGGGTTTAGTTGCATTTTGAGCAATTCTACTTTGTGCAAATTGTGTATTTTTGGACTATGACATTTTGTGACTTGAGATGCCCATTAAAGCTTTGTAGATTGCATTTTCAAGCATTCATAAGGGTAAAATTTTGTGCTCTGACTTCTAAGGCAAATCTGTATTGATCTAGGCTAAATTAGACAGAGTTATCTTCTTGTAAGTTGTATATCTTTTTCTTAGCTTTCCAACAATATAAAGTTTGGAACTTTTAGACTTTGGACACAAAAGATATGTCCTTAAGATGAAGCATAGGCACCAGATGAAGCATGAGACGAAGCATCAGACGAAGAATAGGTACCAGATGAATCATCAGACGAAGCGTCAGATGAAGCATAAGTACGAGACGAAGCACCAGACGAAGCATCAGACGAAGTGTTAGACAAAACATAGGTACCAGACGAAGCATAAGTACCAGATGAAGTACTAGACGAAGCGCCAGATGCATATGCACAGACAAAGTGCCAGACGAAGCATAGGCAATAGATGAAGCGCCAGACGAAGCAATTTTGACCCTCTATTTGACAAAATCTTTCTTCATGGTCTTCACAAAAGTTGTAGATCTCGAAGTATTTTTCAAAATTGTCTTAAAACAACCTAGGTACAATATGATTGAAGACATAATCGTGGTTAACTCTTTTGAAAATAACTTTATCGTCTGACATCGAGATGAAATGATTATTAAACCAATATATGCCTAGCATATTTCTCTACCTCTTCATAAAATTTTGGTATCCATTGGGGTTGATTTGAAAAAGATTAATGGAAAGAAAGTGAAGGAATCGATTGGAGGAGCATGACTTAGTTATGAGCCTACTTTGGGTTTTAATCATATCTTGACCTGTAGAGCTCCGAACGAGACGATTATTGTTTCAAAATAAACTAGAGATATAGAGCTACAATTGTTCTGAAGAAGTCAATTTGTGATTCCACTGTCTGAACTGGTTATGGCTAGAGAGATTTCATGGAACTAACCCTACAGGGTAATTCACACGCTCACGTTTTCATGACATTTAAATAGTTGGGCTCCGAAAACGGGGTCCAACATCTTATGGTATTAGATTGACTAGGTTTAGGTCCAAGATGGGGACTAGGTTTAGGAATATCCTAATCTTTGAATGAGTAGTTTTTAAAATTTGAAATGAATATGCATTGTTTTTAAATGAACCTCATGCATTATTTTATAGTGTTTTACATTATTTGAAATTGTTTTTTTTGAAGCATGAACTCAAACTTTTTTTTAATGTTTTCAATTGAAGGAGTGAATATGCAGCCTCAAAAAAGAACTCGAGGAGCTCTGACTCGATCTAGCTCTCACCGAGGAAGTACAGATGAATCGTATGTCCCGCAAGACGCGGGGACACACTTTACTCTTGATTCTGAGGCACCTAGTGTGCAGCATGAAAAGCCACCGCCTCCTCCTCTGATGCCTACTATGGATCCACAGTTCTTTCAAGCCTTTGCTCAGGCTTTCACATATGCCATGGGCCAAGGGTCACAAGTTCTGATGCCAGCTCTGGTAGAGAGGAGTGGGTAGTATGATAAGTTTCGCAAGTATGGAGCTGTAGATTTTAATGGTACTATGAATCCGAAAGAGGCTGAAGCATGGTTGAAGAGGTCCGAGAGAGTCCTACTTCAAATGAAGTTCTCTCATGAAGAGAAATTGGATTATGCAGTGAGCTTGCTATAGGGGGACGTACTGCACTGGTGGGAATCAGTGCCCCACAGTCAGGTTATGCCTCCGGTGTTATCATGGAGAGAGTTTTTTGGAAGTGTTCAGGAAGAAGTACCTCTCCAGGGTTTATGTACATGAGAAGGCCAGAGAGTTTCTGAATCTCACACAGAGGGATATGAGTGTGAGTGAGTATGAGCTGAAGTTCACTTAGCTTTCCCGATATGCGGCCAACATTATGGCAAATGAGGAGGACAAATGCCGCAAATTTGAGGGAGGACTTCATTTGGGGACCAAGGAGAAGGTGCTTATCCATAACTTCTGTGACTACCAGCAGTTGGTACATACTGCATTTCAGGCTGAGAAATTGGAAAATATCAAGTATGAAGTGAATAAGAAGAGGAAGAACCGGGAGCAGTCTTCCAAGAAGGGAATGAGTGCTCCAATGCCTGAGAGGAGTACAAGGAGCTTCCACACTGAGAGTGAGGTGGGGAGTAGAGCCTCTACTAAGAGCAAGAAATCACGGGTAGCTTTGGTGCAAAGCTCAACTGTGGGAGGCAATAGTAGGGTGGAGAGAAGCAGGTACACAAACCCTCAATGTGAGCATTGTGGGAAGTTTCACAAAGGAGAGTACTTCAAGTTACTTGGATTATGTTTTCTATGTGAGGAGAAGGGACATATGATCAAGGAATGTCCCTAAATGACAAGGCAAGAGGTCGCAGTTACAAGCCCCAAGGAGAGCAGAAACAGTGGGAACCAGGCCAGTCACTAAGGTGGGCAGTTCTGAGGCTGCAAGGAAGGCTATCCCTCCAGGAAGGCCAAGGGGTTAGGCACAGGCCAAGGTATTTGCCATAACAAGAGAGGAGGCCACAGCCGCGCTTGAAGTTGTCACCGATATTGTAACATCCCACTACCATAGGGTACGTACCTAAGCTTTTAGGCACATAACCTAAGATAATGGTATGTTGGAGCAAT
>JAOQMS010000003.1:8088321-8110741 GCA_027563885.1 Erythroxylum longipes | reverse complement strand
TCTCATCGTAATCAAAAAATTACAAATACACTTAAAATAAATATTGATACAATTATAAATTAATCAATGAATTATATGTTTCAAAGCATATTATACTGTAAGGGTATTTTTGTCATTGACACTATTTTTATGTTCTGTCCATTGCATCTAAACATATTTTTGTTCTCGAGACAGAGACAGTCTTTTCTGTTTTGTCCATCACAACCAAACACCTTACTGTCTTCAATTTTTGTTCTGTTCCGTCTCTAAATTTCTGTCTCGTTCCGTCTCCGCACCTAAGAGACAATAACCAAACGCAACGTGAGCACTAGAGGAGAATGATAGGCACTAGCGACAAGGAAATAGTACAGGGCTACAATCATCTTGTTTTATCTATAATTATGCTATAATGAACAATTAAAGGAGTACCACAGCTTGACATCATTCCAACTAGGTTTCAAGCACAACCATTTGAGCTTTAGGCTAGGATAGGATGTAAAGTCTGAGCCAAAATTTGAATATTAAAAATAAAAAAGAAAACTCAAGTTCGATTTCAAAACTTGATCGACTCAAATCAATCTCGTTGATCGAGTTTTCGATCAAGCTTTAAATGAACTTTATATTGATCTTTACAATAAAGTATAGAATAATAGAGAGCTATATAGGTAATTATCCATTTATCTTCACATACATACTTCTCATAATTTATTTTAATCGATCAACTTTGTTGAACTAAAAAAGGTTAAAATCAAAGTTTTGATGATAACAAAACATAAATACTACAAATGAGTTTAATATTACTGATAAGTATGAATACGAGAACAAGATATCACCATATTAAAGGATTATAAATGAAAAGATGAAGTTTACAATCTTCAATATCAAGATCAAGTCAAGAAAAAGATCGGGACACATCAAAGTTATTTATATATTACTTATTGTATGTTCATCTTGTTTGTTTTTGATAGTCTAAAAGGTCCACCATGCGTAAATCTTTTTACTTCATTTTATTACATGAGTCTTGCCATTCATTAAGAGGCATTGAAGTTTTTATTTTTTAATATAAAATCCTCTCGATCTTTCAAATAAATTTTTAGGGAATATTAAGAGATGTTTAATTCATATTTGCATTAATCAAATTGAAGTTGAGTAATTAAAGCTGTTACAATTGTATTTTTAGGGTAATTGGTTGATTAATGTAGGTTAAAGTTATTAATTTTGATTTACCATGAGTTTGTTAAAACATCAGCTGATGTATTTGTCAACCACTATAGCAATGTTTCAAACAACTAGTGAATCTAGAGCTTTTAATACATAATGGTCAACCAATACTCTACAGATAGTCGTTATAACATTTAGTAGGCACCGTAAAATACTATAAATATGTGTTTTCTGATTAATTTTAGCATTAATAAATATTGAGTGCCTTTTACATATATTTTATTATTATTAAAATATTCAAGTGAGTAAGTTTGAGTTGTAAGCTATTCCTGGGTTTTGTAATCATTGTATTAGAAGTACTTAAAGTGGTTTAAGGCTCCTCTTTACCTTAAGAAAGATTGAAAAGGAAGTTCTTCTTTTCTAAAAAAAAATCGGACAAACGATTAATTTTTCCTTAAAAGAAAAATTACATTGAAAATTCAAGATGAGTCTTGTGAGTGGATGTAAGTAAGGATTGTTTGTTGAACCACTTTAAATTGGTTTACTTTTCATTTTCCTTACTCTTTCCTTTATTATTTAAAATAATAATTAAATTCATTTACTTTTATTTCATGCTTGCATTTTTAATAATTTGTAGACATTTTTTTATAAGTCAGTATCATTTGACTAAAATCTTAAATTCACCAAATTCAATCCCACTATTGGGTGTCATTAAGGAATGCAAATTTATTGCACATGAAACAACATATGAGTTTGGAAAGCCAAAGAATTAAGCTTTTTAAATCAATATACTAACGTGACATCACCACATATCAAGTATTTGCTGCATTAGTAACATTTAACAAAGAAAAAAGGTAATATAAGGGTTTATTTTGAATTTTTATAAAATATAAAGGAATCTCGTGAGACTTTTAAACCATAATAAAGTTTATAAGAATTTATGAAATCACAAAATATGGTAGTGTTTTTATCCTCCCCCTCTTTAAGTGTGTTTGTGTACGTATTGAACCAAGAGAAGTTCTAATCAATGTTTTGATTACAACAAAAGATAAGTACTTCTTATAAGTTTATTATTTTAATAAGGTGTTATATAAGAACAAGATGTAACTATAACTCAAGAAGAAAACTTATAAAGGTGAAAAGAAATATTGAAGCTTTAAACGGTCAAAGTGAAGATCAAATTAGGAACAAAAGAATATCAAGACATATCAAGGTCACTCTATATTTTGTAATATTAATTATAATCTCATTTAGTCACCATGATAATCTAAAAAACTCACCATATATGAACATTTCATTTTACTTCCTTTCATTAGTCTTTTCATTCACCATAATATATAAAAATTTCTATTAAAAAAACATTTTGATCTTCTAAACATTCTTTATTGGGTGATTTCAAAGTTGTTTTTGGTTATAATTGCATTAGACAAATCAAGTATGGAATTTTAAAGTTGTTAAAATCATGCTTTTTGGGGGGTTGGTAGGCCAATATAAGTTAATGGTATATCAATACTATATAATATGTGAGTTTGTTGACATATTACTCTACCAGTATGATGATGTAGTTGACCAATGTCCCTCTAATGGATGCATTGGTATACTAATATGGTTGAGTGGTCGACCGATGTATAACAACTAGCAAATTTTGTGCATTAAATGCACATTAGTCGATCAATATGGCATATTAGTTCATCAATGTAGGTTAAACTTGTAACATGGTTGTTTGTTGATACATTAACTAAACAATATAGTAGTGTGGTCGATCAATATCCCTTTAAGAGATACATTAGTCAGCTAACATACCCAAGTGGTTGACGAATATGTCTAAAAATTTAGTGAATTTATACTATCAATGCACATTATATATCAGTTGATTAGTGTTCTGTAACTAGCTGTTAACAACCAAATTTTGTCTCCAACATATAGTAAGGTTCCCTGTAAATACATGTTTTTCTCATTAGTACTTGCATAGAGAAGCATTTAGGAGTCTTATGGGTACATTTATAAATATTTATTAAGTATTTGAGCATTTTTTTATCTCATTTTTTAGTAAATGAATCTTTTTGATATTTTTACGTGAGAAAGTGAGATATTTTGAGTTAAAAACTTTTGTTGGAGTGTTTTATATTGTATTTAGGAGTGTTTTACGTGATATCAAGGCTCATCTTCACTGTAAAAAAAATTTGAGAAAAGATTATACAAAGGTTATTCTTTACCTTAAAAAAATCATAGTGAAATTTCAATAAGAGTCTTTGAAATGAACATAAACAATGGTTGTTTAACGATCTACTATAAATGAGTTTACACTTATATTCCTCTTACCATTTTTACATTCCTACTTAAGTTTATTAGTTTAATTCATTATTTTATACCATATTTTTATCTTTTATAGACTGTGTTTATTAACACATTAAGTTAGTACTATTTTGTTTAAAATTTATTAATTGCCAATTAACTCCCTTCTTAACTGTCACTAGGACTAACAACATATACGATCCTTTTAAAACATATAATTATGTGTATAAGAGAAATACTACTTGTGAGACGAATGATTCTTAACACTTTTCTCTAACTATAGGTAAATTGAAAAGATGTCTATTGATGACATATTTACTATCAATGCTTAGCGACTTAACAAAAAAGATTAAATATTTTACGATAGCTAAAATTAAAAATATCGAATAATTTTATAATTTCTACATAAATAACAATACAATTTATAACATTTTAAAGTATTATTTATTCATGCCAAAATATAAATCATCATTAAAGGGGATTACGCTTGTGACTAATGTACCTTCGATTGGGGTTCTCAAAGGTACAGGGGTCCATCACAAATACATTGTGGGCTTAACCTTGGCACAAAGCCTAGGCTTTTATGTAAATTAAGAATAGTAAACAATCCGAGTCCAAAGAGTTAAGCGGACCCTGACGTCAACGATTCAGGGCCGTTGGATGCTTCATCTGCAACATCTCTACGTGTTTCGTATGGTAATCACAAACGCATTGTAAAAGCAATGAAAGGAATCAACGGTTCCGTCAACATCTACTGAACGGCAGGAGGCCAACATTAAATCCTTAGTTTCTTAACTGCTGGCTTGGTTCCTTCTCGATTCGTTGGTGTCTTAATTTAGTTGAATCCCCGGGCTCGTCCAAGCTGATCTACCAGGTTTTCTATCCATGGTACGTTAATGTCTTATCTCCATTAACTTCTATGTGGCTCTTTTAGGGTTTCTCTTCATGCTGGGTTCTGCGAGTTGTTATTCGTGTAAATTGATCGTTTTTTGAGTAGTGAACGGTAATGATTTGGTGAGTTCGGTCTTTTTATATCTGGGTTCGATCCAGTTCGGTGATTGTTCTGGTGGAAATTTGTAGAAACTAAAAACAGAAAAACGAAAAGGAAGAGCGTGTTGGTAAACAGAAATGATACCCGTGATATGGAAAATATCATTCAGATGAACTGGAGCTGTGTTTCGTTTTCAGTTTATTGGTATTGATAATAAAATTAAGCCACTTAATTTGTAGGCTAAAATAGAACTCCTGATGCTTTGAAATTTGCAATATTAGTTCCGTGATATGGTGGTTGCATTTCTGTTATTTTACCTTTTCGAAATGTTATTACGATCTCAGCCACCTAGTATTAGACCGATATATTGTACTTGTGAGCAGTCAAGGAATGGCATTGCCAATTAACCTTTATTTTTATTCCTCGCATTTAATTGGTAGAACTGGCGCATTACTGTCTTTTTGTTTACATAAATGGTTTTGGATGTATTTTAAATACTGTTTTGAATTGTGAAGGTAGAATGTTTTGGAAATTGTTGGGTATTGAGTATTTTAGATTTGAGTTGCCATTGCTAACTTGTGTAAGAAATGTGATTCCTTTTTTGTAGGCAACCGTTAGGGGCATCCTTTCTCTGAAGAGAACAGCCTTGCTTCAGCATTATAGTGAGAGATGGGGCCTTGGATTAAGATCATTCAGCACCGAAGCTGCAAAAAATGCAAGCACTCCCCAGCCCCAGGCCCCACCTCCTCCCCCACCTCCAGAGAAAACCCACTTTGGTGGCCTAAAAGATGAGGACCGTATTTTTACCAACTTGTATGGACTGCATGACCCATTTCTCAAAGGTGCGATGAAAAGGGGTGACTGGTATAGAACTAAAGATTTGGTACTTAAAGGTGCTGATTGGATTGTCAATGAAATGAAGAAATCTGGCCTTCGTGGACGTGGTGGTGCTGGTTTCCCCTCAGGTCTTAAGTGGTCTTTCATGCCAAAAGTATCTGATGGCCGTCCTTCCTATCTTGTTGTCAATGCTGATGAAAGTGAACCTGGAACATGCAAAGACAGGGAAATTATGAGACACGATCCGCATAAACTCTTAGAGGGCTGCTTGATAGCTGGTGTAGGAATGAGAGCTTCTGCTGCTTATATCTATATTAGGGGTGAATATGTAAATGAACGCAAAAACTTGGAAAGAGCAAGAAAAGAAGCATATGAAGCTGGATTGCTGGGAAAGAATGCTTGTGGATCTGGTTATGATTTTGATGTCCATATCCATTATGGGGCTGGGGCTTATATTTGTGGTGAAGAGACAGCGCTTCTGGAAAGCCTTGAAGGAAAGCAAGGAAAACCAAGATTGAAGCCTCCTTTCCCTGCTAATGCTGGGTTATATGGCTGTCCTACCACTGTTACAAATGTGGAAACAGTGGCTGTTTCTCCCACCATTTTAAGGCGTGGACCAGAGTGGTTTGCTAGTTTTGGTAGGAAAAACAATTCTGGGACGAAGTTGTTTTGTGTCTCAGGTCATGTGAATAAACCCTGCACAGTTGAAGAGGAGATGAGTATATCATTAAAGGAGTTGATTGAACGACACTGTGGGGGCATTCGAGGTGGATGGGACAATTTACTTGCTGTGATACCAGGGGGTTCTTCTGTTCCACTGATACCGAAGCACATATGTGCTGATGTGCTGATGGATTATGATGCACTCAAGGCTGTAAACTCAGGGTTGGGGACTGCAGCCGTGATTGTGATGGATAAATCTACTGATGTTGTGGATGCAATTGCTAGACTTTCTTATTTCTACAAGCATGAGAGCTGTGGTCAGTGCACACCGTGCAGGGAGGGGACTGGATGGCTTTGGATGATCATGGAAAGATTGAAGGTTGGCAATGCAAAATTGGAAGAGATAGATATGCTTCAAGAGGTGACCAAGCAGATTGAAGGACACACTATCTGTGCATTGGGTGATGCTGCAGCTTGGCCCGTGCAGGGTCTTATAAGACACTTTAGACCAGAGCTTGAAAGAAGGATAAAGGAGCGGGCGGAGAAAGAGCTGCTGGAAGCTGCTGCTTAAAATTCATACACAGGTTACATCGTATGGCTCTATATATCTCAAAGTAGGCTATAAATCTAATACGATGTCATACTCGTGTTAGTAGTTGAGTGGTATGGCTGGATAAATGTAATGGGTTTTAATTGTTTCTATTAGCTGCCTTTAAGACTGTGGATCGATTTCTGATAACTATGACTCACCAAAGGAAGCCTACCCTGTTGGTCCCTTGCAAACTGAAAGGGTTAGGTTTTGGTTGGTCAAAACCTTAATGAGTCTAGGTTGATTCAGATAGCAATATTGACAACTAAGACATTTTTTGGATGTGAACTGCGCTTGATCTCTTGTTATCTAGGTCTCTGTTGATTCAATCTCATAAGTTCATTAAATTGTCACACTTTCTTAATGAGCAATAATGAATTTTCCACGTACAATGCAGGGAAGTTACTGCTATGTCGAATATTCGTGGAATAAATGAAGGAGCTACCGTTTAACTTGGGTGGTTAATCGACTGAGGCATTTCCTGTTCCCATTAGCCATTTGTTTCTTTTAAGGCTGTACCAAACTGCAAGTTTCGATGTCCCCAGATAAATTAAGTTCGTCTGGGAAAGAATATTTTCTTGTTAGTTCATGTTTCCAGATTTTTGTGGATATTTTTGGAGTATATTGTCAATGAGAGCTGACTATGTGGAAATAACAGATTTCTGGGTTTCTCGTGAAAATTTGAAGTTGTTTTTTAATTTTTTAGTTGATTATTATGTGCAGGGGCTTCTTCCTCGAAGGGTTCTTTTCTGCAGATGGAAAATCATAAACATACACAAATCCTTTCCCTTACCCACGACTGAGGATTTTTGGAGGAGCTTGTTAGTAAGAATACTGTTGTTAATTCGTTATGGACTTCGAATGTATATTGTGTTGCTGTTTCCACTTCTGAGCAAATAGAAATTATAATAAATTTTCGGAAAGGTGTTAAACTACATTTGGTCGATTGTTCAATTCAGGCTATGTTTGATAAGATGACAACTGTAAAAATATTATTAAAATTAATATTAGTTAATTAAATTAATAAATATTTTTTGTATTGGTTTTAGCCGATGTTTTAAAAATTGAGCCGAGCCGGTTTGGTCATGAAAATCTTGAATTGATAACTTTTTAGTTAAATTTTTAAATTTTTTTTGTTCGATTTAGTTTAATTATTGTTATTGTTAAAAAAGATTAATCTATTAATTAATCAATCAAACTGTAAATTAATTATTTTTTGTTTAACAAAATTTTTAATTAAACTTCAAATTTTCTGATTACTTAGAACAATCTCCTTTAATTATATTTTAAATTATTTAATTTTATTCAATCTTTAATTAGTTTAATAATAGACTAATATCGATTGAATATTTTAAATCTTAAACTTGTTGTCTTGTCAGTTTAACTTCCGATCAGATTTTTAAAATGTTGGTTTTAATTCTTGATCCTTTAATTAAATGAGTCATTTAATGAATTTATTTATTTTTAAGGGTGAGTTGAGGGTTTTTGATGAAACAAAAAAAAAGGTTGAATTGCTTGCATTTACTCAAAATGAAAGCAAAAACAATGATCCAATAATTCTAGGTAATGACAAGATTCTTCTATGCTCGTATATGCAACAAAATTTTGTTAGGATGTTGATTTCAGATTAAATATTCTTTTCTTTATCCAAATCTATATGTTTGGATTTAGTTTAGTACGAGGCACTATAAGAAAAATGAGATTTAGTGACGGAATTTACTGACAGAACGTGAAAGTTTTCTATCAGCAAGATACGTTAGCAATAGAATTTACCAATGCTACGAGTCTTCGAAAAATCGACCATAGGTAATAATTGGTGACAGAGTTCAAATTTTTCATCGCTAAGTTACCAAAGAATTTTTTCTATTTCATCACTATATTTAGGGACAATAATTTTTGTGTCGTCGATAAATTTAATGACAGAAGGTTTGTCTCGGTCGGTAAATTTAGCGACAGATAGGGCTACTCTGTTGGTAAATTCATGACTAATTTTATCGACAGATTTTGGTGGTCCGTCGGTAAACTCACTGCATTTTATTGATGATTTTTGTTTTTCCTTTGGTAAATTTATTGATATTGTGTTTTAAATATTTTTCCTACATTTAATTTTATTTGATAATATTATGATTGATGAATAATTTATACAGTTATTAGTTATCTGATGATAATATTTTAATTTACTTCTACATTTAATTTGTTAAAACAAAAAATTGATTGATGATATAAACTAAAAATTATCTTAATTGATAATAAAAAATTTATTATCTACAACACTAAGTGTTTAATTAATATTAAATGACTACAACTACGCTGTTAATTTGGTGAATGCGGATGCTTTGAATGTCGCGATGAAGTGTTGTCCTTTTCCTTCAACGCATCCATCTCATATGGAGCTGGGCTATGTACTCCATTAACTTTTGCAAATGAGGTGCAAGTGCCTATACTATGCTCTGAAGCTCATGGCTTTCATTGAATGCGGATCGTCTACTAGATGCTGCTGTATTGGATGTAGAGGATTGTGAATAACATGTGTTCACAAATGAACTTAAGCCGAAAATCCTTCCACGACAGTCCCTACCATTATTGCATGAAGATATGTTTGACTCTCATCAACATCTTCAGATTGTTGAGACTGTCGTTGAATGCTTTCTTGTATTTGGTCCTATCAGAAGGCAATGTTTATGTTAATAAGTGATAATTATTAAGCATTAATATTAAAGTATAAATTTCGCATACATTTAGTTCTCTACATCTGGTGTTAATGAAGGTTACACCGTCATGTTTTTTAATGTGAGTATGCAAAAAGAGCTGACGGGGTGTAGGCTCCCTGCCCATAGACTTTTCTTATATCAGAATAAAATGTTATAAGTGAACTACCATTTATAAAAACTTCGGCATAATTTCCTCTATTTTTATGATATTTACCTCATTTTGAACAAAGAAAGTAACTCATTAACACAGTCATATATGACACCAAACATTTATAACATTATCATTCTTCATAATGCATATATTTTCATTTCAAAATTCACACATCAAATTAAATTGAAATATATCAAAGTAAAAAAATCAGAATATAAGTGTAAAGTGTGTACAGATACTTACAAGTCTCTTTGCATGCATGTGGTAGGTAATAGATTCTCCAGTGTGTACGAGAAGACTCTCTCCCCTGGTCCTTTACGTCTATTGGTAGAATTATGCTCTAAAATGGACATTGCCTAAGGTGATGTCCAATACTGCTATCAACGACTCCACATTTCTTCATAAATATAAGGAGGTCATACATCAGTCTTGTCTATCGCACTAACAAAGTCTCTATAACATATACGAGCTTGTCTCCTCCATATTTTATAAATAATCACGTCAAATTTAGAATCCAAAAAAAAATATAAAAAAGGAAAAGCATACAATAATTACTTATAACTTACAATATTTATCTAATTAATGTATAAAAATTAATTACAAAAAATATATTTTTGTACCTTAAACTCCTGATAATAAAAATTCTTTATCACCTGAGAAACATTCTTCTATATATAACCCTCATGATCAATCTTCTCTTTGAACTTGAATGTTATATTTCTTGAGCACGGTTCAGATGGAATCAACCTAATATAAAAAAATTTTATATAATTTTTAAATTTAAACCTATAACTTAATTATAAACATATGGTGTTTGATGTATTTTCAGTTACAGATTGTTGACAATTGTGATGTAAGTTCTTCTATCAACTCCTTCAGTTCCAGGCTAGAGACTGCCTCCTTCATCCGCAACGTTTACCCTGGATATCGCTATCGGTATAGGGGTGGTAAATGGTGTAGTAGCAAGTATGGAAGGTGATGTCTCTGCATGTGTAGTAGTTGGAGGTACAACATTTGATTCTATTCCAGCTGCAAAATGTGATGCTTCCTCTGGAAAGTAATTGGCTCCAAATCGTGGTCTGAACCTTAGTCGCATCATATCCTGTTTTCTCTTTGGAGACATATTTTAACATGAAATTCATATTTTATTGAATATTCCATAAATATAATAATTTCAATTAAATATATGACAATATATTGTTGATTCAATAATTGATTTATGGAATATAATATTCTATTACAAATACAAATTAATCGCTATAATCACTTAATTGTAAATCAAAATCATCATCATCTTCTTTTTTTGAAGAATTAGAATCAAACTCAGGCTCCTCTTCAGATCTCTCGCCCTCCTTATTCTCTCCAGATGAAATTTCAACATATTCATTATTTGGTTCGTTCAAGGTTCATTCTCGTCATATGTAACAAATGCATTTATTTCATAAACGTCTTCCTAAAACACTTCACTTTCAATTCTTTGTTCTCTTTTTCCATATGATTCAAAAACACATCTAGGTTTAACTTTGCAAACGGCCAACCAATCTGACTTATCTCGTCATAAACTAGGAAAAGGGATATAATACACCTGGATCGCTTGCGTCACCAATATGAAAGGTTCAAATTGTCTAAATCTTCTTCGCTGGTTGATTTTAACTAGATTGTATCGATTATGCTTTTTATACCAATATTAGCAATTTGATCAAATCATTCACACTTAAATATCACACTCTGCTTTATTGACAATGCAGGATACTCAATTTCAAGTATCTTAATAATTTTACTATAGTAATCTATAAATTCTCCCTGTATGCAAAGTCCATTATTTACTGTTGCCATGTTATGACCATGTTATTCTGTATGATATTTGTATTCATTAACGAAATACACCAGATATGATTTAGCAGTTCACAAAGGTCCTTCCACAAGATCACATATGGACTTTTTCTCTATTAGATTTTCTAAGGCCTACACAAAAAATTATCATATTAAATAGTACAATGTCATTTGAACACTTTAATCTTATAATTCAATCATTTAAATAATTGTAAGTGACAATTTACATATTTATTAAATCATCGAGGAAAGTGTCTTCCAACTTGTTTATTGATATCATCCTGTATTTTCTTGGGCATTAGCTCACATAAGCATTCCTCGTATAATCTAAAACATTATTATGTATTTCAGTTGTGAATAAAACTAAATTTCAAAACTAAAATAATCAATTTCAAAATCAATTTCAACTTACTGAACGAAAGACTCAACCTCTTGACAGTTCAATAAAATGTAACCATGGGCAGCCCCTATTTCTTCTTCTGTTAACATTCTTCTTGTTGAACATCCATATGTTCATCTAGGATATGTAAAAATGAATAAGTTACCATCAGCATCGTCTATTCTTTCCCCATAGTCATTACGAAGAACTTTTCTTTCTCTTACGTGTACATCCTGCTTAAAATAATATGAACAAAATGTACTTGCTTTTTCCACTAAATAAGCACCAACTCTAGCCTTGTTTTTGATATTTTTCTTTAAGTGAAATACCTACATTAACGAATAGGGTTATTACAATTTTGTTATTAAAACATGTTGTTACTTCAATTTAAATATTTACTATAATTACCTTTCAAATGGATACATCCATCGATTTTAAACTGAACCAGCAAGTTAGCCTTATGTACTAAATGCATAGGTATGTGCTCCATACAGTCAACAAAGCTTAGAGGGAAAATCCCTTCTAATTTGCACAAAATTACTGAAATTTCCCTTTCTAGTTTTTCTATTTCAGCCAACTTTATTCCAGATGATTTTAAGCTTTTGAAAAATAAACTTAATTCTGTTATAACTTTTAAAACCTTATTCGATGGCAACTCCCGAAAGGCAATTGGAATTAGCTTTTACATAAACATATGACAATAATGACTTTTCATCCCAAATAATTTGTACTTCCTCATGTCCCAAACACCTTGCCAAGTTTAAAACATAACCATCGGGAAACTTTAAACTTTTCAACCATTCACATAAAATTTTCTTTTGTTTTTTGTCCAAAATGTAATGTGCTTTCGGATATTTACCGGTGCAAAGATCTTTATCTAACTCATTCCTTCTATAAAAAAGTTTCAAATCAGTTCATGATTTTGCTTGTCTTTTGTCCTGCCTTCAATGTTCATTATGGCATTAAACAAATTGTCAAAAATATTTTTTATTTTCATTTTATTAATTACTTTTAGTTAATCCTTCTTTTAGTTTAATTTCAATTATTATTAAGTTGTTGTTAATATTTTTCCAAGTAATTTTTGTTTATCTTGTTTAGTGTAATGGGGCGCTCTAACTTTTAAAACCTTATTCGGTGGCAACTCCCGAAAGGCAATTGGAATTAGCTTTTGCATAAACATATGACAATAATGACTTTTCATCCCAAATAATTTGTACTTCCTCATGTCCAAACACCTTGCCAAGTTTAAAACATAACCATCGGGAACCTTTAAACTTTTCAACCATTCACACAAAATTTTCTTTTGTTTTTTGTCCAAATGTAATGTGCTTTCGGATATTTACCGGTGCAAAGATCTTTATCTAACTCATTCCTTCTATAAAAAAGTTTCAAATCAGTTCATGATTTTGCTTGTCTTTTGTCCTGCCTTCAATGTTCATTATGGCATTAAACAAATTGTCAAAAATATTTTTTATTTTCATTTTATTAATTACTTTTAGTTAATCCTTCTTTTAGTTTAATTTAAATTATTATTAAGTTGTCGTTAATATTTTTCCAAGTAATTTTTGTTTATCTTGTTTAGTGTAATGGGGCGCTCTAAAGTTACTACCAAGACCATGGCAAAAGCCAATTCATCGACGAATACCAAATCTGCTGAAAGCTATGAAGCTAGTAACAAAAGGAAACGTGCACGGATTGTGAAAGATAATTTTATTCCACCATATACTAAGTCGAATTTACGACGATGTCTCACTTTCAACATGAAAGAGCGAAAATAACGGTACGTTGTTATTAAAACTCAACATATTGTTACGGGTAAATATGTACACTACCCTTCTCTAAAAGAATTAGAAATTAAGGAAAATTTTGACGATTTGCTAATCGATATGAGTTGGAAGTACTTTGTATTGATTATTTGTCCTGTTTTTATTGAATTAACTAGGGAATTCTACACTATTTTTAAATTTGACAAATCGGACAATTTTTCTTTAGGTAGTCCTAAGGTGATTCAATACAGATTAATGGGAGTCGAATTCAAACAGAGTTTCACTGATTTCAATTTAGCCTTAGGGTTAATAAATGAAGATTACACTAATTCGACTCTTTATAAAGAATCTGTCGTGGACTATGGTGAGTTCAACTCTTTTCAAGCATGAAAATCAATGTCTTCTGATCCTTTTCCTTATAATCCCAGTCAATCTAAGGGTAATGATCTCAACAAAATGGATCGGATTTATATGCAGCGTTTCTTAGCCTTTAGTTATTCCGTCTAAAAGGCTACTGCATGTATATGTACTAAGGCTGAATTGTTCTTTATTTGGTGTATGGTGAATAAAGTGCATATCAATTTAGGTGCTTCATTGGTGATGCAATTTAACACTGTTTTATCTTCAAACAAACATTTATGTCTCGATTCTCTTATCACTGATTTGGCTATTCATTTGAATTTTGCTTGATTTGGCTGACACCGATATGCATATAGCCTATGAAATGGAATCTTTGGATAGAATTTGTTAAGTAGGATGGGTGTAATTGAAAAACAATGGAGAACATGTCGCGATCACATTAAGAGAGGCTCATCATCAACACAACAAGACCATAGAACCATTCGACCAACTTTATAACTTCCAGCTCCATAGATCCAATAGGATTATCATTCTTGGCTGGATAGATTGGAACGCAAAATTTCAAAAATGGAGAAAATTTTGGATGCTTTACTTCAATTCATGGGGATTGTACCTTTATGCCCTCCGTCACCATAGTATACATCCTTTTCGATGCTCACACTTCAAGAAAATCCTTAATTATTTATTTTCTTTGATTGTATTTATTGAGTTATAAGTATCTTATGCATACATTAGGGACAATGTATGATTTAGGTGTAGGGGAGTGAGTGTTTTCAGTTTGATGAAATTTGTGACTTTGTTTGAACTTATGATATGTTAATTCATATCTTAATTACTACTCATGATAACTTCATAATTTTTTTAATGTTGTTCATGAATAATCCTTAAGTTGGGATACATTTTTTGTTTAAGATATAATGCATGAGAGAGATAAGCATGATTAGCATTTTCATTAAATTATTTCAAGTATCTCATTGATTTTTTTTAATGAAAAGTGTGCAAGACTTGATGCAATTTTTGACACCTACACGAGCTTTGAGCCTAAGAACATTCATCACATATGTGCTCATATATATTTTTGTGTTCTTTGTTATCAAACATAGCTTGTCTATGCTAGAACTTGCTTTTAAATACTTGTTGAGACCACATTTTTTATGAATTTTCGTATAAAGATGGTAAGGGCATTTAGGATAACCATTTTTTTGATCTAAACAAACCTACCTCACTTTTAATCCTTAGAAAACCAATCTGAGCCTTAACCTTTCTTTCTTGCATAATAACCTTGCCACAAGCAGAATTGACCCTTTTTGTTGTTGATATCCTTAATAATTTTGAACCCTTAAATTGAAGGAATTGTATTAGCTTATTTGTATAGGATTTTTACTAATTGCTTGAAAAGTGAATTAGATGATTCAAGTTGCATTGTTTTGATTTTTTATATAATGGAGGAGTTTTAAAACAAACAAACAAACACAAAAACAAAAAAATCTTTTCTAGATATTGTTGTTAAAAAAAAGAAAAAAGAAAAGAAAAAGTGATTGAAAGAGATGCTATTTAAATCAAGTGAATTTTGATTTAAGTTGAAACTTGTGTGGATAAGTTTGTATGATTCTCTTCAATTTATTTAGCCAAAAAGCTTCTCTTGTCATACATTACCTAAGCCACGTTACAACCACTATAAAGTCCCATTGATTTATGCATTAAATTTATTATTGTTTAGTGGTGGAGATATAAATTTTAAGCAAGCTTATAGAAATAACTCGCTATGTTTTAATTTGAGAGCCTAATAAACCCTAAACACTTTGAGCGAATAGAGTGAAATCCTTGTGAGGGTGTCAAGTCTTGTTCATTTGATTTTGATGGAATTAATGAGATGCTATGTTTTAACAATGTGTCATATGAGTGCTTATTCTCTCGATTGTTATTTTATCTTAACCCTTAAATGTGAATTAGCTTTTGGATATTTTTGGATGACATAAAAGGAGATGAGAGGTTGTGGAAATAATTAATGTATTGAATTGATGTATGCTTGGGGACAAGCATGAGTCCAGTGTGGGGGAATTTGATAAGATCTTATCTTGCTATATTAATTGATATTATCTCTATTGTTTTAGATTTATTTCGGTGCTTAAATTTGGAAATTAATGTTTGTTTCGTTTCAGGAGATAAAAAGTAGAGATTGCATTAAATTGAGAATCTATTGATGATAATCACAAATTTTGGATAAAGTGAACAGATTGATGCAGTGGATAAGGTTGATTACTTGAAGAGTTGGAGTCTGACTGGGAAACTTCTTCTTCCCTATCATGTAGGAGTTTGAATTTAAATTTGTTTTAGATATACATCTTTACAAGTTAGAGTTAGATTAGGATTAGATTAGAAAACCCTATCAAGGGGACGTTCCTTACAACAGAAAAAGGTTTTCTCCTCTTATGTTTTTTAGCAATTCTTAGTCTTTTTTCTATTTTTGTTATTGGAGCAAAAGTCATATGTGGCTAAACTCATCTTTCTGATTCAAGGGGATTCAATACTTTGATTATAACCTAGTGAGGTTTTGTGTTCTCAACTTTTATTCACATTTTAATTCAAGTATTTCTTATTTTGAGTTCTCATATTTCATGAATGATTAATATTCGATTAATCTAACAATTTAATTTAATATTCATTATTCTATCGCTATCCAGGAGTTCAGTGATCCGTAATTGTCATGAAGGATTGGTATAAGTAATAAATAGTTATTTATAAATTTCCATATTTATAACACAACAAGTCATATACAATTCATATAATCACATACTTCATATCACCTCACTAATCATCATGTTAATTCAAAGACAATTTTGTTCATTTATTGCACATTTCACATTTATAACAGTTCATAAAACTCAATTTAATCATTCATGTAATACAAATCAAATTGTATATGCAATGCTCATATGACTCACTTTCAATTATTACATTATTGTGACTGAGTGCCTTTTTAATTGTCTCGTATCTATTGTGGATACCGGGCTCATTAATAATTGTTCCGTATCTGTTGGGGATACCAGGCTCATTATATATAGTTAGTTAGAGGCTCTTACCACATTCTGAGCTTTAAGCTCTTTTTCACTAGCGACTCCAGTCACAACTGCCTTTATCTTATCATGCATTCATGTAATGAAATGCATCACATGTATTCAATCAATCACTTGAGTTCGATCATTCACATGTAATGAAATGCATCACTTGTATTCAATCAATAATAATGTTAAGCACATTTATTTCTGTCAAATTCACATGCAATGAGCACTTCCAATATGATTTTCATGCATCAAACACCTCAGACATTCAACGTTCGGAATCAACACATTCACATCTCATAATAATTCAATACAAAAATTAAAACAAATAATTAATCAATGTGAGATCATCTAGGTTACTCATAGTATGCTCCAAATAGTTATTGCCTTGACTTCCCGACAATGTCTAAATGCGGTCGCTCTAATTGCTCTTCTATATCATGCAACACACACACATTTCCACATTACTAATTTGCACAATCACATTAATACTCAATCAAACACATATGTATATGTGTTATGTATAATGCATGCTCAATGACAATCTCGGGTATGCATAATCTTAATCATGTGTCTCTTTCATTCAAATATTTTATGTGTATATGTCTAGCTTACTCTTAGGTTTATGCCTAAACTATACTTGATTATTCTAAATTTTCTCAATCAATCATTCACCAAGGTTGTTCTAGCATAATATCCAATTTCTCATTCATCTTTACTTAATACACATCATTCATCTTCTTTGAGTCACATTAGCTTTCGTAGGATCACTTTCATTTTTATTACATCTCCAAATTCCATATTTGAATATTTGATATTTAACAATATATTCTAAATTTATAACCTCTATTATCAGCCTAAACATATCACATATTTAATCATTTAATTCATCGTCAAATTAAGCTCATTTCAAGCTTGATTCAAGCCTAAATGCATTATAGGAAAGTACCTAACCATTTGTTGTTTCAAACCTTACATAAAAGAAGAACAATTCACGTAAAAGCCATTCCCACGATTGTGGGTTTGATTAACAGAATGTTTCAGCTCCTTACATTCCCACGATCGTGGGTTGTTCACATTCGAAAATCCCAGCATTCTTCTTCCTATTTTCCAACTTTTCCAATTCCTACAAGTTACATCTAACATCTCTCATGCTTAGTTCATCATTTCTAGGTTAATTTCTCATCATTTTCTCTTCATTCTCACCTCCATTTCAGCTCAATATCAATCACAAACAAATCATGCTTTATGGTTGATTATAAACACCAAAAAGAGAACATCCATATATACACATTCATCATATTTTCTGCACCTATATTTTTACTCCATTATCATCATCATTTCACTTTTAAACTATCACCTTAATTTCTTCTCATTTCAAGACACTACACTACTCCTTTTCTTTGGATTTAAACTCATTTTAGTTTATCTAATAACAACCATCAAACATTCACATTATCACACATTAAAAACATAACATGTAAACATCATCCGTGCAAAAAAAAAAATCTGCATTCTTTCTACACCATCATAATGATCTTTCTATTTCTAAAACATCTCTACAATAACTTATGAATCATTAATCTTCATATATACAAAAACAAGACATCAATATTCTCATTCTTCATCCATAATGCACATATATAGATCACCATTCTCGTAATGACTTAATATCAAAATAATCACCATATTTGTTTCATTTACAACTACCCATGAAGATCAAAGTATAACTTACTTGATAAAACTCCAAACTCTTCAAAATCATGTAAACCCTAGCTTTCCATGTATCACACGATCATCAATATGGAGGTGGAAAGGTTAGGTCAAAATGGAAGTAGCAAATGATGGATGAAAGCAAGTTTCAATGTCAATGAAGGTGGGTGAATATCATAGATGAAGAAAAATAAAGAAGATGAAGAAGAAAGATTTACGAAGAGATGATAGCAATTAACAAGTGAAAGAAAATAAAAAGTTAGTCTTTCACTTCAGAGAATGACCTGGGATGAGTGGTGAGTGGTGATGACATTTGTTACTGCCATTTGTCACCCTCCCATTATTCCATTTAGCCCTCTTTTAATAACTAATCTATTTGTCTCCAATTTCTACTCCAATTGTCTCCCAATTTTCTATGATATTTGTCTTTAAATCCTAAAGTCATTTATCAAAATTTCTATTGCCATTTGCCAATTGTCCTGCCACTTAGCATTTTTCCTAGTCCCAAAAACACTCAAAATTTCAGAAAATTTCTAAATCTTCACCAAAAATTCTAAATTAATACTTATATACACCAACTCAATTTTCAAGACATATAATCTACAATTCACATCATAATCACATTAAAAATCAACTATACTCAGAAAATATGAAATGAGTGCATAAACAGTCATTGTAATGTGTGCAAAACTCAAATTCACGTGTATGAATACTTATATTTTGCATGAGTATAAAAATTCATTTCCTAATTTCTCATTGCTATTTCTCATGTATAGAAATTTAGGGTTCTAACCTTTAGTATGGGAAAACGGGATGTTACATTGGGTCATCCATATATGCAGGTTGAGAACATGCATAATGAATAAAATCTTCAACTCCTTCAACAAATTTAGGATATGAAACCATCAAGTGTTAATTGTCTAATTATCTAAGATCTATCAACATTAGTCATTTATGCAAAACTGTTAATTTAAAAAGTGATTTTATAGTTAGTATCCTTCATATCCCTAAGTTTATAAAACATTAAAACTTTACACAACATCCCCTAAATATTAATCAATTGAATTAATCACCTGCAATTGATTTCAATACTATGGTACATGACATTGTTTACACCTGTAAACCAAAAAAGCAAGTTCTCACTATGACTCCTAGGCTCGTGGAATTTTTCACTGATAAGTCTCACGGGAGTTGCATTATGGGTGTTCAGCCTATATACTGTCCTAGGGGTTTGTTATGCAAAGAACTGTCATGTATATTAAAAATATGAATTTCTTGTGTTAATTCTAAATTTGAATTAATCACATTGAAGTTGAAGTATTTATGTTTGAATTAATCACCTACAATTGATTTCAATACTATGGTACGTGGTATTGTTTATACCTGTGAATCAAGAAAGCAAGTTCTTGCTGTGACTACTAGGCTCATGAAATTTTTCACCGATAAGCCTCACAGGAGCTGCATCACAGGTTTCTAGCCTATATACCATCTTAGGAGTTTATCATGCCTTAAATCATCCATAAGATCTCAAACTCATTCCACATACAGTAAATACTTACTATTAAAGAACATAAAAACTCATCAAATTATAAGAATATTCTAGACAACAACACAAAATTAAGACCTCCTTTACATTCACATAAAACCCAAACACATCAGAATTGTATTATTAAAACAATACATATGGTAGACATTAGTTGGACAACTTACCTAGATGGACGAATAACTACAGACTACAAAGAAGAAGGATGAGCAATGCTCTTTAACACAATATAAGGCCTACGAAAAAGAATATTTTGTATTAAATATAGTACACTTGTTCAATAGTTTTGTTATATTTTTAATATATTAAAGCAAGCAAATCAGAAAATAAGGCAATTTGAGTTTTGATATATAATGCAATACAGAGAAAATCTATTATTTTAGCTAAAACACAAACATATGATGCTGATTAGTTAACTGGTAGGAATACACCACTGTTTGAAAAGGAATGCAAGAGTATGTAAGATAAAACAAAGACATCGTGAACATCAATTTAAGAAATTGGAAGTTCAAATCCATCAGGCTCTTTGGCCAAAGATAGCAAATTCATTAAAAGTAACATCATTACTAATCATAAATCTCAGAGCTCTATCTTTTTTTATACACTGTAATCTTTACCCTTTTAATCCAATAATACATCCAAAAAAAATGTGCACTTTATTACTTTAGGCTCCAATTTGCAATCATGATCTGTTATTGGTGTTCATGATTAATCATGAACTATCATATCTTTATAGATGATATTGAGTTGAGGATGAGGAGTAAATGAAGTAGAAAAGATGATTATGGTATAAGTTGTGTTAAGGAAAGATTTGGAAATAAAAATCGATATTTGATCTAGAAAGTTGTAGTTTATTTTTCTAGCTTTCCAACGCTATATAGTATGTAATTTTTGGACCTCTGGATTGAAAGTTATGTTCCTTAGAAAGGGAAATGCTTAGGAGTGTAAAAATGCATCGTCTGTAAAGATGCAACTTCTGTAAGTCAACTTCGTCTGTGATGACTTCAGCTTTGTCTGTAATGACGTCAGCTTGGTTATGTTTTGTTTCGTCTGTTTTTTGCTTCGTCTGCTTTTTCACTTCGTCTGTGATGACGTCAACTTCGTCTGTAATGACGTCAGCTTCGTCTATGTTTTGTTTCGTTTGTCTTTTGCTCCGTCTGTCTTTTGCTTCGTCTGCTTTTTCACTTCGTCTGTGATGATGTCAGCTTCATCTGTAATGGTGTCAACTTCGTCTATGTTTTGTTTCATATGTCTTTTGCTCCATCTGTCTTTTGCTTCGTCTGCTTTTTCACTTCGTCTGTGATGACGTCAGCTTCGTCTGTGATGACGTCAGCTTCGTCTATGTTTTGTTTCGTTTATCTTTTGCTCCATCTGTTTTTTGCTTCGTCTGCTTTTTCACTTCATCTGTGATGACGTCAGCTTCGTCTGTAATGACGTCAGCTTCGTCTATGTTTTGTTTCATCTGTCTTTTGCTCCATTTGTCTTTTGCTTCGTCTGCTTTTTCACTTCGTCTGTGATGACGTCAGCTTCTTCTGTGATGACGTCAGTTTCGTCTATGTTTTTTTTGTCTATCTTTTGCTCCATCTGTCTTTTGTTTCGTCTACTTTTTACTTCGTCTGCTTATTGCTTTGTTTGCTTTTGCATTCGTTTGCTTATTGCTTCTTCTGCTTATTGAATTCGTCTGCTTTGGCATTCGTTTGCTTTCTGCCTAAGTAACCAAAACTTTGTCTACTTTCTGTTTCGTCTATTTTCTGCTTCGTCTGCTTCTAGCATTTGTCTTAAGACTTTTGTTTCGTCTATTTATGGCATTTTTCTGCATTGCTTCGCCTGCTTTGCTTCGTCTGTATTATTTTATTTATCTTTTGTTTCGTCTGCTTTTGATTGGTTTCGTCTAATCTTATTGTCTGGTCCACTTTTGATCTTTCAGACGATTGAATTTGTCTTCAAGGTCTTCATAAAAGTTGTACATCTTGAAGCCCTCTTCCATATAATCTAAAGAACACTTGGATTTGACATCTGTAAAAAGAGTTATGCTATTTGTCCCGAGTCAAGTTCGACATGTTTGAGGATAAAATCTTTGTTTGATTCTTTCGGCCCTAACTTTGTTATTCGACCTCCGAATGAGGTGATTCTTGACCCCAATATCTTCTTAACATTTTCTGTCCCTCCATAGAATTTGATAGTATTTAGTATTGATATGAGAAAGATAGATTGAATCAAAGTAAGGGTATCGGTTGGAAGAGTATGAATGGAAGGAAATTTAAGTATAGTGTACTTTTTCAATATAAGAACAGTCTGAAAATGTTGGGGCAATACTCTTAGAGTTCTGAACCAAATGGATTGATTTTGGGTGTCCTTAGAAACTTGAGACAAGGGAGAACATTTTT
>JAOQMS010000003.1:8032721-8073427 GCA_027563885.1 Erythroxylum longipes | reverse complement strand
ATTGTTTTGCTCTAACATATCATTATCATAGGTTATGTTCCTGAAAGTTTGGGTATGTACCCTATGGTAGTGGGATGCTGCAGGGATTATGAGAGAGTAAAATTTGAGTTGCAACTAGCCTTTTCTTAGCATTATTAATAGCACTTTGAGTACTAGGGGAATAAGAAGCTTTCAACACCTTCAACTAATCTTTAATTGCTTTAAGTTTTTGGCAGCACACAAATTGCATAGAGCCCTTAACTTAAACTGATAAACCCTTCCTGATTGCATCATCAAATCCATCCACTTTAATAAGATAGTTATTAAATCTAAAAGGATGTGGGGTAAAGGACTTTTAGAAGAGTCCCTCAATTAGAAATGGAGTATGATCAAAGAAGAGAGGATCCATGAATACAACCTTACTATTGGCAAATTAGAGAAGCCATTCCCCATTAACAAAAGCCCTGTCTAATTTTTTCTGAATCAACCAAGAATCCTTTCGTTTATTAGTCCATGTGAAGAAGTAACCTTCCATTTTGAGATCAGTTACACCCATCTACTCCATACATAGTTTTAGATCTTCATTGTAGCTCGTTAGGCTGCAATTTCCTTCTGCTTTAGATCATAAGATTGTAGATTGAAATCCCCTACTATCATCCAAGGACCAGATAGGGTGTTTTGAATGCTTCCTTCTAAAATGAAGCGGATTTTACGATGTATCAGCTACTCATTAGAAAATATCTCCTCCACTTTGGCAAAATAAACATTAAAACCAAAACTTATACTAAAGAGTGACACCAGTTGGCTCACCCACAACTTATTTCCAGCTTTTGTTCCATATAATATTAGGAGAAGAAGAACCAGTGAGAGGTTGCTTAGGCTGCAGGGTATTATTTGCGGAGGAAAGAGCAGGGTTTGAGGTGGAGGAAGAGGGTAACAGAGTCTGTTGAATCTACTGGGCGTGAATCAGGGGTTTAGAAGAGAGTTGTTTTTCGGTAGGGATGATAGGGGAGGAAGATTTTGGAGAGGGTAAAGGGAGGAAATCATCGTTGGAGTCAGGCTACATTGGGCTTAGTTGACAAGGAAAAAGGAAAGAACAACTTTTTAGAATAAAAAGAAGAGATGATCATGTGAAAGATTGAGAAACAAAGTTGACTGAAAGGTAGGAAATTTCTAAAGAACCCTTATAGAGAAAATCACAAGGAGGCTGGAACAAAAGCGGAAGGTACTCAATGTAGAGAGAAGGAAGAGCATCTTACTCCTCTCTCTTTATCTGGAATTCATCTTTTGTGTTGGAATTCATCATTTGACATTATTAGTTAAAGCAAACTCTTCTAAAATAAAAATGGATTTAGGGAGTGTATTGGCTACTATTGACTTAGCCATTAAATCATATATTTGCCATAATTCATAAATTAAATAAGTAAATTTTATAACAAAAAGAGTAATTATAATATAAAATAAGCATAAATGTTTTTTATTCAAACCATTCAAAATATCTTTATTTTATATTTTTATAGATTTTTAATATTTTATAAAAATATAAAGAAGTTTATTAAAAATAAAAATACATATTATTTATAAATATAAAAAATTATCTATCTGAAAAATATTGCAACTAATATGATTGAATCTATAAAGGTTTTGTGAAAACAGTTAGGAGAATTGGCAGAAGTAAGGCATATGTTTCCCTCAAAAGCTCCTCATAATTCTCATGATCTCTTCAAAAGAAGCTAGACGGTACATTACAAATGTGCTTTGATTACTGAACATTAAATAAAGCAACCATAAAAAACAAATACCATATTCCACAAGTATATGATTTGATTGATAGATCAAGAAATGCTTTAATGTTGTCAAAATTGGACCTTCGTTCAAGTTATTAGCAAATTAAGATTGTAGATGGAGATGAGCTACAAACTAAGTATTACTATGTATGGTGCCTATAAATTTTAGGTAATGCCTTTCAACTTGACCTATGCCCTTATCAAATTTTATAATCTAATCAATGACATGATGTGTAAGTCTTTGCATGAAATTTTGAAGGTGTATCTTAATGATATTATGGAATATAGCAACTTTATGAAGGAACGTGTTATCCACTTGCAACATGTGTTTAAATGCTTATGGAAGAACTAATTGTATGTTAAGATGGATGAAGTGTAAATTTGTAAGGTTTGAAATTAAATATCTAGGACACTTGCTGAGTAAAAGTCAAGTTCAGATAGATTCTCATAAATTGTAGACTATTATGGAGTGGTTAGCCCTTATTAAAGTGTTAGAATTGTGGCCTTTCTTATAACTTGCAAATTATTATTAGAAATTTTATCCAAAAGTATTCTTAAAAAGCTACTCATTTTACTGATTTGTTGTAAGAGGAAATGATGGTGGTTAGAGTATTATGTAAATTCATTTGAGAAGCTAAGCAATCTATTGCATCTTAATCAAATTTAAGGTTTTGAAACTTTGAATTTCCATTTGATGTTTGCATTGATATATAAGATAAAGTTATTGGTAGTGTCAAAAGGAATATCTAGGAGCATTTGAAAGCAAGAAAATAAAGCGGAACATATATATCATGTCCATGAGAAGGAAATGGTTATAGTGATACACTATCTAAGGTTATGACATGTAAAACTGTTGTGGCTGATGTTTATAGTTCGAACATATAATATAACAAAACCTTTTAAAGTGTATAAGAAATTGTTGGCTAAGCAAGTAAGATAAAAGGATATCTTGGTTGAATATGACTTAGCTTAGGAACACAAACTGGAAAAATGCTACCAAGTAACAGATACTCTTAGTAAGAGAGGAATGTGCTACCTATTATAATCTATCTAAGAGTGAAGCTTACGTGGTGGATATAATTTGTTAAACAAGTATGCTTGATGTAATTATTGTTATTCAATACAAGAAATGTATGATGACATAACCAAACAATATTGGCTTGATGATAGATTGCTTGTTGAAAAAGGAGACATAATATGTGTTCATGAAATTGGTGGATTTCATAGGAATCATATGATGTGTAGTGGGTAGGACACCAGTGAAGAGAACATATGGTGGCATTACCATCACGATCACATGTGTGGCCTAATATGGAATAAGACATAAAAGCCTATCATTAATTTGTTTGGTGTACCAACAAGATAAAATTAAAAGGCAAAATTCCAACATTTGTCTATTCTCGAGAGACTATAAATGTTGGGGTCTTTAGATTTTGTTGTGGGATTTTTAAGGTTAATGATAAAGCCTAGGTACTAGTTATGGTGGATCGCTCCACTAAATATGAAGTCTTCATCATTGCTCCACCAGTTTGTTCGATAGAAATTTCTATTGAGTTATTTTATTAAAATGTGATAAAATACTTTAGCATTTTAATAGATAATATAAGTGATTAGCACCCTTATTTTATAGGGGGATTATGGACTTCATTGTTTAATATGAGGGGGACTAAACCAAAATTCTTTATTTTTAATCACCCAAAAATGGACAAACTAAAAAGATTAATACTTTGATGGAGGAATACATAAGGTACTAGTCCTAGCCAATGAAATTAGTTAGAATTGTTGGATAATGTCCAATTTGTATTTAATCAGCAAAGATCTTCAACCATAGAGAAAAGTCTACTTGAATTGGTTTTAGTCCAGTGATCACTTACTCTATTGGAGGCTGCAAAACAACATATAGGACGTAAGAATCCTAATACTTATAAGTTTGCAAGGGATAAGCAAAAATTGTTGAAGGAGGCAAAAGATAACCTTTGAAATGTTACGCATTGGATGAAGAAGTATGTTAGCTAACATCAATGATCATTAAATTTCACTGATAGAGAAAGAGCATTGTTGAAACTTACACTGCAAATATGAAAGAAAATTATTAGAAAATGTTATAAGGGACATATTCCTACGTATGATGGCCTCTTCAAAGTTATTAAAAAATTGTTAATATTGCTTACCACCTAAAATTGTTGGAAAATTAAGGATTCATCTTAATTTCTATGTTAGCTTTTTGTGCATATTTTATGAAAATAAGGAAGAACTAAAGAGGAATAATCCTAAACATGCTCCTCCAATGGTGTAAAAACAATTGAATAAGGATATAACCATAATCCTTGATCATTGATTGTTAGAAACAACACAAGAAAATTTGTTTGATTGTTAGAAACAACACAAGTAAAATTGTTGAACAAAATTTCTCATACAATGAAAAGGGAAAGATGCAACATATGCAACATAGAGAGAAAGATACATGGTTTTACGATTCGAAATTGAGATTAGAGCTTATCTTGAAAATTTCCTGAAAAGGATGCCAACTTCTTTTGATAAAGAAGGTTCGTGAGCTCTTCTTTGCATTCAAATGAATTTACCAACAAGATGAATCCTTGTTACTTGTTGATCGACAATATTTAAATATGTTGGTAATATGTTTTACCAAGGACTTGCACAACTTGGTGAAAACATCAAACATTTAGTTCTAGAACTTGTGCATAACTTTATTTATATAAGTGATAGTGCAATAAATAGATTTTGGAAAGACCATGATTTTAGGTCTAAAGTGGATTCATGTAGTGCAATTATTATGACAATTTATTGACAGTTAATTTGATTATGAGAATTATATCAATCGATGTCTAAACACTTGCCAATAATTATTTTATTTGGGCCAAACATAATACTCACCAACTATTTGTATAATTTTTGTATGAATTAAATAATTTTCCTAGCATTTTGGGATGTAATTATATATAACTTCCATAATTTTTTGCTATCGTTTTTTTGTCCTTTAATTAACATAAAAACTTTTTTTGTATTATTTGCTGCTTTAGTTATTTTATTTTATTTTATTTATTTATTTTCAATTGTTTGTTTTTTATTTACTTATTTATTTATTTACTTTATTGTTTGTTTATTTATTTGCTTACTTTTATCTTTGTTGTTTCCTGGTGATATTATTTCAGTTGATGAAACAAAAAAGGGTGTCAACGTCAAGCTAGAACTTTGGAAGGATACGTCAGAGTCGAAGGGTTTTAAATTGAATATGACTAAAATTAAGTACTTAGAATATAACTTTTCGGACCATAGAGTGGCTTTTGATGTGGAGGTAAAGATTGGTTCATAAGTTATACTATATAAATTTTCAGGCATCTAGGATCTATCATTCAAAGCAATGGATATATATAGCACTCAATGTCAAAGGTAAATTCTATCATTTGGCGATTAGGTCGGTCATGCTCTACAGGGCAGAGTGTTAGCCCATCAAACAAATGCATAGTCATAAGTTAAAGGTGGCGAAGATGAGGATGCTCTGTTAGATGTTCAACCTTACTAGAAGAGATAAGGTCAAGAATGTACTATTAAAAGACAAATTAAAGGATGCTAATATAAATAAAAAATTAAGAGAGACAAGGCTTAGGTGATTCAGACATATTAAAAGGAGACATATTGACACTTCAGTGAAAAGATGCGAGAAGATTGTACTTACTATAAGAGCAAAAAATGAAGACCTCAAAAGAACTGGGAGGAGGTAATCAATAATGATATGGCTCTGCTAGAATTTACTGAGGACGTGACTCTCAATAGAAAACTTTAATTAGGGTTGTTCCTAACGTTTTATAGGCCATGGGTGAAGTGAAAAAAAAAGACCTCAATAAATCAGCAATATACAAATATGTAAACTTTAAAAGTATATTTTTATTATTAAAATTTAATATCCATACATAAATGACTCAATTTATAAGTCCAAATACTCAACAAAATATTAAATGATCATAACATTAACAAATAATATCTTGCAAATTTCAGTAACAATAAAAACACTAAAAATAGTAGCAGTAACAACAAAATAGCAATAGTAGCAATCGAACAACAATATTAGACTGCAAAACACTAAGAGAATTGCACTAACAAATACATAGATGATCATGATTTTTGAAAAAAAATTTCTCCGTGCATTTCTAGATATAAGATCATAAATAATATTATCAAGATCAATATTGTCCAACATATCATTCTCAATACATAAAATAACTAAGCTATTCAACCTTTCTTGTGACATTAAGTAATAAAAAAATTTCTGGTAAATGTAGTATATCATATCACTATTTATGGTATTATTTAATTGTAAAATAATTTTTTATTATATTTTATTAAAATTTTAAGTAAATTTAATATTATGTTAGTTTAAATAAATATAAATAAAAAAGAATAAATTTTGTGACACTTAAATAATAATATACAAATAAATAATACTTTTTTTAGAATACAATAAATTTAGGGATTTATAATAATAAAAGAAAAAAGGCTACAAGTAGATGAATCGCAAGTGTTGCAATGAATTATCACTAAAATATTCAAATATTTAATAAGTTAAAAATATATTTAAAAAATTAAAGACTTTATCTTTAAATTATCACTGAGAACTTTGAAGTCATAACCGTAAAATTCTTTTGCTAATAATTTTTGAATGAAATATTTTAAATTCATATATTGATGGAAATAAAAAATTTTGAGTGGAAGAAATATATCTAAATATTTCAAAAGAATTTATAAACACAAGTGTTAACTTTTTAAACATGGAAGCTGATACTTTCAGACGCAAAATATACAAGATTTTGGCATTTAATATTCTCTTATCGTGCCCCTAGTAAAGGTAGGCCCTGGGCAGGTGCCCAGCCTGCTCCTATCCAAGGCCGAGACTGACTTTAATGTACTATAATATAGGTAAAAGATTTCATATAGAGAGATCCTTTTCTTTTTTATAGGTCTTCTAAACATTTTCTTTGGGTCTTATATCATGTTTTTAATTTAAACATTTAATATGTAGTACATTCCTATTGGTTATTTAGCTTAAGCATTTCCTTACTTAGCCTAAATTTTTTCTTGTACTAACTTGTTTGTTTTATTTATTTATTTGTCTTTTTTCTTATTTGTGTATTTAATTACTTATTTTATCTTTCACTTTTAATTTTGTATTTATTATATTATTTATTTATTACTTATTTTATATTTTTACTTGTACTTAGTTATTTATTTTATTGTTATTATTACCTTTATGTCTATTTTTATTTTTATTTTTAATTATTACTACTTTATCATTTTAATATGTATCTTTTTATTTTATTTTCCATGTGGATATATCGAAAAAATCTTCTCTATCAGTTAGTGTTAAGAAAAATGCCCTCAAGATCGGATACAAGTTGAATTTAAAAGCCTGAATCTTAATAACGAAAGATAAAAAAGAGGCAAAATAAATGGGACAGGACACAAGAATTTATGTGGTTCAGTCAATGTGACTTACGTCCATAATTGGAGGGTGAGTCAAATTTACTAATATGTGGAGAATGTACAAAAAATATAAAAGACTGGCAAAGAAGCTCTGCAACTACTATAACTCCCAAATAAATAGAAGCTTTCTGCGAGAGAGAAGAAATGAAGATGCAGTGACTGAATTGGGAAAGAATGGTGCGTCTGAAGCTTCAGCAAACTCCTCTATTTATAATGCAAATGTTTGAGCTTCCGTTCAAGAAATTCTATTAATTTTTTAAACTCTCCGTAATATTCGTGCAGGAAAAATCCATGCCAAGCATGCTTGAAGACTTTTGGCCGAGCATGGCCAAAATAGTCTTCCTTAGTTGGCCAAGCATAGCTAAAAGAGTCTTCCTTGGCCAACAAATTTTGGCTGGTGAGGGGCCAAGGCATGTAACAGTTAGGAATAAGACTACGTACTTCTGAACCTTCTTAGATCCTGCGTGTTAGTGAGACTTCTACCGGAATGTTGTTTTTGTATATCTATCTTTGTTTTGTTTTTTTTTTATTTTGATTGTTTTGAGTCTATGGACGTAATTGTCGCTTAATTATTGAGTATATTTTGTAAAGTGTGCATGAGACATTTTAAATTTCATACAGTTTCTATTTTTGGTTTTTCACTCCACTGCTGTTTTTTTTTTTGAAAGCACACTCCACTTCTGTTAATCTGTTGTCTATCCCAAAAATTTATTAATTTATGAAGGTATTTGATAAATCATAAAAGGACGCCTCTAAAGTACTTAATAAATTCAAAGTTTGAGAATTTGGTTGCGATACTGTGGTTTTTTTGTGCAGATCTTAACCTCAAAGTAACTCGGTGTGGCAGTGATCAATCAGGTAGTTTGAGCCTTAATGGCCGGCGATGTATTGTCGCTCAATATAGTATTCCAACTATGATTGCAAGTTTATTTTCTGGAAAGAGGGGTTCGCTGGAGTATGGATTTATCACCGCTTAAGGCGAACTTCTATGGTAGCATTCCGTGTTCTGTAATGTCATGTCCCTGAAACTCTCTCATTGGGATTTTCAGATATACAAGGATGCATAGGCCACACAAAGTCAATTCTGTTTGCATTTTTATTTTTATGAATCATCAGCATTTGGCATTTTAATACAAAAAACAGAAAATCCCGTTCCTGCAACCATGACAGAGTATCCAGAACTAATCCTACAAGAAGAGTTTCTGAAAAGAAGCATTGGTCTCAAAATGCAATAACTTATAAAATGAACATTATAGTAGAATAAATATCTTGCAGGAATTAAGGAATTACACAGTCCCATTGACCACTTTCTAATAAGGTTCACGTGAGGGAGGGTTACATCTTTGACAGAATGCTAGTTTCCACAGAATTAGAGCCATTTACAAAGTTCAGGAAGTATATATCTGATCACAGGAACAATGAAAGTTAATGAATGAGGTTTTAGACCTAAAAAGGATGGTCTCAGAATAAACTTTGAACGGCATCACTACCGGGATTGTTTAGGTATGGAGATTTTCTAAGAAAATAGAAGAATGCCTTATAACACCGCTTCCGGATCAAATAAAACCAACAGCTGAAATTTTCCAGGGGAAGCCACTACCAAAAATGGTCGTGAAGTCAGCAAATTTTGATCAAAACCAGACGATTGATCATGTCAGAGATGATAAATCACTTCCCAATATCTTTGTAGGAAGAAAAGCCTCACCATATCTAAAGAATTCTGAGTTGGAAACCTGTTTATTTCCCCTACTGTGGTTCAGCGACTTCTTTCTCACTGTTGCTGCTTTCTATTTTGTTTTGCAGTTCAAGTAACCTCTGATGTTCCTCTGGAGACTGTTCTGCTTTTATTGCAGGCGCAGCTTTAGGCTTGTTGCTTGTGGACTGCTGATACATAATCCCACCAAGCATGCAAATGAGAAGCCCTACCGTCCCAATAAAGGTTGAATGTTTGTCCCAGATAACCAGGTTGATTATTACTGTCAAGAGCTTATTGACTACACCAAGTACGGTATACCCTGTTGCCGAAATTGCCTTCCGACAAGAAAATCCAAAGAATGAGATCGCCAATCCAAACAAGCAAGACAAACCAACTGGTAAGATCACATCAAAAGAGTACCAATGTGCCTCATGTACCATATCATGCTTTATCTTCTTAAGTTCCCCCATTATAAGGAATTCCAAGGGAAAGAGTAGGAGGGCCTCAAGATTGTTGTATAAAACAAGTCCCCATGTATTCAAACCGATGGTCATAACAACATGCTTAATGTACACAAAATCTACAGTCATGCTTATCAAGTAAGCTACAGCCCAGGCATATGCTGTAATGGTAAACTGGTAATCAGTGAGGACATAAAGCACACTTCCAGCAAAGATGGTTCCAAGAGAGATCCATGTCTTGAATGAAGCCCATGGTTTGTGTAAGAACAAGGTCTCTCCTATTGCAACAAAGAATGGGACTATTGAACGAAAAACGATGAAAGTATCAACATTGGCATGAAGTAACAGCTCACTGTTGGTAAAAAGTGAGAGGTAAAACATGATGGCAGCAGGGAGGAATCGCCACATGGTCAGAAGATCAAGTGAATCATGCTCAAGAAACTTCAACCAACCACAAATAAAGACTCCAGCAGCACTAGTGAAATACTGCAAAGCAGTTAGTGCTCCAGGATAAGGGAATTTCATGACAGCCCACTTGTTAATTATAGAGAGAAGGCCTGCTGAAATACAATATCCAGAAGCTACTCCAAATATGGAGGTCTGCTGGAGCAGGCCACTGTACCAGGTGGCTTTAATTTCATTACATATTTGATCCTCAGTAACTTTAGGATTCTCCTCATCATTAGACATCTGATAGGCAGCAGTTTTCCAGACATAACAAACCATAGAGTCAGTTTAGAAGAGTCATTATGGACTTTCCTAGTAACAATTCAAGGAGGGGAAAACTTGCAATCATTCAAAGGCCATAACAGACACAAAACAATAAGCAAATCTAAGATATCCTGTGGTGAATGTGATAAAATAAAGATTTCCACAAAGAAGTTCCAAACAGGCTTTGGGATCAATCTTATCCTTAACAAGTCACAGCAAATATCCTAGGTCTTGAAACAATAATAGTAAAAAAAGCCTTTGAGTTCATAACAGGGTATTATCATCATCTGAAAATAAGCTCTTCACTTTTAATCTGCCAACAATGACGAATGACAGATTATTGAAATACATAAATAGTGAGAAGTCCCCTGAGAATGGTCTTTTTAAAGGATATCAAGGACTGCGTTTGATCACATAAAACTACTTGGACATTGTAGAGACATTCAAATCATAATATCAAATTGTTGGATAAAAAAACAACTCATTGATAAATAAGCATGAATTTAATCCTTATTTAATCACTAACAACATGACTTCAACAAGTATTAATATCGCATTCACATAACTATTACTGCCATAAATATAAATAGCAAACTAGATCTTTCAACTTTTTTCCAACTGCCGAAATTCAGTCATATATATATATATATATAATTGCACAAAGCAGAACACGGAAAGCCATAAAAATACTCGACAATTCATCAAAGAAGCCTCACATGACTAGCTAGATTACTAATAAGACACGAGTTTAACTTCCACTTCCTCACCTCTCATAACACCAGCAACCACTATTTGGACAAATTTCCTGAATCCCTTTCTCTAACACAACTTTTTCCCTCATCTAATTTTCCCAATTCCCATTTCAATTCTCACATATTATATTACTACTGAGCCTAATTCACGTTCCCAAATATAAATCCACCTTTAAACTTGATATGAAAGTAAAGGGATCAAGAGTTGAAATCTCATCGAGAATAAACTCTAACAAAATACAGAGTCAGCGCAATGCATTAGTAAGTACCCTTGCGCTCCAATTTTCCAGAAGCCTCGATTTTTCCCGCCAACCAAACAGAAGAAACAGTAACCCACGAATCAAAAGAAATGGAAGCAACAATGGAGAGAAAAACTACCTCTGGATCTAGCAATCTCTGGCAGATTTGGCTACGCTCTACACTCTTCGGTTGTTTAAGGAAGAGGGTATAGTGAGCCGTAGTGAAGAGCAACGAAGGGATTAAAAAGATACGAGCTTTAGTTAGCGAGGGAGACAAGGAAGGCTTTTGGTATTTATTTTTAATTCGATTGAACAAAAGCTGTCAGCAAGTAACCGAATCAGCCAGTTGGTACTTTTAAGTTGAGTTTTAAATTTATGATACATGACACATATTAATCAAACACGTGTTCTGCTACCTTCCCGGTTACACAATGGCGAGACTTTCAACTTGCCATCCTTTGAAACACACCGAATTCTAGTAATCAAACTGTCAACTTGCCATCCTTGGTCCTGCCTAATGTTATACATTTGCGTAATAGTCTTCCTTCTTTGGATGGAGTCATTTAAGATCCCCATATGGGCTTCACAGACTAGATCATTGGGTAACACAGGAAATAGTTGACTCTTTACATGTATTAAATCTTATGTACTTACTTCATTTCACATTCAACTTATGAGATGTGATGTTCGGAAAATGACGGAGGAGATAGATATCTGGCAGCAATCTATCACATTCAAACCAAAGGAAACATTAAACACACAGAATTTTACCTTGCATCTGCTGTTAAATTTGACTCTCTGGGATATCTCCATTGGAAGTCTTAATGTTTTGGTCAGTGGCTCCATCTTGTTCATACAGTCTTACGTTATTTTACCTTGCATCTGCTGCTAAATTTGACTGACTCTCTGGGATATCTCCATTGGAAGTTTTTATGTCTTGGTCAGTGGCTACATCTTGTTCATACAGTCTTACGTTAAGTAGGCTGAAATTAAAATCTCGTTTAACGTAAACCTGTAGTAATCTTATAACCTCTTTCTTTGGTTGTTCGTCATAAAGTTCACTGTTACATTCAAGCACCACCATTCTTTTTCATTCTCTCAATTTCAATTAACAAAATGCTAATTAATTGATTTTAAAGTTAATTTCAACAAAAAAAATTAAAAATTAAAAATTGATTGAAAGACATAATTTAAACTCAAATTAAAATTTTTTAAAATTTTGTATGATATAACAAGTGTAGCAATTTTTTTTTAAACGGAGGAACCCGCAACTACTATCCTTTGGATGTGTACTTAATAAACCTTCGGATTGACGCAATAGTCTACAAATCACGTCAACCGAGTACTCCGTACTAGGCAAGTCTTGTACGACAGACTTGATTGAGAAAGTGTAGGTAGGGAGATTCGAAAACAGGACTTTTTGACCTCATGTCCCACCACTCCACTAATTCGACCACCCCTAAAGGACAGCAAATTTAAAATTGATATCTCTCGATCGTAAAATTCTAATATTATATTAAATTATAATTTAAAATTGAGATCTCTCAAAAATTAAATCTCAAAAATTAAATATAATACTAATTTTTTGATGTAAAAAAATAGACCGATCATTTATTGTACGATTTTTAAATAAATTTTTAACCAAATTAATTGAAAAAATAGATTATATTTTGTTTTAAAATTTACAAATAATCAAAAAATTTAATCATGCAAATGATGTTTTTGGGACTATTTCATGTTTGGATCCAAAGAACTTTGGACTCTTATAAAAAGAGAGATATTGCGGAATTTATGAAAATTCAATTTCCTATATCTTAAAGATCAAAATAAGATTTTAATGAACAAACACATGGCAATTGGGCCAGCCAGGTCAAAGTCAACTGATCAGCCCAGATTAATCGGGCCAAGTATTGGAATTTTTGAGCCCGACCGAGCCACAAGTTGAGCTCTGGCTAGAACTGTCCCCAGTTTATCAGGCCAGGCCCATGAAATTAAGAGCGTGTCATTTAAAAAATATATATATATCAACCGTAAACTTCTTTAAGCTCTGCTACTGCCTTTTCTTAGATTATCCAGATTCAGGTAATTCACTTAGTTCATGCAAATACTGACGGTGTCGCTTGTTTCCTCGTTGATTTGTAGTTTTTCAAAGGAGGGCTTCCTGTAGATGTTGTTGTCTTTTGGTTTTTTCAATGTTCAGATGTAGATCCCACTCTTTAAAGTGCATGATTAGTTTCCAGTGGCTCGGTCAAGCGTATTTGCACCTGTTTATGTTTTGTCTTTATGGCCTTTTATTTCTTTATTGGATTCTTTTCTTCGATATAGTCTTATCACAATATAATAATGACATACAGTTGGATTGATGAGAAATTTCTTCTTTTTTTCTTTCCACTTGGCAAATTTTCTTCTCCATTGTGGACCAAATGATGATTGGTTGACATGGGCTCTTCTTCATCTTCTTCATTTTCTTCTTTAATAATGGCTTCTGACTCAATCTCTCGCATGATTTAATCATTCATGGAGTTCCTCTTCAGGTGCATAAATAATACTTGGTCTAAGGTTTAGTTTACCTGCTATGTTTTGTTTTAAAAATCTATATTGTTCGAATTTGGTGGGTCTTACCCAGAAATTCAAGACCTTCCCACGTTATCTTTGTTTAACAGTGCTATTTCGTCTGTTTTCCAGGTTGAACCTAGTGCTCCAGCATTATCTTTGATTTGGGTTCTGAAATAGAGTTCCTGATCTTTTGTTTGGTTGCTGTTTCTGGTTCTAACCAGTGTTGTTTGGTAAAACATGGTTCTTGGGTTGAGATCAAAAAACAAGAAAGGCAATTCGGTGCGGATCGATTACTACATCCACGTACAGGAAATCAAGCCTTGGCCACCTTCACAGAATCTAAAATCAACTCAATCCATTGTGTTCCAATGGGAAAATGGCGATCGAAATTATGGTTCTTTCATTTCCAGTTTTGAAGATGGGAAATTTGTCAGCGAGTCCTTTAGGCTTCCAGTTACATTATGTTGGGAAAACTCTAAGAAAACCAAAAGTTTCCATAGAAACTACCTAGAATTCAACTTGTACGAACCTAAGAAGGACAGGGCAACAAAAGGTCAACCTTTGGGATCTGCTGTTATAAATCTAGCAGATTTTGGAATCATTGAGGAAAATGCAATTATAAGTGCGCCAATCAGTTTGAAGAAGCATTATAAGGGCAACGTACAGCCAGTTCTTTATATTAATATTCGTCCACTTGAGAGTGAAAAGTCCACTTTGTCTAAAGGGGTCTCGTTGGAAAAGGATGGAAGTGAATCTGTTTCGGAAGTTACCAATGAAGATAGTGAGATTGCATCATTTACTGATGATGACGACGGTGTTTCCTCTTATGTTGTGGAGTCTAGCAAAAGTTCACCAGGTCAAGAATACCAGGTACTCTTTTCAATTGTTACCATTTCACTCATTGGTCTGTTATTTTATTGTTATGTTTCGCTAGCTTTGGTGATTTTAGCTGTTAGATTGGAAGAGTTCGCAAAATGTGTCTTAAAACATGCCGAATAGCGGTACTTTTAAAGAAACTTGGGTATATGAACTTGAGGTCATAAAGTTTGAATTCCTAATTGAATATAGATGTTGAGCACTCATACCTCTGACAACAATTTGCCATTTAACTGCAACGTACAGAATGAACTCCAAGTCAGCCATTTCATCCCTATGTACGTTGCTGTAGGAGCTATTGTTCATTCCATTCATCCAAATATCTCCACATTACTACTATTCAAATTGTATTCTTATTATTGAAGTTTAGAGGACTAGCAATATTAATACTTTCCTTGATCAAGCTTCCTATTTCTTCAGTGAGTAAATAGCAAGTTACATGAATATTACAGAATCGACAAAGGTCAACCCCATATTCATGTGTAGCACCTCCTAACACAGAGGAGAGTACAAAATCAAACCATTTAGGCTCTGTGGAGACTTTTCCCAATAATGATGCAAACGGGAAAGCTTGGTTGCATGACAGAAGTGAAGCAGAGTTGGCTGTTACCAGTACATCTCACACTAATCTAAGTGGTGTAGAAAGAAGGAAGCAGCAATCCAATGGACAGGATAGGGATATTTCAGTGGGAGATCAACTAGATTTGCAGAAAAAACTTATTGATAAATTGCCTCATGATGCTATGCCAAAGCAGGTACAGTTAAGGAGTAGCACTCTTGCAATGAACAGGACTGCAACTGCAGTACAAGCCAATACACGCAGAGATAAACTCAAGCATCTTAAGTCCATTCAGTTGCAATTTGACTCGACTGAGAGCATTGAGCCAATTAGTGATCCCCTATTCCTTGAGAATGCAAAGCAAATTAATATTTCTGACAATGCACGAAAAGCTGTTAGAAGCAATTCTTCAAGTGAACGAGAATCTTTAGATTACAAAATCAATTCAAAACCAGCTGTTGAAATTAGAGATCAAAGAGTTGGTGAAGCTGCTGACGCCAATAGTGGAGTTGGTGAAGCTGCTGATGCCAATAGTGGCCTTAATTCTGTTGATGCAGAGAAAAGTTATTCAGTAAATAAAGTCCAGATTATGAAGGTGGTGAAAGAAAATGATCTTACTCAAAATATACGGGCAGGTGGTACCATTAACGTTCCAAGTGGTAAGGAAGAACCGAAAAACAGATTGTCTGGAAACAATGTGGAGTTGGAATCTAAAGTTGAAATACTTGAGGAAGAGTTGATGGAAGCTGCCGCCCTTGAGGTTGGTCTTTATTCAGTTGTTGCTGAGCATGGAAGCTCCACAAGTAAGGTACACGCTCCAGCGAGGCGTCTCTCAAGGTTCTATTTTCATGCTTGCAAAGCAAGATCCCAGGCTAAGAGGGCCAGTGCAGCTAGAGCTATCATCTCAGGATTGGTTTTGGTTTCTAAAGCATGTGGAAACGATGTTCCAAGGTATGCAGCAATACCTGTTATTCTGACTTTAGAAAAACAAGCTTACAATATGACTTCTGTGGATTAATACAGACCACTAATTGATTAAGTGAAATAATATCCCCCGTAATTGCTAATGAGGAACCGTAAAAACCATTTCTGACACTTTCAGTAATATAAGTTTGCTCATTCAAGGATATCTTCCGAGACCATGGAATTGGAGCATACTATAATTTATATTCAGGCGTATAAACTGTTGCTTGACCATCATATTGTATTTTTAATTATAAGATTAATCAAAAACTAACTTTCTTGTGCATATTGGTTTAAAGATCCTATCTTCTTTGATCAGATTAACTTTCTGGTTGTCAAATTCAATTGTGATACGAGCAATTGTAAGCCAGACCGCAGAATCTAGAGATGGAAAGGCTTGGCATGAGTCCTCAACGTATGAAGATCCCAAAACCAATGGAAAAGAAAGTTGTGATGAGTGGGAGAAATCTCAAACTTATATAATGGCATTGGAAAAGTTTGAAGCATGGATCTTCTCTAGAATTGTTGAGTCAATTTGGTGGCAGGTCAAATCTCAGTTCTTTACCAATGCTGCATTGAGTTCCCAACTTTCTAGATACTCTGGCATGTGGACCATGCTCACGCAATTTTTCCTTTTGTGTTCTTCAGACCCTGACTCCACATATGCAGTCAACTGCACTGAAGGGCTCAAACTCAAAGAAGCACCACTCTAGAAGGAATGGACTGGGGGATCAAGAACAGGGGAATTTTGCAATTGATCTATGGAAGAGGGCTTTCAAGGATGCATGTGAAAGGCTTTGCCCTATCCGAGCAGGGGGCCATGAGTGTGGCTGCTTGCCTGTCTTAGCTAGATTGGTAAGCTTATAAATTTTTAATTTTGTTTCTCAGAGTAGAGTATATGTTCTTATTTTATGTTAACTGAGAAGAAGATTTTCAACTTTGTCATTCTTAGGCATTCTTTTTCTGAAACTTGATCTTATAGGCATGCCACTAATGAGTGATGAGTGCAAATTTCCAATAGATTTTGAAGTGTATTCATTAATATAGTAAACAAGATTGTTCCTCATTTCTAAGCCTTACCCTTTATGACCCTTGAAGCAATTTTAAAGGTTTTATTTTCCAAATCAATTTCTCACTGCCTGATAGAAAAATGACATTTTTTATGTTCTTACTAATAGGTAATGGAGCAGTTGGTTGGTAGATTGGATGTGGCAATGTTAAATGCCATTCTTCGTGAATCAGCTGAAGACATGCCAACAGATCCAGTTTCAGATCCTATCTGTGATCCAAAGGTTCTTCCAATACCAGCTGGAAAGTTTAGCTTTGGGGCTGGTGCACAACTGAAAAATGCAGTGAGTACTTAAAATGATTGTAAGGTTGTGTATTGCTTAGAATTTGTATTATGGTTATTTTATACATTGTATAATGCTATGCTATGTACCCCAAGTCTGGATATCAGCCCCTCGGTTGCTTGGAAAGGCTTGTTAACCAACAGGGTTAAACTCAAGCTTGCCATTCAGAGGAGTTTATCCTGTCCCATACATTCCAACATCTTTCGATCAATAATCCCCCTCATTCTATCCACCGTGAAATATAGCCTGACAGTAGTCGAAACTGGTTCACCTCTTTTACATTTCGATCAAGGAAGTCGAAAATCAATTGATAGAAATTGCTTTAAAATATGGTTGGTGTAATTTCGGTCTTTCTGTTTCTATCTGCATTGTTATCAGATCCGCTATCCAAGTTGAGAGAGATAAATTGAACAAGTATGGCCACCCCTTATTGGGCTGTACTGTTAAACCTAAATTGGGGTTATCTGTCAAGAATTACGATAGAGCAGTTTATGAATGTCAAGTAAGGCTAAATGATACTTCAAGTAGAAATCGTACAGTTACTTTTTCAAGTTTGTCAGAACTGGTTCCTTAACTGCTAATAAATTCTCTGTGATGTGGATGGTGGAAGTAGTCACGAAAAATCAGAACTTCTTTCTTTTGATTGAAAAATCTTTCCCTGTTTGTTTATTCCTCCAGGTTGGAAACTGGTCCAGATGGCTTACAGATTTGTTTGGAATAGAAGATGATGACTCTCCAGAACACCAGGATGAAACTAATGGCAGCAGGTTAGAAAGTGAGGCATCCTTCAAGGCCTTCAATCTTCTCAAAGCATTGAGTGACCTAATGATGCTTCCATTCGAGATGCTTGCAGATAGGTCTACTAGGAAAGAGGTGTGATCCTCGAATACATTTTTCTTTTCTCTTATGCCTTTCGGATCATTGTATGTGTCTTAGGTCTTCTCTTCATCCATAATTGTAGGTATGCCCAACATTTGGTACACCATTGATCAAGAGGTTGCTGAACAATTTTGTCCCGGATGAATTTAACCCAAATCCTCTACCCACCGCAATTCTTGAGGCCCTAGATTCGGAGGTCAGTCCACCATTATGTTAGTCATTCTGCATTGTCCTCTCTAGAATGACTGATTTCTTCTTGATTGACTGATTATTATGACTAACTTGAGTTGTCATTATGAATTAGCTAATGTATTCTCTGGTCTTTGTAATACTATTTTAGGATCTTGTTGAGGAAACGGGGGAATCAATTAAAATCTTTCCCATAAATGCTACTCCTACAATCTATTCCCCACCTCCTGCGTCTTCATTACAGAACATTATAGGAGACTTCCGAAGTCAAATGTTGCAGAGGAGTGGATCAACATTGCTAAAAAAATCGTATACGAGTGATGATGAGCTTGCGGAATTGGATTCACCTATGAACTCCATAATAATGGACAACTCTAGGAGTTCTCCTGCTTCTTCAACAACCTCAAGTTGGATGGACAAGGGGAAGTGGAGCAGAAAAGTTGTCAGATATCATCTCCTTCAGGAAGCGTGGAAGGATAGTGAATAGTGTTAGTTCTCTCTCCCCATTCCTCTGTTTTGTATACAGAAGCACGAGTTTAATATTTTTATTATGAATAGTCAATTTTGTTTCATTGAAGAGGTAAACAGAAACTGGCTATTTAATACGAGAATAAGCTTATTATTTCTGTTGTCACGAAAGCTATAAAATCGTGTTAATTAGTATCGTATCATTTAGTTTAATAAAGGTGAAGCGAACCATATTTACAAATTTGTATCTCGGTGAACTGTGGTGAAATGCAGTTCATAATGTTAACGATGTTGAGTGAAACCTTGGTTAATATGTTCCACTTCAAGAACACATTGTCAAAAAACCATTTTCACTACAAACAAACTTTTCCCAGATTCATAGTATTTATGTTTCAGGTTTTAATGTTTTAAGTGATGCTGGCGTTTCTTTTCCAATGTACCCAAAAGGAAAAGTCATTCCTTTTTATCCAAATGAGTTATCTAGTTATCCTAAAGCTCAGTAGAATTGATTATATTTTGAATGGAATGGAAGTGATAGGACTGACAGAACTAAAAGAAGCCAGGATCTGCAATTTGTACCATACTCTTGGTCGAAATCAGCTATCGCTTTGATGTTAATACACTCTGGAAATGGAAACTGGTAAACATTCACATGTGGAAGTTTGCAATATAGCTGAAGGTAACTATAAAAGTTCCTAGTTCTCACATGCCAAATTGTTGGCGTGTATGGAGAGGCAACACAGGAATACCGAATTGTTCCGAATTTACAATTTCAGGATATAGTAACCTAATTGGAGGAATCACAACACAAGCAGAATTCAGTAGAATTGCATAGTTACTTATGTTAGTAAATAAAATAACCGTTAAAAAAAGAATTTTGTTTTACAATTTCCTAAATTTACTTGGGATATCATTGATGATCGGTCAGGTTGAGTTAGGATCCAAACTTAAACAAAATTTTTGAACTTAAGTTTGAATTATCAAATCCAAATAATTAAGTCTGAATGCTTAAATATGGATAAGATATTGGGACATCCCGTAGTAATAATTAATATAATGACATCTCACTCAGATTTGGACCATCGACTTAGAATAGAGTAAAAAGTAAGAGTAATACGTTCTATGTAAAAGTAAAACAAAAAGGAACCCTATAATTCAGAGTCTAAATCTAATCAAATTTTATTTAGTCTGTCAAAATTTGATTCTAGATGAGTCGGATTGAGACTAATTTATTATGATTAGACGACTATGAGATTTATTTTTAAAATATTATTTACATTTTTAATATTGGTATAAAATATAAATAATTTATTGACTCATTTATTAAAATAAAATAAATATAAAATTGCTTTTGAAATAAAAAGTGCAATCTTTTACAATAATACATGAAAAGTATCATTCATAATTCATAAAAAATTAAATTAGATAAATAAAGATTTAAATAATATAATATTATAAGAATATTAGTTAATCTAAAATAAAATAATTATAAAAATCTGTAAGCAAAGGATTTAATTAATTGTTTGAATAAATATTATAATTAAATAAAAAATATACATTAATTAAAACAACTGAAAATTAGGAAAAGAACAAATTATTTTCAATTTGGTCCAAAAATGGCCTTTTTCATTCTACAAATTCTTTTTTGTGTAAGCAAAGACAAATTGCGAGACCGTCCGATGTTAGATGTCTGAGGTCTAAGTTTGATTGATCTGCAGGCAACCAATCATTGAAAGGAATCACCTAGAATTACTAGCGTAGAATCAAACCTATAACATAAGTGTTGTGGACGATCCTTTCCTGATAGAATTTATGGTGGCCTTTCATTTTGACCAGCAAATAATAGATAACATGGGAAACATTTCCTGCCTTCTTTTCTCTCCTTTGTAAATAGGTGTGCTACTTCTGTTCATTAATTGGCTTCTAATTTGTTGTTGTTGTTCTTAGCTTTTTTTGGTCACAAACCTAAAAGATCAGACAAGAATTTCTGCTTGTCTGGGAATTCATGGTAATTGTATGGTTACGGAAGAGACAGCCCTCCTTTTTCTCTAGTTCATTCATAGTCTATGTTTGTCCATTGTTGGTTGTTGCTCTTTTTCCGATAAACTTGTTGCATTATTTTGTTGGGAATTTTCAGGAATCAGCCGAAGCCACCAGGATGAGTTCCAGGCACCGTCCCCTACATACCTGTGGAGCCTGTTTCATAGCGATTGCTCACAAAGCATGCACAAAAGCCCAAGATATTAAAGGACCTGTCGGTTCAGTGACAAAAAAGATGGCAAGAGTAGCTTCTGAAATTTCTCCATTTTTCCATGCCTTTCAGTATCAGCTGCTAGCAAGCCTCGTCTTCTTGGACGACCGCATATTACGCCTCGAGAAAACAATGGAGGCCATTTTTCCGCCATCAGGACGTGTGTTCGATAAGGTTGATGAGCTCGTCGAAATCATAGAAGTTTTGCCTGAGAAATTCGATGATGCTGTCGATAAGTTTCCTTTAATGATCCACCAAGTTCCTTTCCTTGATTCGGCATTGGTTCTTGCCATCTCATGGCTAAACTTTTGGTTCTCTATATTGATTCAGTTGGGATCAAGGAGTGCAAAGGAGAAGGAGATCATCGTTGATATAAATTGTGATGAAAGTAATGAATCAGCCAACAATAAAACCCAAAGTGATGCACCAGAGAAAGCTAAGGCAGCAGATATACCAAAAGCTGAGACTGAAACATTATCATATAAAGATGCATTAGAGAAGGGAACAAAGGAAAAAACGGATATAGAGGAAGAAGATGGAGAGGCACATAAAACTGTTTCCGACACAGAAGAAACTAAGGAAGGGGTGATTAAGCAGAATAAACAGCATAATAGAGAGATGAACATGGCAAGCAAAGGTGACAAAGAGGTCGTAACTTGGGAAGAAGAGGATCAAACAGCCAAAGTCATGAGCGCCGATGAACAAATCTTAGAGCTATTTGAATCAGCCTGGCTCATGAAACCACGTAAGAAGATTGAAGACAAAGCAATGCCACGTTCCTTGTCAAATCAACTGTAGAAGAAACCTTGCTGTGACATTGGACTTCACACAGATTATGTAGTTATCCAACAGGAGTGGAAGAAACCTCCGATGTGCTGGATTGTCTTGATGAGTGAATGAGGGCAGTAAGATATATAATGTATCCGGTGTATGATCACATAGCATTCTATAGGCATGTATTCCAAGTTACACATATGACTGTGCCCGTTATATGAGGAAGGCAACGTAACCTAGTTCTGTACCCTCTCTGCCATTGCTGAGAAGGGGTATAATTATTGATTATAAAACATAATGTACATAAAGATAAAGGAGTTATAATTGTATTATCAGAGTTACGTGTGTTTCTTATATCCATGCAACTTATGAAACAAAGACATGAAGCTGTCTGTTATTCTTTACGTTTGAGATAGGTTATGAAACTCTCGTGTGAACCAAGATTAATATTTAATAGAAAGATGGTAAGTGTAATTTTATAATTAAAAATTCATTTTAAAAATTTATATTTTTTTAGACGTCCAAACTTCAATCACATCTTTTTCCTTTTAAGAATATGAAATTGGTCAAAGTTAATGAATGATATAAAAATCGAACCGGATTAGCTGGTTCGACTAGATTAAGTATGAATTAAATTAATTTTTGGTTTAGTTTTTACTTTTACCCGTTGTTAGTTTCCAAACCGTTTTACTGAGAAATTGTGATCCGGCTAAGAAGAGCCGTAGTCTCTATTTGAGTTTTGAAAGTTTGAATCTTAAAGAATTTGATGGAAAAGAAAATGAAAACCTTTGATTTAAGATAAAATAAAGAAAGAATTTGAAGTTGAAGAAACCTTGTTAAGTGAAAGAAGAAGCATTTACTTTGATGTAAGACGAAAGCAAAATCAAACTAAACTTACTTTTAATCTTACAAATACAAATTAAATCTTAAAATCTTTTTAAAAAATTAACGATTTAATATTTCATTTGATTTTTAAAGCATTTCTATAATATGCCCCTAAGGTTATGTTTGGTTGGACGTAAAGTTTTTAATATAATAATATAATTGAATAAAATAGTTTATAATAGAATGAAACGTAAATGAATGTAATATTAGAAAATTATTATTTAGAAAAAATAAAAAAGTTTATAATATAATATAGTATAAAATTATTTATCATTTTACATCTTATCATAATTCTCTAAATCGAAAATTTTTTATTTTTACTATTCAAAATAAAACTAAATGTAACATTAACATCTTCTTCTGTCTCGTTGCATTTACTTAAATTATAAAACTACCTAAATAAGAGAGAAAGGAAGAATAAAAAGAGAAGAGGCAAAAGTAGGAGTAAAACATGACACCAGGAAAAATTTTAACACGCCCACCGTGGGGCTCGAACCCACGACCACAAGGTTAAGAGCCTTGCGCTCTACCGACTGAGCTAGACGGGCAGCTTGCCATGGCAAATCCTAGACTAACTAAAACGCTGTGTCGACGTCATAGCGTTTTGCTTGCAAACGTAAAAGGCTTGTTATATAGTGTCAAACTGTTGATTAAAGTAAAAAGCGCACTATTCTTAACGCTAATCTAGCAAAGCTTCCATTATGATAACATTTTGGTACGTACACCCCTACTCTGATGAGGATCCAAAGAACTATTTAAGAAGAAGGAAAAACCATAGCTTATAAGGGCCTGTACATCTCCTCTATGGAATCAAAAATATATAATGCCCGTGATGTCAGGACTAAGGAAAAGAGAAGAATAGAAGATACAACAATACATTTACAACTTTTTAACACTGGTAAACCGAATACCTCTTGCTCTTCCAAAAAAAGCTTAAAGCTTTACCCATCTTTCTTCGTGAGACAGATTTACAAAATGGCTTCGACTCATTAGGAGGTACAGCACTGGAACTACTCTCGGCTCGCTGAAGGCGTGCCTCAGCGGATGGCTGATCTCGCTGTCGCTGCTCTCGGAACAGCAAAAGAAGCTTTTGTGCCTTTTCTTTCCCCCTTGTGGTTCCATTCACCGAGATAGAGACCAATGCAGGTATAACTCCTTCTTGTAGGACCATTTGACTGCATTTTTCACTTCCATTACACAAAATGTAGAGGCAAGATACAACTTGCTCCTGCTCAATGGCTTCGCCGATGTCCAGTGATGATGCCAGCCAACTAATAAGGCTGGTAGCTGATACCATTTCCTCTCTCCCAGATTGGCTTGAAGCTAAATTTATCAACACTGCTATACATCTTTCTGTACATGCATGATCACCAGGAGTAGCAAGCAGGGCTTGGAGGCCACTAACAATGCCAGCTGTAAGGAGGTTGGGAATGTTCGAGGGATGGGAAGAGAGATTAAACAGGGCATGAAGGGCATCAAGCTTGCACTGGGGTTCGGTTTCACCTTGAAGTATCTTGACCAAAAAGGGCACAGCTTGACTTGAGCCAATGATGGGCTTTGCCTCCTCAAGGCACGAGAGATTGAGATATAGGGCTGTTGCTGATCCGTGGGTGTCACAGGTAGAGATCATCTCCTCTAGCAATGAAATAACACCAGCTGCCAACATCATTTCCTTGTTTCTACAATTGAAAAATATGAAAAACAAAACAAATCAATTAAATGGAACCACAGCACATATCTGGATTTGGAAAGTCTACTAAAAGCGGAGCAAGAACTACAAGACATATAGCACAATCTCTCAAAGAACCTGAAAAGCTAAAGTAGTAACTTCCTCTTTCTCCTATTTTAGAGAAGTTTAGTAGATGGACTGGTGCTAGATAACACTATTGTATAACTTCAAGACATTTTCGTAACACTCCAGTCAAGGACTAAAATGACTAAAATATACTAGCACCCTATGTTACATTAAGATATACTCCAATTTATGTAATAATCTAATGACTGCTGATTCGGTGTTCAGAAAAGAAAAAAAAAGGATCTACAAACCTGTTGTTGTTAACAGCAAGGTTAAAGAGTGCCATAGCACCAATCTCCTGGGCCGTACAATTCCTTGCCTGCATGGCCAACTTCAGAAATTGTAGCAATGCTTCAACAAAGCCATTAGCTCCCATAAAAATCCTAGCCTCTTCATCATCCTTAAGCAGAAACCTTATTTGTTCAACTGTTTTACACTTTTTCTTCACATCTTCTTCTTCATCCAGGATGTTCAGAAAATCCTGATATCTTTCAAACACGTTAACCTCAAAATCTTCATCCTGTGGAGTATCCAACAGTTTTTCGGACAAATTTTCCTCACCATTTTCCTCAGCTTCCTCAATAGGACCACTCTCCTCAAGAGGAACCACTTTTACCCCTTTCAACTTACCAGAGTTGATACTGTCCACAGATCTTGAATTTGTGGACTCAAGTTGAGAAATTGCCAACCTCCAATAGTTGAGGTCCAGAGAATCTGGGGGTCCATCAGGAACTGGAACTCCATTCTGTTCACACCAACTGGTAACAAGGCCCTTAACACAGTAATTAGGAGTCAAACTAAGATGGGGCAACTTTTGTTGAGTCTTTGGGCAGGTGTCATGCCCATCACTCAACCATTTCTCAATACAGATTCTTTCATACGTTTGTCCAGAAGCAATGATAACAGGATCATACATTAGATGCAATGATATCGGACACCTCAATTCTTCAGGTGGAACAGGCATTTGCCCAGATTTTCTAATGTTTGGCCTGAAATTGAAAGAATTAAGCTTTGAAAGCTGTCGCTCAAAGGCATGACCATCACCACCACCATCCTCTAAACAACCCTGAACTGTTGGTGAACAAGGTGTTGAACCCTGTGAGTCATTGTCATCAGCAATTTCACTTCTAAAAAGTTTTGAGTATTTCCTCACAAGATGTAAGAGATAAGCAACAATTGACTCTTTGCGTTTATCCTCCTCAGAACGAGCTCTTTCTATCAGTTTTTTCAGAGCCCTTCTCTCTGTAAGAGCAGCTCTAGAAGAAGTAACACCAAGTTTTGTGACGGCATGGTGAAAGGATTCCAATTCATTACTGTCACTACAGTTGTCAAATTTTCTTCCCTGCTGGAGCAACGCAATAATTTCATCGCCTACTTGCTTCTCTAGGGGATCAAGTGAGAAAATGATAGCCTCAAGCTCACTTACAATCTCCAAAATCTACGGGATAAAAAACAATATCATAGGTCAGTCACACTTTAAAACAATATGTATAGTAACAGAAAGAAGAGTAAATATAAACAGCTTTTTCCCACAACTAAGATTCTAAAGAAGATAACAGTATCAAGGGAAAATGTGTCTTTAGATAGCCGTGCACAAGCAACAAATTGTGTAAAACTATTGCAGTACATGGCCAAAAAACCCAAGTGTTCAGTCAGATGTTCCAACACCCCATTTATGATTTGCATTTCTTCCTCAGGTTGGATTACCACCATTATATTACTCACTTTTGACTAGACCAAAAAGAAGAAGTGAAGAAACAAAAAGATCATTACCTGGCATCCAATTGATTGAGGCACAATATCTTCAACACGCCTAAGACTATCTACAAGGGCACTTCTTGCCCTTTCAAATCTCAAAAGAACTGAATCTCCAGTTATAGCCTGTACCATAATCGGTAATTCCTTATCACGAATGAAAAAACTATCCATGTACAACAACCAAAAGAAAAAGAACACAACAATCAACAGAATATGATGAAGGAGAGAAAAAATCATACCAAGTAAAGTTTACTGCATTCAGCGCAATGCTGAAGAACATTCTTAGATTTATCAAGTGCCATGTGAAGTGAACATAATGCCTGTATACCAGATCTGCTTCTAGGTCGTGCGGCTTCCAAGGATGGGAAAATTGATAAGATTTTACAATGAATTGCAGAGAGTGCTTTACACATTTCCCCATGTAGCTGAATAAGAATTGGCATATTTGTGTGTTAATCAACTTGATTAATTAAACTTTCAAACGCTTGTAGCAAACAAAAAGACCACACTCTTATACCTTGGCATCACTAGCTGCAAACAAACTCTCTTCAACCTCGGTGATATCCATCATTCACATCCAATCGGAAATTTATTGAGAAAATCTATATGATCTGCAGTGAGAAAGAACAGGACGAGCTAAAGAAGTTAGAAAAGAATGTCATCCAAATGACTCCCTTGTTGATAATTTCAAAAAAGGAAGCAGAAATTTGCAAGCATCAAGCATTACAAACTAAGTGTAGAATCCCATTTTTCTGATAATAAGGAAAGGCCACAAAAACGAAGAAATCAAACAGGACAGATACAACGGCAGTCCCTCAAAGTTTCCGATAAAGGTCTCAAACATAAACAAGAAAATATAAAGCCACCAGGCCAAGAAATAATATTATGTTTATAGTTAAACAAATTTCCACATTCCATTTTTACTGTCAAGACGCCAAAATGAAGACAACTGCATAATACAAAATAGATTCTCTTACAATTCCCAATTTTAACATAAGAAAGCTTCAGAAAGAGACAACAATAGTTTAGTTAAATCCAGAGGGTAGAATTTAAAGAAACAAGGTTCGATTCAATACCAACATCCTCGAATCGGAAACTATTCGACGATTACAATACAAAAGCACGGATACTGAGAAACCCATTTGATTAAGACGTTTCAAGAAACAAGGAAACTCTGAAACAAACAGGGAGAGTCGGGTATTGCAAGACGAGGAATACCAATCAAGAAAACAACTTTTTTTTTTAATTTAGACATCTCACCGAATAGCTACATAAGTCAAAATTTTTCACGATGAAAACAAAATGAATGTGATGACTGAAAAGAGGTGCCTTCTCGGACAAAATCCTTACACAAACAACTCGTATAGGAACCGTAGTCACCTGCGTGTAATCTATAAACAGCGAACCACAAACCAAAAAACAACAAAAGAGAAAACAGAAATAACAGCTCGAAAAACCTTTAACACGCTAATCACCAAAAGAGCATAAACGCGCCAAAAACTGGGAAGTTTTAATCACAGGAAAAAAAATCAAAATAACGAAATCTTCCGTTATTTTAGAACGACCCACTAAAAAAAAGCTAGGGTTTGTTTCAAAACGCTTACCAGGAGAATCGGAGTGAGCCAAGGAGGCTTCATAAAAGAGCATTTAAGACAAGACCAACTGAGAAACCAAACAGAGAATTCTTAAAGTTTTCAATGATCCCTCCAACAACAACAACAGTAAAAACGACTACAACAACAACAACAAAAGAAGTTAGGGTTTGGGCTGCGAATCGGATGTCTGAAAATCTCGCGAGCGGATTAGAGGAGTAAGAGAGAATGGGGGAAGTTGGCTTTGAGTGCCTGTCAATGGAGAGGAATATTTAGAACACTGTTTTTTCCTTTAAATGGTTTAGGGTTTATTTAGTATTTTACCAAGAAGTGCAGTGGTATGTTTAGTTTCCAATTTAGCTTCCGTTTATTGTTTATTATTGGGGGAGAGAGTTACCGTCTGTTGCTTTGAACTGTTTAGGGGCTTTAGGGAATTTCCGCCACATGTCTCCCCAGTTCAGCGGCCGACAGTTGCCGACCTCCTCATTTGTCGGATAGCAGCAGATCTGTTATAAATATCACCAAATTATTATATTGTCCTTTTCATGTGAAATTTTAATGGTCTCTCTTCACTTTCCAAGGTACCTTTCTATTTGTTTTTAACATAACAACAAGCCCACAAGATGAACGCCCCCAGCCTTGCTTTTATGGTTGCGATGCATTTATTTGCAGTTCTTTACTAATTTGTTAATTTTATCTAATTTTTAATTAAGGACCTAAAACATTTAACTCTGATTATTTTGAACCACATTATTAGCAAGTGAAATCTCAATTTGGTGAATGAGCAAGGGTGTTTTGGTAAATGAATGATAAATCTGATATGATTGGCAGCGGATGTCTCCGAGCAGGAGTACGGAGGCAGGGATCACCTGTTCTGTCTGATTATAATAATGTTGACTCGCCAAGGGTCCACGTGGTCGTGTTTTTAACCATCGATTTTCACAGAGTCAATAATTACCCACCACCCAGATCCATAATCCCCGCAGTTTTCCCCAATCAACGGTGAAAAAAGGATCTTCTGGTATGATATGATAAGCGTATGAATAAGACCCGCCAAAGATTCACCACGTGACGTGAAACGAACCAGAAGCCATCAGCTTCAGCATGCTAAAACACAACTTACACAAGGGCTACTCCAGCTTTTATAAATTGACAACGCCACTCGTTGATCACCCACAAATGTAGCAGAACGGAGAGCTTGTATTGCTCCGATGTGGTCCAAGAAGTGTTGAACCTAAATCCTCCATTTAGAATATAAAAAGTTTGGATAGTAAAAGTTAGAAATGACGTCAAGTTTGGATGTATTGCAATCGCAGCCTTCTACAGATGGATGAATTCGTAGGGTGGGAAAGTACGGGGTCAAAAAATTATGTATTCGAATTCTCATATTTACATTCTCTCGATTGAATCTGTCATATAAGGCTTACCTAATACGAAATATCCAATTAACATGATTTACAGACTATTGCATCAATTTAAATATTTACCTAATGTATATTTAAAAGGATAGCAAATACAATTTCTTCTGTCAAAAAAAATAAAAAGTAATGCACTTGGATGGTTTTCTTACTGCCAACACCATCGTTTTGAATTTGGAAGCTGCACTTGAAAAAAGTAAACTTGAAGTGGTATTCTAAATTCAGCCATGCCTACCCTTCAATGACCTAAGCTAAGCCTATTCAAACATTGCCTAATTTCTTAACAAGGTCAATTAAAACAAAAGAAGCGGCAATTAGGTGTTTGAATTTACTTTGTGCTTGGCTCAATTAGCATAATGGTAATAATAATTATAATAAATATATTAAAAAATAAAAATAGATATAACTTTTTTACTTTACTATATTGGGAAGTGCAGATATGGATATAATTTATATTTTTCACTATATTACAAATTATGGAGTATTGTTCAAAATATATATATATAAATACTTTTATTCAATCTTTATATATTACCAAGCATATCTTTTTCATTTCTTACCTATTCTTTTTTTTTGTACCGATTAACCAAGCACGATAATGCCAAATGTCCCTTCGTACGTACCAATAAAAACGGTAAATAGTTATCAATATGAATCTAAAAATATAAGTAAGATTCATTTTTTTTTCATATGCTTTACTTGGTCCTCAAATTATATAGCTAAGACATGGGATTATCAGTATTTACAAGGTGCATGTGGCAATCATTGTAGTTATGTTCTGAAAACAAATAACAGTCACCAAACTATTAATTGAGAGTTGTCTTGAAAGAGCAGGAGTGCATGTCAAGGTGTTCCATTCATATTTTCCCCAAATGGGCCGTCCAATTTTGTTTTTGTGTTATGTTGGTATTTTTACTAATACTTTGGACGGTTGAGACAATTTTGTCCTAATTCGACTGGTACCGAAATTTCAGGCCGACACCATAGCCCGCCGAGGGACCAAACACTTGAAAAATGGATGACGGCAGCTATAATCTGATTAATTGCGCCGTAATTGTTCTACCGACTGTCTGAATTTCAGTACGAGATTGGAATTTTATTTTATAACCAGATAAACTCCAGCCGACGTTTCTTTAAGTACATTGACTACTTTATTATGAAGTTGTTCCATAAGATTGACCAAGTGGTTTGGACTCTAATGTTCGTCAGCAGATTGGTATTCTTGAGATGACCCCTTTTGACATTTTGGTCCCTTCCACCTTAGGGGATTTAAATATAGAATAAGATGCCTATCCCAAAAATCAAACCTATGCATGGAACTACAATAATGAGTCTTATCGTTGCTGGTGGGTTCAATTTGTTCAGTGTCACGTGCAATGAATCCTCCCGTCATAATAAGCAGCCATCTATCTTTCCTGCGAAGTCAGGCATCTAGCTTGTTAAACACTAAAGTTGGAACGCTCAGTGTAACGACCTCCTCTCCTCCAATGCAACAAACGTGATGTAAAGATAAAACTTTGTATAAAACTTTCGTGCCTTCCACTCGTCTTTCGTGACTTCCACTTCACCAAAATACTTGTTTAAATTCAGATGCAAGAAAGGAGATTATCAGGCACGACTCGAGCATTCGAAAAGATAAGAACTTGTGAGATCCATAGAGAATATACTTAGGATACAAAATGTAAATCAATCACATAAATGGCGAACTATATATTACTATTTTTAATAAGTTGCCATAAAAAAGGAAACTAAAATAAATCATTATTAACATCAAATAAAGTTCTACTGAAGTGCAAAATTTGAAAAAGTCCGATAGTACGTAATCTTACTTTTATTTAATAGAGAGAATGTTTCCTCTAAAAAGGACACGAGGACTTTACAATTTAACTATGTTTTTTCTCAAATGATTGTAAATTTGACAGAAATACGAGGACTTCATTAAAGTTCTAATAAGTAGTTGAGATATTTCCTGAACTAAATTTGGTTTACATGTAAAGAAGAAACTAGAAAAAGCTGTTAAAACTGGGGGAACGAAATGGTCCAAGCAAATCGAAATCGTTTGAAAAAATTGGTGAAGATGGGCGAGGAGAGGACATGTCTTTGATTTGAAAATTAGAATAAGTTAAAGAAGACATAAAAATTTCCAAGATGTAGGGCCATGAACCCTGTTCACGGTCGAAAGCTGGAACGTTGGTCGAGGTTCCAGGAAGCAGAAGTAACAAGCGCATCACGTCCTATTTAGTCAAATTACCAATGTTTAGGTCCCGACGTACCTAACCTAACATGCCCTTCCATAGTTGCATGAGGCAGTAGCAGAGGATTAGCAAGAAACCGTTGACTCATCTAATTCCATCGCTAAGAAGAAAAAGATCCTACACAGTCACTTCTCCTGGGAGAATAATTGTTTAGCATACTAATCATTTTCATTTTGGATTTTCATCTTGAAGGAGCTTCTCGTACTAACGCTCGACTTTTTTATATTCTTTAAATAAATAATGCTTTCCTTTTTGTTAACATAGATTATGAATAATCATAGGCTCTCAATGGGATAAGTATGAACTAAGAGATTAATAATAGGGATTGCTTAACTCAAACTGGTTCAGAGTGGTATAAAGTTAACATACCAAGCCAAACAAATATCTTGAAATACTTTTTATATATAAGCAATCTTAGTTATTTTATCTTCTCTTTTTCAATGTTTTAAAAACATGACTGGAAGTTAAACCGGTAAAATAATAAGTTTAAGATTTAAAATGTTTAATTGATGTTAGAATCGGTCAAAAATTGAATAAAATTAAAAAATTTTAAAATATGATTGAAAGAAATTGTCTTTATTCATCAAAAATTTTAAAGTTTAATCGAAAAGAAAATTTTAAATAAAAATAATTGATTTATTTTAGTTTGTAATAACTTATTAATTAATAAACTAATTAGTTTTTAGTATCAAAAGTTATTAAAGTAAATCGAATAAAAAAGTTAAAAACTAAACTAAAAAGTTAGACGGTTTAAAATTTTTAAAGTTGAATCAATTGAACCGGTTAAATTTTTCAATAATTAATAAATATGTAATTTGGCGTTGAACTCTTTTATTTTTCCTGTTATACTTGCTAAATTTTTGCAAGGTTTGGATCCTAAGATACTTATTATCATTTTTAATAGTAACTGAAGTTAATTGCATACTTTTGTTGGGTAAAAATTCGATATATGATTAGCTCAAGGTGAGAAGTCGTTATCATGGAAAACTTGCATGTAAGTAGGCTTTTGCAAAGTGAGACCAATCACTTGCATTTAATTTCTTTGACTCGGTCTCCAATGATTGCCCTTGGGTAAATCGACAGGATTGAGATGGGTAAGTCTGATCGTCGGCAAAAAACATGCGGTAAAAATGCCAAGTAATTTTAAATTTTATTCATTAAAATAAAAAGGTTAATTATTAAAAAATTCAAACATTTGTAAATTTTTCGATTATACCGTAAAATTTAATAGATAGCAATAAAATATCCAAAATTTTAAAAAATTTCAATCCTAGCTAAAATTTTAAAAAGTAATAACAAAATATTCAAATTTTTAATTTTTTCATTTTTAATCCGATATTATTTATTATTTTTCCATATCCTCGATGATTTCTTTCTACTTGTTCTTCTGATGTCTCAATGATTACTAGTATAGCGTATTACACGAGTAAGCTTTTCATTTTAGTCCGTTATCTTGATGCTCTTAGTATGAGGACGTCAGAATTGCACAATCTAAAAATCGAAAGATAAGAACATTGAAAGAACAAACTGAAAACGAAGGGAAAAATTGGAATCAAAGCGTAAGGTCATCTCTAGTTTAGGTTATTTTTAAACAACGTTAATTTATTATTCTTTATTTATTGTGTTAATTTTAGCTGACATATATTAATAGTTAAAGTTTCTAAAATAATTTACAAGTCATATCAGCAAATTTAACGGAAACATTAACGTTGAGGTAGAATTAGAAAAAATAAATAAAAGATCGAGCATTTTAGCTGTAATTTAAAAATTGATAAAATTTTAACTTTTTAAATAATTAACCCCGAAGAAAACCAAGACCAGATGCTTACCAAAAAGAAGTCTGTGCCGTTTGAGTGTGCTAAACTTAAACCAATGATTACGTATACTCTCTTGACCCAAGGGAACCTAATTAAGAGTGGGCTAATTAAATTATCACCCAACACTTACCATCATGGAGATAGTGCATTCCTAGTACAGCAAGAACATCATGTGTTCGTCCCACTTGGCTTGACATTGACCCAATTTTAAATTCAAAGTGGCCATATTACCTAATCCTTGGTTCTATTGTGCGTGCGCCATTACAGTAGCTAATTACACAAGTTGTCGAAAAGTTATCTTTTCTTCTTCTTTCTCATCTCTTTAGGTACATAGAATGAGATATATGTTAGAATTTATAAATTATATAATTAAAATAACATACAGTTGAGTGAAAAATTCAAATTAATTAACGCTAAAAGGATCAATGTGCCTGTCCTGTGAATCCTCGACTTTTCCCATGCACCGCCCACCACCTTTGAGAAATATAATTGTTGTTGGCTTATGTGCACGGTGCCTTTTTCCTTGTTTTTAAATGCATATGGTGGAACAGTTGCATGTACCTCGTGCTTTGGCAATAGGGCTTGTTGGGCTAATCTAAGAAAGAAACTAAAAGTGTCGATTCTTTGCGGTTGATTTTGACATTTAAAAGGCTATTAATAATTAATAATTTAATCATATTTTTTATCTCATATTTAATATATTTTATTTGTTTATATAAAAATTTTATTAATTTTAATATTTAATTGTTCTTATTTTGTTTATATGTCTAATCCCACTTGTAACCGAAACAAAAACCCGACAAGTTTTGACGGGTATGAATGATCCAAATAGTATGTGATGATTTTTTGTGTGTAGAAATATACAGGCTATGTAAAAAATAGAGGGACCTTAAAGTTTTAGATTTATCCCCTCTAAAATTCTTAGAACAAGATTTTAGGAGTTTAAAATTAGGTGGACAAAATTAGAATTCCTAACGTATATATATAAAAAACAAAACCGGACAAGTTTAGAATGTCAAAGCTACTAATTACAGCTATACTATATGGTTACTATATGAAGTCAATGTCAAATCATCTATCAATAGTTGAGTTTGACAGATTAGTATGATAATTCGTGACCTGCCGTGTTTATTGGGCGTGTTTGCGAGGAAGCGATGTGAATTGTGAAGTCACTACTCACTCGGTGCATGTGATACTCCAAGTTTTCGCCAGGCCCACGTTCTTCTCATGAAAACTACGTTGAATTAGAGAGTAGTACCCACTAAGTGTATTTTCAAGTTCTACATAAGTAGTTTTATATTTTAATTACTAACACTTTGGTCCATATTGCTTAAGAACCGAAAGTTATGTTATGTGGTTAGCCACTTGAGCATGAAACGACAGCCCAATTAGATGCGCAACGTTAAGCCCAGAAATGAAAGAGAGTGGTCCAATTGTTTTATTTACATTACAAAGCCCGACCAAAAGCCACCGTCTTGCTTGCCCGTAGCACAAGAAAGAAACTCTCTACTCTACGGCTACGCTGCCCTTTTTCTATAATCAAATCCTAAAAAGCCTACAAATCACAATCAATCTTCTCTTCGGTGTTTAGTTGTAGATCCTTTAACCGAGCAGCATAAGGTGTGCTATCTGTTTAACCTGGGCTCACTGATTTCTGTGGTTTGTTCTGATTCAGAATCTTGACAGTCGTCGTTTCCTTTCTGTCCCGATTAATTACGGTAGTTTTTGCACCATTAAGCCTTTTGTTTGATTGGAAACATGCGTGCGAAGATCTTAGAGCTTTATGGTTTGTTAATCTTTTGTTTGTTTACTGAGATACATAGTTTTGTGGACAAACTGAACTTGGGGATAGGTTTACATGAGACGTTTATTTTCTTTTGGTTACTTATATTTGATGTTTTTAAGGTTGTGAGACCCGCAATGGAAGTGATATCAGGTTAATTTCTGTTAAATATTAAAAATAAGAATGCACAAAAAATTTTAACTGTTGTTCACTTTGGTTTTAGTTTAGACCATGAAGCTTGATACAAGTGGGCTTGAATCAACTGGGGTACTCTTTGAAACCGGAAGTGAGCTTGTTGATGGGTTTAGTAGCGCCCCATCATTTGCTGTTCCGATTACCAACGATGTCAGTATTGCATTCTTTCATTCTTCTCAAGTAATTTGTATTTGTAAGAGAGAAATTAGAATTATTCAGTGACTGACTGAATTTGAATTGCCTTTTTGGGAATTTCAGTTTGATGGCTTCCAGAAGGAATCTATACAGATGGTGAAGCCTGCTAAGGGGACAACCACCCTTGCTTTCATCTTTAAAGAGGGTGTTATGGTTGCTGCCGATTCTCGAGCGAGCATGGGAGGCTATATCTGTATGTTATATATACTGTTGATATGGAATGGGTCAATGGTTCCTGATATGGCTTATTATTAGGATTATTTGCCTTGCATGATACACAACTTTTCAGTCTCTTAGCTATGGATGTTGTAACTAACCCCTGACAACTTTTTAAACAATTTCCTCTCTGATTTTTGCAGCATCTCAATCGGTTAAAAAAATAATTGAAATCAATCCTTATATGCTTGGTACAATGGCTGGAGGAGCTGCTGATTGCCAGTTTTGGCACAGAAACCTGGGCATTAAGGTACCGTACTTGCATTTTTTCTTTTTTTCTTTTTTTTACCATGCTTCTGAAGTTAATAGCTTTTTTGCCTTGGGGAAATTAAATGGAGGTAATTTTGTACCCGTGGATTCTCTAACATGGAAATTTGTAGCAGGCATTGTCTGAGTGTGGCATTTTAACATGAGCTTCGAGGACAGCATTAAAATTCCATCTAAATTTTCTTACTTTCCTTCTACTAGCTACCGTATTCATAGATATTGGGGAAAACACAAAAACTTATTTCTGTTTATGTTGATATCTGATATGTGTCTCTTCAAAAGTTTGGGTTATTAATGACTTCCCATTGTGTTGCATAATATATCTCACTTGATTTATGCCTTTGGCTATTTCCTGTTTGTCTCATTAAGGCCACATAAAATAAATGCATATAAGTAAACAGTATATTCCTTGTTTTGGAAAATTAGCTGTAGCAGACTGTAAATGCCCGCACCATCCAAATAAGTCTTGGCATGTAAAACAGTGGAATAAGTAGCCTTTATGTTGTGTAGCTCCCTGATGAGATCATGAGAATAATTCTTATGGAAGTTATTCTTTTTTGGTATTCCGTTGTATTTATTTCATAGTGCTAAGAAAATTTCTTTGAATGACACAGTGTCGACTTCATGAGTTGGCAAACAAGCGCCGAATTTCGGTTACTGGGGCATCAAAGCTCCTGGCAAACATACTTTACTCTTATCGAGGAATGGGTCTGTCTGTAGGGACCATGATTGCAGGATGGGATGAAACAGTAAGAATTGCAAAATAGTAGTTCATTGTGTCCATTCTATTCCCAAAGTTAACATGCATAAGTTTTATGGTCTTTATCTTTCAGGGTCCTGGATTATACTATGTGGACAGTGAAGGTGGGAGGCTGAAAGGAACAAGATTTTCTGTTGGATCTGGTTCACCTTATGCTTATGGTGTACTGGACAGCGGGTAAGGGTTTCTTTATTTTTGCTTTTGACATGGTCTTAGCGTGATGTATTGTGTTGAGTTGGTTCCCTTGGAGAATAAATTCTCCAGAATTTATCTTCCCTTTCTAATGAAACAAATTCTGGATCTACTGTCTCTTCTCAAAGATATGGAAAAAAAATGAAGAATTATTTAAATGCCGGTACAAATTGTATTAAAATTAAAATTGTAGAGAAGAATTGTGTAAGAGATGCTTAAGAATAGACAATGGAAGAATGGAAAATATATACTTTGCTGCGATGTTTTGTCTATCTAATTGCATCTATGCTGACTTTTCCATTTCATCTTTGCATTGCTTTGCACACTTATATGTTGTCTTATAAATGAAGTAGCACTGCTTCCTCTGCATCTTTTGCTGAAGCACATCTACCATATCTCATACTGCACCTTCATATGCAAACGGAGTGTAAGCTTTTATGACAATGTTATTTTTTACTAGATACCGCTATGATATGTCAATTGAAGAAGCTGCAGAGTTGGCTAGAAGATCTATCTATCATGCTACTTTTCGTGATGGAGCCAGTGGTGGAGTTGCTAGTGGTACTCTCTCTCTCTATCTTTGTGTGTGTGTGTGTGTCTGCATGTACTTCATGCACCTTATTTCTGTTGTTTGCTGTGTGATTATAGAACTTGCAATATGCTTTTGAGCTATTTTGGGATGTTTCCTGTATGTGATCAGTTTATCATGTGGGACCTAATGGATGGAAGAAATTGTCCGGTGATGATGTTGGAGAGCTGCACTACAAATATTATCCTATCACATCGTCCAGTACAGAACAAGAAATGGGTGAAGTAGCGGAATAATGCAAGTCTAGCTTGTAGTTGGCTCTCTTGAAGATGCTCTTCCTATTCTCGTTGGGTGATGGATGTGACTTGCAATAGTCTTATGTAGCTCGTACTGCTAAATTGTTAACGTCGGTTTCATGGAACATTATGGATATTACGAGTGGCTGCGGTGAATGCCGCATAAATTGAACCTTACCTGTGATGGAATTTCGTTTCGCCAATATAATCTATGTTGCTTCTTTTTGAGAACCTTCAGTTGACGACTTCTACATGACGAAGTTTTCTTCCAGTGTTATGTGCTCATAAGAAAGTGATTAGGTTGTCATTATTTCTTGCCAAGGCTGATGAGCAGCTCTGAATCGATAATTGACGCGGAAGGGTTTCGAATTTCTGCAATTTCACGGTATAGGTTAGACAACACCACCCTAGTTTAAGGTTTAGACTTCGATTCAAACCTTTAGGTTTGCAATTGATTTGAGATCACGGATAATTGATTGATGGTTACTATTGGCTAGACAAGTTGGTACTCCTCATGATGGATTTGATATTCGCTTCTTCATAAGATATAATTCAACAAAATAATTCTTAAGGCACTCCTCATGACGGCTTTGATAATCGCTTCTTCATAAGATAATTCAACCAAATAATTCTAAAGGGACTGTTTGGTATTGCTTTGTTATTAATTTTTTTCGTATTTTAATTTTTATGTTAAATATTAACTTATTTGATTGAGATTTATAATAAAAATAAAAACAGAAAATTTATTTGGTTAAAATTTGTTATAAAAATTGAAAATTTTTTTTGATTGAGATTGTAATAAACTATTTCTTAAATGCTAATGTTAAATTTTATTTTAATTTATTAAATTATATTCTAAAACTAATTAATACTCATCGTTATTAGAAATAAAAATATTGATATTTAATATAATTCAAGAAATTTACACATTAATTTTATGCAATAGGAGTTTATAAAATATAAAACTTATATTAACTAATTTTATTAAATAATAAGTGAAAATTATCTAATTCCTAATGTTGTGGTTCTTTCACACTCATTACTTGAACCAAATAATGATGTAAATGAATTATATAAGCTCTCACTTCCCATTTTTTACTTAACCATTAAAAGGATATAAACAGATTTTTAGACAACCACTTTTTCATTCAAGATCTCTCTCCAAATGGCAAGGTAACTTGATATATGGAGTGTTATTGGTGTAAGTCCACTCTCATGGCACTTACTAACACATTCGTTAACTCCATATCTCTATGTGAGCTAAGTATGGACAGTCATATACTATAAACATCAAACACTAACATTGAATAAAGTGAGGTACTACATAGTTTGCAATAACAACCCTAATAACTACTTAGAAATCCATCAAAATCTCATCCAACATGTTCATGGCATATTCATACATCATTTTCAATCAACAAAATACAACAAAGAAGCAAGAAAAGAGAAGAAGTGAGGCTTATATGTTGAAGAGCAAAGTTGGAATTCTATGGTAGCAGTTTTGTGTCTCCTTGAAATCTTGTGATTCCACCTTGAATTCTCTTGGTTTTTCTCTCAAAAATGCGTTCTTCTCTCCTCCTTGGATGTCTTGCACGACCACCTCCTTTTCTAGGGTTTAAAATTGAGTCTTTATACCTTATTTAATGCTTAAAACGATGCAGGAAGGAGAAAGTTGCCAGCTGAAATTTTCCAGAAAACTCTATTTTCTGTCTTGACTTCAATCCGTGATATCTTGTTGATTTCTTATCCAAATTGATTGGTGTAAGTCCACTCTCATGGCACTTACTAACACATTCGTTAACTCCATATCTCTATGTGAGCTAAGTATGGACAGTCATATACTATAAACATCAAACACTAACATTGAATAAAGTGAGGTACTACATAGTTTGCAATAACAACCCTAATAACTACTTAGAAATCCATCAAAATCTCATCCAACATGTTCATGGCATATTCATACATCATTTTCAATCAACAAAATACAACAAAGAAGCAAGAAAAGAGAAGAAGTGAGGCTTATATGTTGAAGAGCAAAGTTGGAATTCTATGGTAGCAGTTTTGTGTCTCCTTGAAATCTTGTGATTCCACCTTGAATTCTCTTGGTTTTTCTCTCAAAAATGCGTTCTTCTCTCCTCCTTGGATGTCTTGCACGACCACCTCCTTTTCTAGGGTTTAAAATTGAGTCTTTATACCTTATTTAATGCTTAAAACGATGCAGGAAGGAGAAAGTTGCCAGCTGAAATTTTCCAGAAAACTCTATTTTCTGTCTTGACTTCAATTCGTGATATCTTGTTGATTTCTTATCCAAATTGGGCCATTATTTCACCAATTTGAAACTGAATATCTCTTCTTTCGATTAGATCAAAAACAAAAAACATCCAATAAAAATTGTATCTTGCGAAAGCTTAACATTAGTGATGAGTTGGCCCAGGAAAATTCCAGCTTTTCTTTGGGTCACATGACTTGCTTTCTTTTTGGTTCTTCTATCCTTCCATCCCTCAAAACCACCTTCAAACTTATTGATTAACAACAAAATTAATCACTTAATCACGCCAAAAACACATGCAATTAATACCAACATAATGTAAGAAAAAGACGTGCAATAGTGCCATGCAAAATTCATGCAAAACCTAAACTTAAAGACCTAATTCACACACATTCATGCATATTCACATATATTCCTACATAATCATGCAATTATATGAAACTAAGACAAAACATAAGCTAAACAAGTTAACAAAAATCAATTTATCACAATT
>JAOQMS010000003.1:7979326-7994563 GCA_027563885.1 Erythroxylum longipes | reverse complement strand
TTTAATTAATTATATTGTAATTAATTAATTATATTTTAATTAATAATATTATAATTAATTATTATTATTATTATTATTTTAATTAATTGTATTGTAATTAATTATATTTAATTAATTAATTAATTTTAAAAAAGGAGTCATTACTAAGGAATGGGTTTTATTCCTCTACTAAATGAAGGATATGGAGGATTCCCCAAAAGTGGGATATCAAAGTATTACTCCTATAATGATAATCAACAACCAACCACTCACTTTTCATTCCTTACTCATTCATCCCTTCCCAAACCCATCAACCAAACACCCCCTCATTTGTACTTTTCATAATTTGGTCATTATTTTTAGCTTAACTACTAAATAATAATATAATACAATACTAGTATTAAATAATTAATAAAAAATTTAAATATAAATGCTAAATTGATTATGAAACACTGTAACATAAATTTAAGAAATTTATATCAAACATTTAGTCAAAAGGTTCATCAAACATTTATACAGAACATACCATTAAAATGTTCAAACCATAAAATATTTGTTGTTATAAAAGTGACTGTATCAATAAGAGCTCAATATGGAATAACATGAAAATAGAGGCATAATTCAATTTATCTTCCTCTGTGTATGGCATTTTCACAAAAATCTCCTTATGAAGTGGATAATCATGTAAAGACTATACTGCTTTTCCGTATTACATACCCTTAACACCAAAATTATGTAAAAAATCCAAACATTTTATGATTATATTAGTCTCTTGATTAACTTATGAAGCCTCAAATCTATTCTTTGAAGTGGATGATGTTACCATAATTTTTTTCTCAAGTAAATCATAATTTCTTTTCAACTATTCACCAATTGTACAATAACAACAACAATAATGTAGTCTTATCTCTAACTAGTAGAGAGACTATTGTCGATAGACCCACATTATATACATATATATATATATATAATAAAACGAAAAATAGACAGAAGATCGTCATCATCACACCCAATCCGAGTCCCGCATTAAAGCAGGATTTTGGGAGGTCTGATAGTACACAAGCTTATCCCTATATAATAGAGAGGCTGTTTCTAGTAGATTAATATGCAAATATGACAATGAAAAAGTGATGTAGATTAAAAGAGTAAATATGTAAAACTGATATGCTAAAAGAGTAGGTAAATAAAATTAAAATAAATAAGTAAATAAATATAAAAAAAAGCAAAGAAGATACCTGCTATGGTGCCCAAATCTGCTAATACCTGATGAGCTACAAAGTACGACTCTTCCTGTCTCTAGTTGTGCTAGGAATCCTTGCTCAGAAGCCCTATAAATATGACAATCCTACGGTATCAGATGGCCTCGCGAGACCTTTCCTCATATACCTGAGCTAAAAAGTCAAGTAGTATGACGAAAAGACTTGTCTACAACTCGCAACTAGAAAAGACAGATTGGACACTGGGGTTGGACTTTCTAAGTGATAAATACGTTGTGCGAGCGTTACAGTAAATGGCTCCCAATAACTTACTTGACTGTTTGGTGCACTTTAAAGGATATCCTTTACCCTTATCCTAGCACGCCAGAATTTTCTATTTTTGGCCAATTCCTCTGTAAGGGTCAACTCTGTCATATCTTTCTTAATTACTTCCCTCCAGTTTTTGTATGACCTCTCTTTTCTCTTCTTGTAGTCATTAAGGGTTATTTTCTCACAGCGTCGCATCGGAGCATTAGGGTGCCTCCTACTCATATGCCCAAATTACCTAAGCCTGATCTCTCTCAATTTATCAACAATACTAGCCACCTGTAGTCTGTCTCTCACCGCACGATTCCGAACCTTATCTCTTCTGGTAATTTCACATATTTACCGAAGCATACGCATCTCTGCTACCAATAATTGTCTTGTATGTCTACGTTTGGTGGGCCAGTATTTTGCCCCATATAACATGGTTGGCCTAATCACCATTCTTTAAAATTTCCTTTTGAGCTTTAAACGAATCGTTTTATTACATAAGACCCCTGATGCGCTTCTCCATTTGATCCACCCAGATTTAATACGATGGACTAAATCGGCATCGATATTACTATCACTTTGAATGATGGAACCGAGCTATTTAAAACTAGATTTTTGTGATATGACTTCAGTATCAATTGCTATTGCCGCCTCATGGACCATCTGGCTTCCTGAAAAGTTGCATTCTAAATAGACATAGAAAATATTAGTAACAAATCAAAATAAATAAATTCATATAAATATAAATAAATAAGTAACAAAATAAATATTAAATAAGGTAAATAATAATAATAATAATAATAATAATAATAATAATAATAATAATAATAATAATAATAATAATAATAATAATTGAAGACTAATAAATAAGTAAACAAATATACAAGAAAGAGGTCAAGTAAATAAATCAATCAATCAAACAAGTCATTACGTTAAATATAAGATATAAGACTTGCAGAAGAAATGTTTAAAAAGACTTATAAGAAAAAGAAGGATCTATCTACGTGAGATCCTTTACCCATATCCTAACAGGGTAAAGTTTCTATTAAGGACCAAGTCCTTGATAAGTTCTAACAAAGTCATATCATCCTTGATCACCTTCCAAAATTCTTCTCAGGTCATTTTTTTTTCTTACAATCTCTAAGTACAATCTTCTCGCATCTTTTCAATAAAATGTTGGGATGTCCCCTTTTAGTATGTTCGAACTATCTAAATCTTGTCTTTCTTAATTTTTCGACATTATTATTCTCTTTTACAGCAAGGCTCAAATAAGTTATTTATAGGCACTTCTAACTAAGTCAGAATTCTAAATAAACTTGACTAACTAGATCGCATTTTATTCTAATCAAATTATATCTCATTATCCAATAGGATGATATTAAGATTTATCCACATTACAAATATAAGAGATTACATTGATCTTATTGCCACAAAACACTAACACTATTGGGAAAAAAAGGGATAAATATTATCTTAGTGATTATTTCAAGAAAAAAAAGTAATAGAAAAGACTACTTTGATTGAAATAAAATACCTAAAAATATCTAGCTTAATCTCAGCAGCTTTGTTATTCCCTCGTCCTGGAAAATATCAAACGCAAGGGACAAGGAATCGTGCGGAGTGGCTAAAGCTGTCGAACTTGTATCGCGTTATTTTGAAAGCAAAAAGTAATAAGAATAAGGTTCCAATCAAGTACCTGTTACCTGTTCATATTTGTGCGAATGATTGTAAGAGAGTCGGTATTGTGAATTTGTGATATGAAGTTGCACCAGCGAATATTGATGATACGGTATTAGGGCTTTATGACACCTACCTACTACAATCATGTGCTATTTAATTGTAGAGAGATTGTGCTCAACAACTCGACCAATTTTTGCAGCAATGCTGTGGGACTCGAGTCTTCAATCATCATCATACTGAATTGTAAAATGCCTATTTGGTGCAAGAATTCGTATCACTTCACATCCCTTCCTTACAAAGCAAAGTAGTTTCTTCTGTTCCTGAAAATTTTAAGAAGTGATTGTGAAGCTACCCTAAGGACTAAACATAATTTAAGAAATGACCAAATGAAGATTGCAGGATTCTTCAAGATGACTTTGGCACTGATATTACGCCTATAAATATAACAGGTCCGAGTTAAAAAAGAGACTCTTATTTTCTCTTTTTATTTTTTACAAGAGTCTACTTTTATTACTTATTTTTTTTTTTATAAAAGTGAACCCGAAGTAAATGTTTTCTTTGCCCTTACTAGGCCGGGCTATTGAAAGACTCGTAAAGAATTTCACTGCAACCACATAAAAAGTTGCACCTTTCATTTGTTAGTCTAATTTATTTTGGTATTGTATTCCCAAAACTAATGTCAACTGTTCTAATGCGACACAAGAAACGTGAACAAGCAAATAATAAAAGGAGCGTCTCTTTGTTTCTGTCTCATTCCCTTAGTTAGCTTCTAAGCATATTTTCATGATTGAGAGATACCATTTTACTCTTTCTTTCCGCTAAACTATTCTAAAGTAATAATTAAAGCAACACAACCTCTGCTTGAAGGTAAGAAATGAGACCGGTGTTGCATAACACATGAACTAGTCTGCCGCGTTGTTACAAGTGACAAAGATTAATAGGATTGCATTAGTTGGTAGTTAATTTTATTAGTGATTAATTACAAGTAAATTATATTAGTTGATTTGACCGATAAATAATAGATATGTCAAAATCTTTATAAAATTAATTATTTATGTGTAAAATTTATGAAAGTATAACTTAAAAGAGATTTGCAATTGTATGAACATTATATCTTAGTATTTTTGTGAATATATTTATAAAATTTTAAATTTTAGATATTAATTTCACAAAATTTGAGTTTATAATTTTAATAAAAAATATAGAACATATAATAATAAATAAATTTATTATTATTATTATTATTATTATTATTATTTTCTTTCGCCGTATTAATCAAGTTGAAATTCATTTTTCTAGTATTTTAACTTATTTATCACTAATCTATATCTCTTGATAATTTATCTATAATAATACTTATTTTTCCTATATTTTGTTGAACTAATGACTTATTCTTAAGGTAAATAAGAGAAAGTAGTAATAAAAATGAGAGCTTAAGTAATTTGTAATAATTTTTTGGCACAATTATCTTTTCATCACTTAATTTTTCACTGAAGGAAAACGTTTCTCATATGAGCATTTTCAAAAGCAGAAGATTGAATTCAATTTGATTACTAATCAGCAGTTTGACATAGTCAAATAGTCAAATACTTCTCAATTTATTAAAAAAAACTAATAAGTCATTTATCAAATAAAGTCTATTCTCTTTTTTTAAGATTTACACAGTCAATAGATACAATCGATTCTTTCCTGAGTTGGAAACCATATTAGGATGTGATTGTAAAGTTTGTTCATTTTTTATTCAAAACTCACCAGATTATCATCAACCAATGTCCAAGTTTCAACTGAAACAGCAAAACAAACCTCCGATTACACACATAGTAGTGTTATTTAATGTCATTGTCTGTGAGTGAAGTACTAGATCCTATGTAGCAGTCAATCCTTACCAAATTTCCTAAATACCAGATGATTCATAGAAGATAATACTTTCTAGTTCTTGTCAGAAAAACTTGTTTCCAAGGTTATATCCTGATTTGAGAATGGGGTCCAACTAGAAAGGGACAAGCTACTATAATATCTAAGTAAAATCAGGTTAGGTGATGGTGAAGGGTGTCTTAAGAATACAAGAATGCTAAATCCATGAACTCTATCCGTCAATTCTCTACAATCGCTTCATTAACCAAAAACACATCATCCGACTAATACAGTACATCGCCATCATGCATAAGGCCAGAAGAGAAAGCACTTACAATTGCTTTTGCTCTACTCCCTCCACCTCCCTCTCTGTCTTTTGGCGGGAGATGGACCCCATTTCAATCAAGTTCTCGTCTTTCTCAAGTCTCTCGTTCTTAAATCCCATAACTTCAACAACCTTCCATCCTCCTCAACCATCGCCCTCTAGCCTCCTCCTCTCACTTAGCTTCTTCTTCACTGCTAATATATCTCTCAACTACAACTCAGTATACAGACAGTAATCCCACAAGGACAGGGACAACAATGAATAGAAGTCTCTCCTTTACACTTCTGTGTCTGTTCTTTCACTTCCTAAACAACAGAAGATTGTGTCTTTCTCTTACCCCCGATGGCCTCTCCCTCCTCTCTCTAAAATCTGCCATTAATCAACCATCAGGCCATTCAGTTTTCTCCGACTGGAACCAAGATGACTCCACTCCATGTCACTGGACGGGCATTTCGTGCATGAACGTCACTGGAAACCCGGACCCACGTGTCGTCGGAATTGCAATTACCGGCAAGAATCTCCGGGGATATATCCCGTCAGAGCTTGGAACTTTGATTTATCTCCGGCGACTTAATCTCCACGGCAACAACTTTTATGGGTCCGTACCAGTTCAGCTCTTCAACGCCACCTCACTCCACAGTATCTTCCTTTACGGTAATAACCTCTCTGGTTCTCTACCTCCATCTGTCTGTAACCTCCCGAGACTCCAAAACCTTGATCTTTCCAACAATTCACTCACCGGCTCTTTACCTGAAGACTTGAAAAATTGCAAGCAACTGCAAAGATTGATTATTGCAAACAACAAGCTTAGCGGCCCAATCCCGGCTGGTATATGGCCACAATTGGATAATTTAGTGCAACTTGATCTTTCATCTAACGAGTTCAATGGATCTATACCCAATGACATCGGCGAGCTCAAGTCCCTGTCTAGTACGTTGAACCTCTCTTTCAATCATTTATCAGGTAGAATCCCGAAGTCACTAGGAAACTTACAAGTGACTGTCAGTTTTGATCTGCGAAGCAATAATTTAAGCGGCGAAATACCGCAAACGGGTTCATTTGCAAACCAGGGACCAACTGCTTTCCTAAATAACGCGCTCTTATGTGGGTTTCCTCTGCAAAAACCTTGCAAAGTCTCCACAGAGAGCTCTCCTGCAAACCAAGGCTCGACACAAGATTCAGGTAACGGTCAAAAGAGAGGTCTAAGCTCTGGTTTGATTATACTCATTTCATTAGCCGACGCCTTTGGTGTGGCATTCATTGGTTTGATCATAGTATATGTTTACTGGAAGAAGAAAGATGATTCTAACGGATGTAGCTGCACTGGTAAGACCAAACTAGGCGGGAATGAGAAATCACATATGTGTGCGCTTTGTTCTTGTATCAATGGCTTTAAAAATGAAGAATCGGAAGGAGAGGACCTGGAGAAAGCATCAAGAGGGAAAGGAGAAGGAGAGTTGGTGGCCATAGACAAGAACTTCAGTTTTGAGCTTGATGAGTTGTTGAGAGCCTCTGCGTATGTGTTGGGTAAGAGTGGGTTGGGGATAGTGTATAAGGTTGTGCTTGGAAATGGAATACCAGTGGCGGTGAGGAGGCTTGGTGAGGGAGAAGAACAGAGATACAAGGAGTTTGTCGCCGAAGTTCAAGCTATTGGGAAGGTTAAGCATCCAAATGTTGTGAGATTAAGAGCTTATTATTGGGCTGCTGATGAGAAGCTTCTGATAAGTGATTTTATTTCTAATGGCAATTTGGCTAATGCTCTTCGAGGTCAGTATTCTCCCCTCATTTCTTCTGTCCTTTCAATTTTAGTTGTGAGCCATTGTCATTCCTTAATCAACTTTATACGTTGGGAGAAAGAGGCGTGGCTTTTTGCTCCTTTTTAATGGGGGACCAATGGCATGAATGTTTCTTATCAGTAGTCATCATCATGGTAACGACCAAGAGCGAGAAATGCGGCTGGTTGAAAACTCAAATAACTTTACATTTAACCTTGCCTGTAGTAGTAACAATTGGTTTCAATTGCCTGTGAAATCAATAGTGTTGGTCTTTAGTTGATGGAAATGGTAAGGGTGAGGGTGGTGAAATTAACAGGTTTAGTAGGCCATATGGTGGCTTAGTTGTTGCTCGTGGTTAATGAGATGTCATAGGTCCCTCGAAGCTGCTCACGCAACCAATGAATACAGAAAGGAAAATACTACTGGGTGTGGCCCAACTTTTTTCTTCTTCTTCTTTTAAACAAGAACTCTGATAATGGGAGATGGTAAATTCAGATTTAGTCTGAACTAAAACTAAATTCAATTTGATAGGATTTAGAATCGATGAAACTCAAACCTGACGAATTCTTTACATGTATCAAAATTTTAAAACTTTGAACTGCTAACCTTTTGGTTTTGTCTTGCTTGACTCTTTAACAGTGGCTAATGAGGCATAACATTGCAGGGAGAAGTGGGCAGCCATCAACGAGTCTCTCCTGGCCAACCAGGTTGAGAATTGCGAAAGGAGCAGCTAAGGGCTTAGCCTACCTACACGAGTGCAGCCCAAGAAAATTTGTACATGGAGATATAAAGCCATCTAACATCCTCTTGGACAATGAATTCCAAGCTCATATCTCTGATTTTGGTCTGAACAGACTAATCAGCATTACTGGCAGCAACCCCTCATCTTCTGGCGGCTTTATTGGCGGAGCACTTCCTTACATGAACTCTTCCCAAACAGACCGAACCAACAACTATCGTGCCCCTGAAGCTCGCGTTTCAGGAAACAGACCAACCCAGAAGTGGGATGTGTACTCATTCGGAGTTGTGCTTCTTGAACTGCTCACTGGCAAATCTCCGGAGCTTTCGCCAACCACATCAACCTCCCTGGAAATTCCGGACATAGTAACGTGGGTGAGGAAAGGATTTGAAGAAGAGAAACCGTTGTCAGATATGGTCGATCCAATGTTGCTCCAGGAAGTCCATGCCAAAAAAGAGGTGTTAGCCGCTTTCCATGTTGCTCTTGCATGTACCGAGGCAGACCCTGAAGTTCGACCGAGAATGAAAACTGTCTCTGAAAATCTAGACAGAGTTGGAACTTAAAAGGAACAAGGATGCTCCAACATTAAGTTCATGGTTTGAGCCCGTAACAGACATGTTTCTGATTCAGAATCTTCTTCAATGGGCCCTCCAATTTTGTCCTTTTAAAGGTTAATAGTATCACAGATGGTTGTTGGTCTTCTAGTTTAGCATCGGTGTCGATGACTCCCATTCAGGCCCAAAATTCAAGGAAGTCCATCCAATAATAATAGCAAGATCAGTATCGATACACAGTTGTTTAATATGGAAATGGAATTCAGATTATGTATGGAGCTGCATTCATAATTTAATTTGTTTCCCCTTCTTCTGGGATGAATTGTAAACTAATAAGTAGTCTTTTATTTTTTTAATACAAGACTTGAAACTTTTCTATGATTGTTAAATATGCTACAAAATTTTATTACAATCATTCTAAATTAATTTTTATATCAAATTTTATTTATTAATAATAATAATAAGAAGAAGAAGAAGAAGAAAATTATTGTTAAGAAGAAGAAGAACAACAACAACAACAATAATAAGAATAAGAAAATTATTGATAACAACAACAACAATAATAATAATAATAGGAGAAAAGTTGTTTTTACCTATTCCGCATTTCACATAATAGGTAAAGATAGAGGAGAGGTATCTTTAGTTATTTCTGAAACTGTAGGAATAACTAAACCTATGATTAGTTATTCTGTATGTTATTCAAACAAAGGAATAACTATTCATTAAGAATATATCAGTAATAGAATAGCTATTCCACTCAACCAAACATGTCATTAATTCTTTTAAATATTAGAATAGTTATTCCACTCAACCAAACATGTCATTAATTCTTTTAAATATTATTAGCATCTTACTTAGTTTAATTATTGACTTGTAATGATTAGTTTGATTTTTTCACATGTCTTTTTCTTGATTTGTGTATTTAATATTTATTATGTTCTATATGTATTGTATTACATTTTAATTTACTTTTTGATTATTTTATGTAGACTTATTTATTTATATTTTATATTATTATTATTTTGTATTATATGTGAGTCTATTAAAAACATCATCTCTACTTGATAAGGGTAAGACTGCTAATATTGAACCTCTCCTGACATCACATTTCTGCAAATTCTTACTAGATGTTGTTGTTGTTGTTGCTACTACTTAAGTATCTGTGAAGAGTGTGTGTAAATATGTAAAAGTTAGGTCCTGATCTGTAAATAGTTGAAGTTATTTTTTACTTATATTAACTGACTTTCTTGTAAGAACAGAGTAACAGAAGCTCCTATATATATCCTACTTAAGCTTAGATCACTTTGACCTGGCTTTCTCCCAAATCCTTCTTTCTCAAGTTTTCTCTCAAATTAACAGTATCCTCGTAAACAAAAAGAAAAAAAGGCAATATAAAACATGGAGGAAAGAAAGATAAAAAAGACCACAAATCTTTATTTTGAAAACTCAATTTAAACATATAAGTTTGTTCTTATTTAGGTAATTACTAACTGATATATACAAATACAATTATAATTGAATTTACATTATGCTATGTATAAAAAAGCACATTCTGTTTCAAATCACTAGAATATGAGATAACTAAGGTTGTGTATTCTTCAAGATAGACTTATCAAATGATTAAGATAAAGTTCTTCCTAAATTGTATCGATTGGACAAAAATATTGGAAAGTAATCTTCTTTGACTTGTCTAGGGATTGCAACGAGCAAGCCAATGGGCCAGTCTCACTATTCTTTTAAAATAATTTCTAAAAATTTAAAGTGTAAAACAATATCTTTTTTTAACGGAGTCTGCGTTTAGGCTATCCAGGCCTATGGGCCGACCCTTGAAAATACCTTAATTTGCGCTTATCGGCCAACCCATTGCCCCTAAGTCCTGACATACTTATTGGGATAAATGTTTATTATCAAGCAGAGAAGTTACTGATCTTGCCAAAAGGGATTTATTACAAACAAGATTTTTGTGAGTATACCGCAACATCTTCGAGCTACAAGATGTTCTTACTGAATATGAAGATATCATAGATAACTCTTACAATATTGTCCAGATGTTATAGTTTAAAAATTGAATTTGTTAAATTATTTTTATAGTTTATATATTCAATTTAAAACATACAACAATAACAATAACACTCAGTAAAAATTCCGCTGAGAGCTCCAATAGTACGCAACCTTACCCCTAATTAATAGAAAGACATTCAATTTAAAACATAGTATGTATAAAATAGTAAAATGAAGTTAGCCTTTTCAATTTGGTCATCAAAAACAATATCAAAATTTCCTTTTTTATATAAATAAAAACTTAATCAAAATTCTCAAAACTTTTTACTAATTTTTTCGGGGCTTTTTCAACCTTTTTGCCTATCCAAAATTAACAGAATAAGGGCAAGTTATGGTTTTTAAAAAAAAGGTGAAGGTTATTCTTTGCATTTAACTCTAAAAAAAAGATAAAAAGAAATGCAAAAGGATAACTTTTGACCATAAGTTTTGTACCAATCGACAAGAATGACCCACACATTTGGACGTTAATAATTCTAACCCTCACATTTTAAAAACGTTAAATTATAACCCAACCATAATAGAAAATTCAAATCGTTCTGTTAAGTGTCAGGTCAGAGCTTAACAATTATTATTTTATTCAAATAAGTGGGTCTCCTTTATTACATTATCGTTGATGGGGCACGTGGGACCCATTTTTTAATTAAATTAAAAAATAATTTTATATTAAAAGTAAGGGACCCACCATTTATATTAAACGATAACAAGCATTAACCTTAAGGAGATGAATGGTTATTTTCTCCTAACAAAATTTAATCATGTCATTAGTTAAATAAAACAATTATCATTAAGTTAAAACGAATTTAATAATTAATGAAACATATGAATACGACAGTGTTTTAGAACTGTGTCATCGTTTCTTTAATAAGCTCCTGATAATCAACCATCGTTCTCCATTCGTGCCATTGTTATTGGTCACCAGCAGTGAAGTTAATCAACGGAAGCACCATTTGTGTAACGTAGTGATCAGCAATCCTCAAGAGAAGTTGTGAGCATCGAAGCATGTTTAGTTAACTGAGGTATATTACATTTGATTATTATTGTCTGTTAGGTATTTTTGTGTATTTGAGATGCTTCCTTCTTATAGTCTGCATATATGTTCATTGTTGGTATTTGTTAGATAATGGTTGTTGCCGTTAGTTTATTGTTAGATGTGGTCCCGAATGTTGGTTTAGATGCTTTCTGGTCCCCATTGTGGTCCCGTAATGTTTGTTGTTGTGTTTTGAATGTTTTGTGGTTTGCACATTCTCCTTCCCCTAACCAAGGATCCAAAACAATTAATTAACTAGCTGGTATAACTATTAATCTATAACTTAAGGAGAAAGAGCAATAAACATATATGCTACACTTGATACTAAGTATGAAACTAAAAGTATAAGCAAGGAGGCATATCACAAAACTCTAAAAAACATTTTAAGTGCCTTATATATTCAACATACAATGTAAACTTGTGGAAATGTTAACTTTCCTGACATCTGATTATAACAATATATTTTATCCAAGACAAATTCCTTTGTTTGTTGACATGAATGATTCTTGGAATGTCTATGCTGTTGAATAACCAAAACTAAACCATTAATGTCAAGCTCTGAAGAAGTTAGTAGATCACCTACAATGCCTAGCTCTGGACACTCTTCCTAGTCAGTCAAGGAATTACAGTTAATAGAAACAAGCCTCTTCCACCTTTCCCCACTATGAACAGTGAATTTTTCTTTACAATCTCTGTTAGAGCCTCTATAATTTCTGCTCCATTATTAACATATGTAGCTAGCCTGACCAGTTGCAACATATCTAATAGCCAAGAATAGTGTCTATAAGTTTCTTAGTCCTTAATGAGGTGAGGAATCAAAGAAATTGAAGGAAGATTGTAGTTAACTAAAGTTATGTATATTGTTACAGTTTTACTTGCTGTAGAAATTCTGGATGCATATTGTATCCATTGCATTCTCTATCAAACTTAATTTTAATTACTTAATTCATAATGCTTAACCATTAGTTCAAATTACAAAATGAATTACAAAGGATAATAGAGTTCTCCCAAACTGTTCTTAAGTATTATTAATCGAAGAAGAAATTATTGTGTGATTTTGTTACTTGATTATGGAGCATACAAACAACATCATTTGATAGAATGAAAAGAATTATCTTGGCTTTAGTTACATCATTTTTGTCCTCATGCATACAAATTCTTTCAATTGATCTTATTAAATTCATAATAAGGAAACCGATAAATGTGTAAACTATAAACTATTTAATATTGAAGAAATAAATCATAGTTTTCTAGCAATTACATGTTTCTATTATTCTAATTCCCAATTCTCTTTTTCAATAATTCAAATAATAACAAGCAATCATAGTAGGAGAGTCTATAAGCAGTGATAGGGATGTACAAGTATTTTAAAGGAGGTTTCTCAATTATGAATCTCATTAATTATTTGATCAAATTATCTTCCTTTTGATTATGTTGATACTAATAAATAGCTTTTATTGGAGAGTCTATATGCAGAGATTACTTGTTGATAACTATAAATAACTTTTATAGCTGATAACAAACCATAACCATATATCTTCACCATTCCCTATCTTGAGTTCGAATTCATTAGTTTAATAAGTTACACGAATTGCCAATCAAATAAGTTACACACTTTACGGAAATCAATCTTCATAGAGTAGTTCTTAATAGAATTATTTTTATGATAATCCTTAAAAAACTCTTACAATTGTTAATCAAATAAGTTACATGTTTTATTGTTCCCTTTACAATTAAAGCAAATATAATACTATTGAAATGTACAAGGATTAGCTATAGTGCATCAATGGAGTTTTGAACATTTTATGATAATGAACATGTTGTTTTTTTGATAATTGCATTACTTTTTTTCATTTAAACTTATGTGTATGTTTATGTTTGTAGGTTTTAATAGCTCAATATGGAAGTATACGACTTTTTCATAGGGGAAATTTTAGGTTGGAGCCTGAATTGACATATGTTGGTGGGGATATTGCTACATTTGATAAAGTTGATGTTGACTTTGTTAGTTATAGATAAATAAATGAGATGAGAATGAAGTTAAGGTATGATAAAATTGACAAGGCATATTATAGAGAACCTGGTGTAAACTTTAAGGACTTATTGAAAGTTATTGACTCAAATGAAATTTGTATTAGGCTGGTAAAGCTAATACAAGTACATGGGATTGTTGATGTATATGTAACTCATCATGTAGACACACCTATCCATGCTATTGATGATGATGATGAGAACATAAAGGGGCAAGGTGTAGAAGGGGATGAGAATGTGGAGGGAGAAGGTGCAAAAATGGAAGAGAATTTGGATGGAGAAGGTGCACACACGGATGAGAATGTAGAGGGAGAAGGTGCATAAATGGATCAGAATTCAGAGAGAGAAGGTGCAAAACGGATGTGAATGTAGAGAACAGAGTGCACAATTTAAATCAAAATTTTATTTTGACATTCCACATGACCATCATCCAATTGAAATCGATTCATCATATTATGGTAGTCCTATCAGCATTGACGAATATACTAGTAGAGAGGAGGTAGGTAAAGCTTTACGTAGACCCACCTCAACTTTTAGGGATAATCTTGTAGAGGTTGGATATGAGTGGAGGTCGGGAATAGAGTATAGGAATGCAAAAGATTTTAAAGATACTATTTTCGATTATGCAGTACGTACAAGATACAATGTTAGTTTGCAAAAGTGTGAGAGTACTTAGATTAGGTATGTTTGTGTAAGTGGATACCCATGGGTTTTGTATGTTGCATACGTTAAGAATGAGCAATGTTAGAGGATGAACACATATAATTCTAATCACATTTGCTTCACTACTAACAAACCTAAATTGGTTTCTGCAAAATTCTTGGTGAGACACTTCAAAGATAGAATATTGGAGAAGCCCATTATAACAATGAAGAACATGATGGAAGAATGTAGAGAGAAGCTAAAATTTTTTGCAAATCCAAGCATATGTAGAAGAGTGAAGAAGAGATTGAGGAAAGAGAGAGCAATAAATTCTATTGTTGAATATGCAAAGTTGCAAGGATATATACACGAGTTGAAGGTAAGCAATCCTGGGTCAACAATTGAGTTACAATTATCAAAAAATCAAGAGAGCTTATTGCTACAAGTATGTTATGTTATTAAGTTTATCTTGTACTTCATTATGTCTTGTTATGTAGTATATTGATACTTCTTTATATTTTTTATATTTTGTTGCAGTTCAAATAATTGTACATTTGTTTTTACGCCATGAAATGAGGATGGAAGCAATTGAGACCAATTTTTAGGATTGATGGATACTTCCTGAAGACAGAATTTCAAGGGCAATTGTTAAGTGCAATTGGTGGAGTTGGTGATGAAAGAATGTTTCCATTGGCCTGGGCAATTCGAGGTGGAAAACACAGATTCATGGACATGGTTCATGAATTTGTTATCATCTGATTTCAAATTAGAAGATGGTTAAGGAATTACAGTTATATTTGATATGCAGAAGGTATGTAAACATATTTGGGATTGAAGGTAATTATAGGAAATATTATATGATATCTTTGTATTTATTGTAGGGATTAGTTAGGATGGTTGAGAACACTTTGCCCAATGCAGATCATTGTATGTGTGCAAGACATATATATCACAATTGGTCTGCAAATAAGAAGGGAAAAGACCTAAGAAAGCTGTTTTTGAATTGCGCTTAGTCAATGTATGTTAAAGACTTCGATGAACAACTAAAAAGGCTTAACA
>JAOQMS010000003.1:7941331-7958315 GCA_027563885.1 Erythroxylum longipes | reverse complement strand
ATGATTCAGGTATATAATTCAATGCTCCTTAGTCTTGTTATTATCAACCTATGGTAGATGTTATTGTCTTTTATGATCCATGATACAAAGCGCATTCAATCGATGACTACAAATGTAAACTTCTAAGTAGCTCTATCTATAAAATAAAAGTTATTTGGGTAAAAGAAGAATAGCTTGGACTATTTTTAGGTATTCAATCATATGTGATGGTTGTACAAATAAAGGATAGGAACTTATTATTAATTTTTTAGTTTATTATGTAAAAGAGATAATATTTTTGAAGTTTGTTGATGAATGTGGCCTTGTTAGGAATATTGATATTTTATTTCAGATATTTGATGAAAGTTGAGCCAAAAAAATTGTGTTAGCTCATTATTGATAATAATTCCGCTTATAAATCAGCCATTAGAAGATTACAAAGTAGGTATAGTTCTTTTTGTTAGACTTTGTGTTGCATATTGTATTGACCTAATGTTGAAAACATAGGAGATGCTAGATATTTTCCTATTATTAATGGTGTACAGAAAGCAAAAAAGGTAATCAAATTTATCTATAATAGTGTATGGGTCTAGAATTTAATTAGAAAAAGACCTCACAAATAGTAAGAATTTGTGTCATCTTACTATTACAAGATTTGCAACTAATTTCTTATCATTTTAGTGTTCTATTCTAATGAAGAAATAGTCGAGACAAATGTTTACAAGTAACAAGTGGATTGCATCTCAGCATGCTAGGTCTAATAATAGATGGAGGTTTTTATAATTATACTTAAGATAATAAATTTTGTTCTCAATGTCAAATTGTCATATGAGTTTGTGGGCCTTTGGTGAGGGTACTTTGTCTTACTAACAATGATGAGAGGATAATAATGTGTTGTTTTTATGATGTCATAGAGAAGGTGAAGGAAGTAATCAAGTTCAATATGGAAAATAGATCTTCTTTGTGCACACCTTAACTTGCAGTCATCAATGAGAGATAAAAAAGACAACTTTATTCTCTATTATTTACAGTTGTGACATTTGAATCCTGATGTCTATTTCAGATCAAGTTTTAGATAAAAAGTTGAAGGTAATTGGAGAATGTAACTATTACCACAATTGTTGCTCATGAGAAGATGCAAGATCTCTTAAGCTCACAAATGGAGATTTATAAGGATGCTTTTAATGATTTCGAGATGTCAATTGCTATTTGTCAAAGAGATATGAGTCAAAATATATATTATTTCACTTCTATTGCTTACTGAAATTAATTATCATTTTATTTCATTTACAATGCTAATTTTGTTGTCTTACAATTGCTTTGTGAGACCAATTCAAAAGTTGTATTCCAAAATTACAAAAGTTTGCAATTCAAATTCTAAGTTAACGTGTGAATGCAAAAAGGTGTGAAAGGAATTGTAGCACATTTAAATTTATCCATTCTAAAAAAAAGAATATATTGAAATACAAAAATATTGAACGACTTGGTCTTTATTGAATACAATTTAAAGCTTCATAAAATGTATGTTATTATCATTATTAAGTTGTATATAATTTCTTCTAATTTTTAATAATTTAATTTTCTTCTTTACTATGACTCTTAAAGAATAAGTAGTTTGGTAGATCTACCTTGTCTTGATCATGTCGATCATTTGGTATATTGAGTTTTTGAAGAAATGAGTTTGATAAATGATAGTGATTTGGAAGATAATTTTGGATGAGAAAATATTAACACGTCATTGATGGTGACAATGAGACTCTTTTTAGTGATGAAAATTTTATACTAAATGAGAATTTAGATCAATGCGATTTGAGTGGGTATTCGGTTGAATAAAGTTTCATGTTTTATTTCGAATTTTCTTTTAATTTCACTTAAGTTTGATGTATATGTTAAACTATATACATGCAATATAATATAATTATAAATGTTTTTGTTTCAAGTTTCACTTTTAGTTTATTGTTTCCCCAACGCGAACTCTTATTGTAAGTTGTAATTGTTAAAGAGTCATGAAATATTAGTTGGTTGTTTCCTCGACATGAACTGTTATTGTAAATTGTAATTGTTAAAGAGCCATGAATATTTATTATTCTTTTCATTTGATATTTTTATGTAATCATTATTTAGTATATAATGAAACTGTAATATTTTAAATATTTTGTATTATTCTTACTTTTATATTTATACGATGATTAAATAATCTTTTTCCTATTAATTATGATTATTATTTATATGTGAAAAATAATATTTATAAAAATAAATAAATTATTGTCATTTTAAATCCCTACTAATATGATTTTTTGAGACGTGATTGATATAAAATTATAAATTATACATTACAATATATTGAAAAATTATTTTGTAATTTAAAAAAGATTAGGAACTATTTTATAAATTTAAAATATTATCTAAAATAATACTTAATATTGACCGATATTAATATAATACCGTATCAATATTAGTACCTATTCGGTATTTATAAATCGACACGGTATTTATAATCTTCGCCAGGGACATCTTGAATGAGGCTGCTTTGCTTATTAAGTGGCGACCACCTGGCAGAACATGATTGGTAACTGAATTAACATTTTCCATGACTATTTTACGTCCAATGCAAAGCACATTATGTGTCACTATCGTCCTAAGATAAATTTTTTCCTAATTAATCAAATTTATCGAAAAACAGTTCTCTTCGTAGGTCCAATGTTGGTCTTTTTAAGTTGTTAGCCAACCATCACTTTAGCGATCCACAGATAAAAAGTTAGTCCAGATCAACTAAGTTTATTTTAAAATTATTCTTTAAATATTAAAATATTACTTTGATAGTAAGATTTCAAATCAATTGATTTTAATTAAAAAATAGACTGTTAAACAAAAAAATAACTGATTTATTATAAGATATAATTAATTTATAAAATGTGACCATTTAATTAATAAATCTACTAATTTTTAACGAGAATTATTAAAATAAAATGAATCGAAAATTAAATGTTTTATAAATTTTACAGTTAAAACGATCAAATTGAAAACAAATATTTATGTTTATTTATACTCTTTCTTTAAAATAGGCAATACCTTAAATTACTATTTTATGATATTACAATTTATCATATTTCTTAATTCAACCCATAACTGAATTTATAATAAAAAAAGGTAATTAGGACAAAAAGAAAGGCGATTAGTGCTAACTTTTTGGGTTAAGGCATGCTGAAGCCTTCAAGGCCTTCCAGTAATTTATCAGTATCAGTATTATTATCATTCCTTCTAAAGACTCAAGAAGAAACTATCAACTTGACCGGCAACGATACCACTGGTGTTAGGCAGTACCAGCAAGATTTTTAAGTGATTTGATAGCCGGCCTTGAATTTGCCTAAGTACCTTACCAGGCTATTTACTGGAGTTACCGTTCCCAAGGGGCATGATAAATAGAATGCATCACTACATATGGGATTAAATCGAAATCCAACAGGTTACTGTCCAATTCAAATATCCTGAGAAAAAGAGAATTCAGGTAAATTGTTGTTTTTCGAACAACTTGCAGCAAATACGACAGAGCTACCAAATAATTGTACAGATAGTCCTTTACTAAAATCCCAAAACTCTCATCCTAAGCACGAGTTCATGCCTTGATGGTCACACTGCACAAGCACAGACCAGATGGTTTTATCTTCGAAGTCTGCCACTGTGAGCCTTGAGGAGCATCAGGATCATACAGCAGTGTTCGATAATTAGGGTCCTGCTCGAGTGAGAATAATAGAAGCTTTCCATCAAGTATTCCAAATCGAAACCCAACGCTTGAGGCCCCTGTCAATGGAACCGGTACCACTTTCCATGAGTTGTCGTCCGGAGTAAATATAGCCAGTTTCCTTTGGTTCTTCCACTCCATACAGAAGAGCTTCTTTCCCAGAACGGCATGAGCAGTAACCATGACACAACCATTCTTCATTTCACACCAGGTGTGCCTCACAGGATTGTAAACATCAACAAACTTTGAATTGCCAATGGTGAAGCTTGATCTTCCACCCATGACATAAAGCTTTCCTTCGAAGCCACAGGCAAAGCATCCCCACCTTGGACGGCGAAGACTCTCTATTAAGGTCCACTTGTCAGAATCAGGATCGTAAACTTCCACACTGGAGAGACTATCACCATCCATTCCGTAGCCACCAACTGCATAAATCTTGCCATCAACCTCCGCACAAGCAAAATCATAGCGTGCAACATTCATGTTTGACAACTTGCTCCAACTGCAATCGAAGATCATGTCACAAAAGTAGATAGATTAATTAAAATTCTGAAGCCAGAGAGGATGTGAATAAGACTAGAAGATAATGACCGCATAAGCATCACAAGAAGAATATTACGAAATTCTATGATGCAGAAAGACGTTTCAAACAGTTATAGAACAGGACTTATGTCTTCAAAAGGATGATTTGCAAATTGAAAAATCACTTGGTTTAAAGAATTTGTACGTGTTCTACTCTGATGTGAGATTAATAGTTTTGAGTTGTTTGATACCAGTTCATATTCATGAAGTTAGCATACCAAGAACTTCAACATGTAACTAACAAGAAAAGTACTAATAGCCAATAAAATAAACTAAAGGGCAAGAGTATTTCCCTTCCACAAAATATGATTCTAAAAAACTATAGGACTGACATAATTGTTTATAGACTCGTGTAAACTTGATACAATTTGTTAGATACTGCAATATTCAGGTCGTAAGAAAGAAGGCTAAATTATAATTAGTTAAGAAAAGACAGATGAATGGATTTTTCTTGCTCTTTCTTACATGGCCAGTGTGGACTGCTGTCAAAGATGGAGAATAATTGCGTAGTTTGAACAGGAAACAAACCTGTTGAGACAAGAATCATATTCATAGACATCTGCTGAGGCGGAGCAAGTCCCATCAATTACTGAATAGCCAGCAATAATAAGAAGCTTCCCGGGCAGAACAACAACCCCAAACCCTAACTTCAGAGGACCAGGCATTGGTGGAAGCATCTGATGTTTGTTTCCAAAACAGTCCAAAACCTCCCAGTGGCTTTCCTTTCCTTCATAATCCACAGTTAAGATATATAGCCATTCCTCAAGTAACCCAGCTAATTTTCTGACTGTGATGAATTCTTTGCTTTTAATAAATGATCTCCATTTCTTGCAGACAGCACCCATAGCCGGGAAGCACGAACGAGGAAGAAGTGCAAGACAATATTTTGCCACATCATCAGGCAGCCCAGGTAGAATGGGTCTGTCGATGTCATCAGCAACATGAGAAATCAATTGAGCATTGCTCTTTGAATCAGTTGACTTGTCTTGAGTGACCAAGGTGGAGAGAGACAAGTTTGCTTCAACGAGTCTCTTCTTTCCACCCATGACACTAGGCATCATATAGAACTAGAGAGACTTAAATGGGTTGTGAATATGATTATCTGTAGCTCCCTAGAATGTACCAATACTTTCAAATTACAAATCTTTGACTAAAGAAATTCATGATAACCATCAGCTATGGGGATTTTACGAGACCAAGCCATAAAAGATGTTGCACTTCGAATCACTTGAGCAGCAAATGCCGAGGATTTTTTGTGTGTTGTCCAGTCCGATTCATATTCCATACCAGTAGCCTTATCCGCCAAAAAGGTTCTTTCAGTCAGATTATACTCCACACCTATAAAGTTGTCTCTTCCGCCGCACATTTCCTGAATTCCTGTATGTTCAGAAAACATATTAACACAAAAGCAAAATCTTAGATACTCAACAGATTAGTACCAGAAAAGCTGTGGAAACCAAAAGCTAGTACCAATCAAGCCCGTATAAATCAACACGTGTCAGCCTCCGGTGACTTCCATCTCGATTAACACCTAACTGCATGCAGAAGAACGAATTCACAGAAGGGAAATGGGACAAAAAGTAAAAGCATCCAGACGCCGATAAGATTTTACTCCGTTCCAGTGATCAGCACATAAAACTTTGACAAGAGTGTATGGGACAAAAGAATGACTATTACAGGGACAACTATTTTCAAGTTCGTTGTATTTGCCAAGGTATAAACACTTAAACAGCATGTTACTTCGTTTGAAAGGTAAATAAACAAAGTAATATAGAAGCTAGCACCAGAATAAGCATCAACAAATTAAAATAAAAAAAATGCAGCTAATTAAAATCTAACAACTTTAAGCACAATTAACCAATCGAGCGTACTAACCGCATATTCACACACAAGCAAAAGAATGGATGTCGTTGTCTGTACAATTCCAAACAACCACAACCCTCTTCCCCGAAATAAAAGTAAGCGTTCTCGAAATAATCATTACGAATTCTGAAGAATCACCAAAATCGTGAGAGAAAAGCTAAACTAAACTAAAGGCAAATTGGAGCCCCTTGTAAACAAAAGAGAGAAGAATCAGATCCAAAACCCACAAAACCGAAGCTGGAAATCAGAATCTCAGAAAATCGGCAAATATTTACCACATACCGCAAGAAGATTCACGACTCGTATTATAAGAAAATCAAAACCAGGGCAAGAAAAGCCAGATCTTTTTCATCTAATGCACTGAAATATGTTAAACGGAACCCAAAATAAAAAGCAAAAGATTTAAGTAAAGCTCCTTCAATTAAACTGTTTTCATTAACGCAAATTCAATGGAAACCAAAGAAATGAAAGGCCAAAAGCTCACACAGAAACAATCCATGACCAAAACTTACAATCACAAAGGCAAAAGTCCACAATCAAAAAATAAAAAAATAACTGGATAAGATGAATCTGATAAACGAACGTGCACGAAAACAAAGGAATCAAAACTGACCATCACCGAACTGGTAATGCAAGTAGATCTAATTTTAAGACCTTACAAGCGTATATCTTGCATAGATCTTACGGAGACACGGGGAGAGAAAGGTTACCTGTAAAATAGGAACTATGCACGAAAGTCCGTAAGAGATGGTAGAAATGTAATTAGACAATTTGGTCTTCTTGTCTTAAGGAGAGTAGGGCATATGCTATATATATATATAGACACAAGTAAAGAAAATCAAAAGCACCAATTTCAAGATAAAATCAAACGGAGTTCGAACACGTCGGTCTGATATTTCCTACTGACTGGAAAAGGCAAGCAATGAGGAAGACCACTGCTTGCTGTACTCCATATATGAAGAGTTGTTTCTGTCCCTTTTTGTCTTTTCGTCGTTCTTCTTTTACATAAATAAATGGGATATACTTACGTGGTTCCAGCGCAGAAATGCTCTTATCCTGTAGGCAAGCTCTGGGTCGTCCGATTAAGTTTATTGATCAACAAGACGTGGTAGGCCGATAATCTTGTGTAATCGTGTGTCGTGCGTTATCGTGTGTCTGATTTGACATAACAGACACATGACAATCAGTGTGTCCGAAAGTCACTTTCTATCTTGATTCTCGTTCCTGTCGCATACTACTTGTCGTTTTACGATCTTCTTGAATAGTCCCCCTCAACAGCAACAACATATCTGTGTTAAAAATACTACATATATAAGCCTCGTACATAAGAGTTAATAAAATATACTAAGAACCGGCTAATTAGAAAAAAATATATGTTTCTTTCAATTGCCAGTGGTGTTAAATTTTATGATTGGCCTAAATAAATCAAACACATATAAATTTAAATGAAGTTCCATCTTAAAATCAATTAGTACTAGGAGGAATAATTTATTAGACTTATATTCATGCTTAAAGTCATATATATTTTTTATATGGGACAAAGTTCTACTTATATTTCACCACGCCTCCTTCACGTGTAGGCTAATTTACGGCCCAACACGTGCCACAGTCTATCGTGACGAGGTGGTGACGTGTAACTCAAGAACAATCTGCTCTGATACCATATTAAATTTTATGATTGGGCTTAAATAAACCGAGTACATATAAGCTCAAATGAGATTCCATCCTAAAACCAATTGGTACTAGGAGGAGTGACTCATTAGGCTTATATGCATGCTCAAGACTATATATTCTTTTCATATGGGACAAAGTTTCACTTATATTTCAACGAGTAATCCATGCGCTTTAATCAATAAAAGAAGTTTATATGAAAAAGTATATCGCTTCTAATAATGAAAAGTATGGAGTTTAAACCGTGAGAAAATTTACAATTAAAAATAATATGATTTTATTATAATCCACTGATAATATGACTCACAATACAAAATATTGACGTATTATAATACAAATAAAGGATCTCATATAGAAAGATATTTATCGTTCTCTTAAATCTTTTAAATTTTTTTTCTCGTTTTATAGATAACCTTAACATTTTGATTAAATAGTACAATCTTTTGGTTATTTAACTTAAATAGTTTTTTTACTTAGTCTATTTACTTTATTACAATAACTATTATGATTTATTCTTATAGTTATTTCTTTTTATCTAATTTGTGTATTTATTTACGTTTTTTATCTTGTATTGTTACCTCTTCCTGTTTTATGAGTCTTATATTACATATTTTACCTGTTTAATTACTTAATCGTATGTATTGATATTTTGTATTATTATTACTTTGTATTATATATATGGGTTTATTTAAAACAATTAACAATTTCTTTACATATTATTGAATCTTTTTAAATATTATATTTCGGCAAAATTTTGTTGTGGTTGTTGGTGTTTACGGCATCTTTGGAATTTATGATTAAGTTATGGTCTTAATAATATGAATAAAAAATTTGTTGGTTGGTGGGATTTGTTTCTCGACATTTTAATTAAAACTCGCCCATTCGATTCCCGATGGGCCAAAAGTGTAGAAGGGATTCTGACCTTTCCCTAACCAACTTTTCTGAAGAAAAAAGACGTAAGAACCTAATAAATAATATCATATGAAGTTTTATTAAATGTTTTTGAAATTTAATATTTGACAAATGAAATGATGCGTTAAAAACATATAACTAAACTATCCGACAAATAAAAACAAAATAATAATAGTATTTCCGTGCACACTGGCATCCTAACGTCATGCATAAAGTTTGTCAAAATAGAATAAACAATACTAGATGAAATTAACATTTGAAAGTATTATAATCTATTCTTCTTAGGCAGGACCAAACCGGCTGTTACGTATTTGATATTACGAGCAGCCTTAAGTCAATAGATAAGGCTTCATTTTAGAAGTTCCAAACCATCCTTTTCATCGTTAATTTATACGTTTTCTGTAATGTTATTAACATTAAAGTGACGATTCGAATAAGTTTAATGCTGAAAAGTCGGAAGCTAGATGCCTGACCTATTCTAAACTTCAGATTCGGCAAATTCAATGGTCACAACCGACGGCATATTAATTGTTTCAGACAAAAGTGGTAGACCGAGGACCATCATTTCATATTAAATGAAGCAGAATCGAAGACTCGTCGGTGTCTTGCTACAGGAATCTCCTTTTCTCGTCTAATTTTTGCAAGTCTCGATTACTTAAATTTCTCAAGTTCTAAGAATTTGAGTCGCTTAACAATTATTTGAATCTAATTTTTGTTTGGTTACTTAATAAATTGTTTTATTTAAAACTATTGATTTACAATTATTGTTTACACGATAGGGTTTAAATAACCGAACAAGTGTTGAAGCTAGTGCAAATAGACAGAGAGAAACCTCCTTGGATGATTTTGACAGGGGATATCAGGTTTTGCTGCGCACATCATGAACCACAGAGGAGTTTTTGTTGTACTTAATCAAACAGTCAACTTCCTGAAGCTCTATCTGGAACTGCGGTACATAAAGAGTGTTGCGGAGCCAAAGATGGGAATTTTTGAGCGGCGAGCGACGTGTGTGGTGGAAGAATAATCCGGTGACGTGGGACTTTGTACTGATTCTTATTTCACCACTGTTGTTGGGATGGAGGAAGGTCCGTGGTCGCCACTCTTGTGGGCACATCCACGCTACCATGGACGTTTGGGTTTTGCATTGACACGAGTTGTGGTCGGAATACACACCACTGATTGCACCCATCTCTATCTGTTGTTCCTGTATCTGCGTGGCATAGAGGTTGAAGTCTTTCTTTTTTAATTATTATTTTAACGTATATAAAATAAACTTTTAAATATTATAACTAATTTAATTTAATTTAATTTAATAAACTTAAAATCAACTCACTTTTAATTAATAATTATTTTAAAAATTTAAATAAATTACAAACCTTTTTCTTACATCGATTCAAAGAAGCAACTATTTGGATTGGGAGCCGAAGTCTATTACTTCTTATCTCAATTATGAGGACGCCCACAGACTTGGTGGAGCCGAGTGTAGCGTTTAGTCTTGTCGAAGTTAGACGGCGGGCAGCGGGATTGGGCGGAATATATCCTCTGTTTCATATTCTGTTCTGTTTCGTCCTCATTGTTTTTATCCACCCAATAAATGAGACGGATGGATAAAAATACATCCAAAATGACTCATATAAAAATAAATCCTCTTGTACTCCAGTGGTTGGTTTAGATCCTAAAGGTCAGAGAACGAATTATGCATATGCTTCGTAGCAACTTGCAAGGAGGAGAAATACTCATCTTTATCACCTTTGGAACGATAACCAAATATCTGACCTATCACGATTGAATTTAGATCAAAGTTGAAGAAAGGTGGCCAAGGTTGTCAGAACAAAAGATGATTATTCCTCCGGCCCCCTTAACTTATTCTAAGATGGTTATTGGTACCACAAAGATAAATGCATGACAATAGCTTTTTGCATATCAGTAAAAATCAACATCTTGAATATATGTAGTTTGATTTGTTTGAAGCATTGAATTCACATCACTTGCTGGACTACCGCCTTATTAGACTGGACCATATATAAGTCTAATTCTTATATATATATATTAACACATGTTCTATTTCTATATAAATATTAATGTTAATAGTAATTCCTATCTTCTTTTCACGTTTTAGATTTTTTAACGGTGAAGAATAATAAGTTCAATTTTTTCTGGCTTTTTGTAATTTTCTTTTGTAACCACTAGTTTAAAGGGAGAGGGGAGAGACTTAAAATTCCTTTTAGCTCTAATTTTCTTAATCCCAGTAACTATTACATTGAACTCAGTTTCATTAGAATCAGTCCACAAATTATATTGGCCATTACTGAAAATAATCTAATTATCTCCCCGCTTAGCTAATGTTACGATTTGACGATTCAATAATAATACATATATTGAATATATCGTCATTATTTTATGCGTGATCATGTAATCCTTGGTACCTTATAAATGCATAAGGACTTTCTTTATAACTCTCCAATGGTCCATTTCAGGATTACTTTAATATCAGCTTAACATTCCAACAATAGAATTGATATATATTGTTAAAGTTACTCATTTGTGACCAGACGGTCACAGGTTTGAATCACAGAAATAGTCTCTTTATAAAAATGTAAAGAGAAAGCTATATACAATTGATATCCCTCTCCCATACTCTTGCAAAGCAGGTAGCCTTTTGTACTAGGTTTAATTGACTTTTTGACTTAGAATTGATATCTAATCAAGTGCATGTTTGTGTATACATCAAGCTCCCAACTATTGATGTAGCCTTTTTAAGAAAATCCTAATAGACTTGTGATCTATTATGGAATATTTCTATTCCTATCACGTGAGATGCCTTACTTATATCTTTCAATTTGAAGTTTTTAGAGAAAAACTTCTTTACAAGTAATAAGCCAACATCATTAGCAGCATGAAGAATATCGTTAACATTAAAAGAATGGACTTGCTCCTATTGATATTTAAGTTGATACACTAGATACATCGATCAATGATATTTTGTATAAAACCATATGACTTTGTGGTAGGGCTGTTCCTAAAGTTTTATAGGCCCAAGATAAAATAAAAAGAAGGGCTCTAACGAATCTAAAATATGCAAATATGTATTGTCTAAAGAAAATACAAGATTCAATTCTTTTATAATCCTTTTTCAATTGAAATGCTCCTTATTTTATTGTCAAGATTATCTCAATTTCTAAGATCATAAATTAATAAAGAGGTTCGTTACTCATCTATCCTTAAATTTTTTTAAATTGGATGAATTTGATATATGTCTATACTCACTCAAATTGCTAACATTCTCATGACTATGAATCTCAACACTTAAATTTCCATTAAGTTGTTCAAAACCATCTTCACATAATTTCTCGTAATTTTCACTAGAAGTGTCGTTTTTTAACAAATTTATAGATAATTCTTTTTTAAGATATTAACTATTCTACTCGTTTTCTTTTTTCACTTAAAGATAAATACTTTTTAGGCAATATTATAGAAAATAATTATAACACAATTGAACTAGAAAAAGAACAAAAACATTTGTGGAACCAGAAGAAGTAGGTAGTCGCTCTTTTAACAAATTTATCGATAACTCTTTTTTAAAATATTAACTATTCTACTCGTTTTCTTTTTTTACTTCAAGTTTTTTTAGATATAAAATAATTATAACGCAATTGAACTAGAAAAAGAATAAAAACATATGTGTGGGACTGGAAGAAGTAGGTAGATGCAATAGAATAACAATAACTCGATCTTTTATCACAAAGATATATCAATAGTATTATATATCTACGATAAAAAATAAATAAGGATCCAACATATTAAAAATGAAAAAACAAAGAATAAACTTTTATGATAAAAGTTTATCATACTCAAAATTCGCTATTGACTTTTCAAGTAATTCTAAAATATCGAAAACTAACCATCATCTACTTTTCACCAAAGAGAATAAAGATTAACAACAATATTCACATTATAGAAATGTTGAAATTAGATTTCATCCATAGTTTATAAAGTCAAATTTACATATACAAAATTAGTCAAATTGCTAAATCAGAAAATGTTAATTATGACTTAATAAATGAAAGAGAGATAAATTGCAATCGAAGATGGAAATAAGGGATAAAATTATCAAGTATGATATATGCAAAATGAAAGACAAAAAAATTACCTGAATAACTTCAATTCGAATCAAAATTATACATAAAATTGCAATTGAAAAATCATATATAATAAAATTGACAAATTTTAATTTATCCAAATAAACTTCAATTGAAATAAGAAATAAAAGATAGATAAATTATACCCAAAATTTAATCTAAGTTTCAATTTAAAAATATAAAATTCAACCTAGATTTAAAAGCTATTATACTCATAATCAAATTTAAATTTTTTACCTAGCCTTCAGATCAAAAGAGCTAGTTAAAAAATCTAAACTTTAAACTAATAAAATAAAATAAAATGAAAATTGAGAGAATAAATGATATGAGTTTCGTACCTAAATAGGAATTATATTGATGGAGGCAAGGCCAAGGCGAAATTCTTGAATTTCAAGCCTTCTCTTATTGAATTTTAATTAGAAAAATGTGAATATTGGTATTTAGTAGGAGCAATTTCATTTTGAAATGCTCACTTCCACCGCTGTTTTACCTCCCAAGAAGAAATTTTTGTATGTATGAAGACGGACCGAGTTATTTTTTTTCCAAAATGAGATTGATGTTTGCTCCCTAAATAAATTCTTTTAAAATTTAAAAAATAACAACTCTTTTAAAACATATTTCACTTAAGTGAGAAACTCTTTTATTGTAAAATAACTTGTAATTAGTAGGCCCCTAATATGCATAGGCCTTAGGCTAAGGCTCATCCTACCCTTGTTCAAGACTGGTCCTGCATAATGATATTATTAAACTTAAGATATCATTGCCGAGAAGTGTATTTCAGTTTATATGCCGACTTCTTTAACTTACATGCTAAGTTTTTCTTTTTCAATAAGATCGAGAACTCTTCTAATTGATTCACATAAACTTCTTATCCTAAGTCATCATTTAGAATGGTGGTCTTTACTTCCATTCAGTGAAGATCTAAATCATAATTAGCCATTGACACCATAACAATCCTTAAAGAGTCAATATTTTAAAATGGAAAGGTCTCTTTATAGACAATGCCATCCTTTGGAGTATAACCTCTGGGGACAATTTTGGCCTTGTACCTTTTGATGTTGCCTTTCAAGTCTCATTTAGTCTTGAAGACTCATTTACAACTGACTCGCTTTGAACCTTTAGGCAACTCGACTAACTCGTAGACTTTATTGTCATTCATTGATTTAAACTCATCTTTTGGAGCATTGAACCATTTTTCAAATTTTCTAGATTTTATAACTTGTTTAAATGAGACTAGATCATCACCAATGCTTATGTTGCATTTATGATCAAGTGGGTAAGCTGCATAATCATCTGAAATAGTTGGTTTTTTCTCCCTTACAGATTTGTATAATGTTATTTCCGATGGTTCGTCTACCGCTTGCTCATTTATGACTTATATATCATTAGTTGTTTCATTATCTACATGTTCTTATTATGGGTTTTAAATATTAATTTAATGTTCCAATATGTTGTGTGACTGTATTACAATAAAAGGATCAATAACATGAGTAGAAATACTACGTGTAGGAGTTTCCATCTGAATCTCTTGAATAGCCACCTTTTGTAGTTCCCAACTCCCACTAAATTGGCTATTCTTAATAAAATGAGCATTACCAAACTTAATTATTCTTGTATTGTGGTTAAGATAGTAAAACATGTACTCTTTTGACTTTTTGAGATAGTCAATGAAGTTACCACTAATGGTCTCAGCATTAAGCTTTAGGGATGGAAGACTGACCCGTGCTTGACCCGTTGATAGGACTTTCGACTTGAACTAGGGTTACTTAAGTCCAACCCAGCCCGAAGTCTGATGGGTAACAAAAAACAACGTCGTTTTACTTTTTTGTTAAAAAAATAAAAACCAGGTTGGGCTCGAGTCAGACCTAGGCTTGGATCATTGCCATCCATATTAAGCTTCTTCTGAAGTGAATTATATGCCCTTGCTTTTACTGGACAATCCCAAATGTAAAGATATCTTAAACTATGTTTTTTGTCCCGTCTATAGTTTATAAGGAGTCTTAAGAACTGTCTTACTGGAACTCCTGTTAAGCAAATAATGTACACATCCACACAGATAAAGATATAGTGTTGTAACATATTCTTATCCATATCCATAAGAGTGTGATTTCGCCTTTCAATTATATTATTTTGTTATAGTGTACCAAGTATTATATATTGTGCACATATGCCTCAAATATTGTATCATGTATGCATAAACGATTATAAATGCATAATTAAACGCTTAAATATATTTTCAAACTATGTCACTTTATTAGCTAACAAACAAACTTTTCATACAATAAACATTTAATTGGGTAAGTTTTGAATACGAAACCGTGAACCGTGAACCAATTCCTTTTAAGAGGTAAACTAAAAGCCTCTAATGTGAAATTGGCATCATCTATTTGCTCATTTTTTTATTATCACATACCATAATCAACTAACCACATTCACAAGATACAAAGAAAGCATAAATATAATAGTAGGCTTTAGTATTAAAAACTCATAAATGCGGCAAGAAATGCATGGTTTTGTGGGTTGTTTGAAAAAAATGCCTAATCCTTTAGAGTTTATATTGGACTCCATAATGTGAGACTAACATTTAGATTTTCTTTTTTAAGTTCCCACGCTCACATTAAGTCAATCGTTCTTGTCTAAAATAAAATCTAACTTTGATGCTTCACATGCTTTACAATACTGAAATGTTAGTTTTGAAGAGACGTATGACAATGGAGTCGGAGAAATTGCAAAAGCCAGGGCAAGCCAAGCCATAAGTGCAGTGCATTCCAAATGTTGCCCTTTTCTTTCAATGAACAAACAAGATAAGATAAATTGTTCATAATGATAAGCCATTTCTTGGAATCGTCTGAAAGAGTTTAAAACATTGACAATGATCTTTTCGTCATGTTTTCCCAAGTTCTTTCTCTTAAACAATAATAGACAATACTTTACTAGTTTCTTTTCACATGCTTTAGTATTTTACTAATGAAGTAATACTCACTAGTTTCCTTTCAGAAAATATAAAAGTTTTCTCGGATTTTAAATAGATATTTAACTATTCCCGGTTGATATCCAGTCCAATTTTTAGAACATTGCTAATAGTTACATGTGTTCATCAGTTTCTATAGTCATATACCAATTGAAAAAATAAAAAATATTCAGTTCTAAATCATACGAAACTACATGTTTTATTTCTATATAAACAATAATATTAATACAAGCTCACCTTAATTTATGATCATTTTTATAGATCATTTTTATATCTTTACTATTAATAAATTAGAGTTTTTTCTTATGAATTTTTCTCTTTTTCTTTTCTACTTTTCAAATTTTTTGATTATCAAGTAGTGTTTTAAAAACCGGACCAAAAGTTTAAGGTTTAAAAGATTATATTAGAATTAGACCGTCATGCTAAAAATTGAATAAAATTAAAAAATTTGAAATATAATTGAAAGAGATTATCCTAATCCATTAAGAAGTTGAAGTTTAATTGAAAAAAGAGATTGTTAAATAAAAAAAATTAGTTTATAAGAATTTATTAATTTATAAAAATTGACTTATTGATTAATAAATTAGCAGTTTTTAACTATAAGAGTTATTAAAATAAATCAAACTAAAAAATTGAAAAATAGTAGTTTAAGATTGAATAGACTGAACCGTTTGAATTTTTAAGCCATTGTGATCAAGAATGATATAATATTTTTTCGTAATTCATTGTTTTATCTTTTTGCAACGGAAGAATTTAAAATATCTTCTAACTATAATTTCTTTAAATTCAATAGCCATCACATTGAACCAATTTTATTCGAATCAATCAAATATTTCACTACTAATTATTAAAATAATCTGACATGATATGTTGGGCCTTGAATTTTCTTTTTATTTTATCTTAGTATACATTATTTGAATGAATTTTGGTATTGTTAGATAAATTATTTTTTATTGAGGTTAACTATTATGTCAAGATTAGAAGGATTTAATTCATGGATTGATGGAATTAAAGTGTGGATGTTGTAAGGTACATAAGGGTATTTTTCGAAGATGACTTAAGGTTAAAAGAACCTAAGCTTATAAGGAAGGGTAAAGTGGACTTTAACATTCATTAAGGGTAAAA
>JAOQMS010000003.1:7925605-7941231 GCA_027563885.1 Erythroxylum longipes | reverse complement strand
TTAACACTTGAGTCTGGATTAATATGTATATGTAGTTCAAAGGCCCAAGATGCAGATTTGGCATGTTAATGATTGAATTAACTCGAATAACTTTGTTTAAAATTAAATTGGTTTCATGTAAGTTAAAGTCATTATCTCATTAATGCATTGTGTGCATTATCTTTGTTGTTTTGTTTGCTTGAGGACAAGCAAATGTTTAATTATGGAGATGTTGATAAGTATGAATTGCGTCATATTTTAGGACTTAATTTATTATTTATGTAACTGTTAACTTAATCATTTAGTATGTGTTTATATTAAAACTGTGCTAGTTTGTTAATTAATTGTGTTTAAGTGTTTTTTATGGGTTAGTCAAGTCTTTGAACTTAATTATTATATCTTTGAGGTATCTTGATATGTTTGTTAGTGTTTCAGGGTCAACATCAAAGAATGGAGAAGTTTCGGAGACACTCGGGAAGAAACAACGACCCACGATCGTGATAGAAGCATTGGAGTTAGCCCACAATCGTGGACCATATGCCACGATCCTGACAGAAGCCCTGCCACGATCGTGATAGAAGGCTCAGATGTGGCCCATGATTGTGGCTTGCAGGGCCACGATCGTGGCTTGCATTGGGCAGACGCACAGACACAAAAAAATTAAGTTTTGAGGCAGTTTTGGGACCTTTCGGACCTTGAAAAATCCTAGGGCTGCCAAGAATACAAAAAGTTATATAAAGAATGAGAAAAAGGAGATGAGGAGCTTTTGCATCAGTCACCATTGAGACACCCTAGAGAGAGTTCATTGAGAGATTGAGAAATAGAAGAAGGAAAAGAGACGTGGAAAAGAAGCCGACGCGAAGTAATTCCGGAAACAAGAGGTTTCCTGATGTTGCAGCTCATCCGTTCAAATCTTCTTTCCAGTTTATTTTCAATTTTATTAATGTACAGAATTGGGATAGCCGTTAATGATAGGATTGTGTGAATGTTGAGGATGTCTAAACTCACATTCGGGATGTTTTATCTTTGATTTAATAAAATTTGATTGTTTGTGTTTTACTAGATTTATTGTAATTTAATTTCTGCAATTGCATAATTCGGTGATAAGCTGAGAGGTTGAATCGAGTGAAAAGTAATTAAATTGGGTTAACGAGAGTTAGGTAATTTAATAGAATGAGAATTAAATCAAATCAGTAAATTGTGCGAAGAAAGATCTTGCATAGATTCCTGATAGTTTTTTGACAACTTTAGATCTAATTAGGGTTTTGGATAGATTGTTAATCAAGGGATTGCAATTCCCATAATCTGATTAGGGTTTATAAATTAGGGTTAATGGTTATAACTCGAGATAAAGTAATCAATCTTAAGACCATCTAGAACTAATAATCTAGTAAGTCATAATCGATTATGTTAGTATTAAAGATAGGTAAAATTCCCCTTTCTCTCAGTTAGTAGTTCTTTATGTTGATTCTTGATTAGGTGTTGCAATTGCTATTTTGTTAATATTTTCATAATTGATTTTTAGAATTGAGTTGCGTAATTGAATTAAATTATTACTTTAGTTTTGTTACATTTGAATTACTGTGAATTGTTTTAGATTTTAGGATTATATTAACCATTCTTGTGGGATCGACACCTTAGGTACTACGCGAATGACCCATACGCTTGCAAATTATAGAGGTTAAATATTAAAAATTATACATATCAGAAAATTGTGATCACTCACCTTAACTCCAATTTTTCACTCTCGCTCCAAACATCTAGAAATCGACTTTCACTATATTCGTGAGAAGTTCTCTCCAATGCTCTTGTTGTTCGATATCTTTCCACTAATAACCAGCTAGCTGATCTGTTAACCAAGAATAAATTTCTGCACTTTTGGGACAAGTTGAGAGTTCAGTCCCCTCCTCAACTTGAGGGAGGATGATAAGAATATCTCTCGAGATATCTCTCCACTAGTTTCAAATCTCTTCTATATCTGTTATTTGTTGTAACTAATCTTCTAGTTTTTCCTTTATCCTTTAGATTTACCGTACCTTGATACATATATATAATGTACACTATCAACAATACACAGTAAGCTTATTTTGCCAATCAATATCTTATCATACACAAATCTTGCAAATATCACTGTTCCTATCCTCACGCCCTGCAATTATTGGTTTGAAATGGTTTTAGTATTTCAATGAAACTGCTGTTTTGGCGTGGTTTATTTGCATATAAAATATGCCTTACTATTAAGCTCACACTCTAGACCTGCCTCTTTCTCAGTTGTCAGTGTCATTGTTGTACGTGATTAAATGCTTACTACGAAAGAAACCCAATCACAACCAGACTGCGCTGTTGATCTCTTTTCTGATATTTCTTTTTTGGCCATTTAACACCCTATGTAGCTACTAGGCCCTGTCAAAATCGTTAAAGAAGCTGTACGTCAGAGTTGATTCCGCGAGATACAGGGTTTGCATGTATTGTATGCCCTCCAAGCTCCGTATTTCGACCCCTACCCACCTTCCCAACCCAGCAATTCCTTCCCAACCCAGCAATTCCTGTACATCTAATTGCCAAAGGTAGAACTTTGGTCAATAAATATGTTTATGAACTTAAAGGAATCAGTCTATGCAATTATGTAGGTGCTGCTGAACTACACACCGAATCAATAGAAGTACAGACGATCAGTGTCGCAAACCAACCTGACATCAGCTGAACTTCACCATATTGAGATTTGATTTGTTTAGAGTATTTTCAGTCTTTTTATAATTCAAGGAATCTAATGTTAATGTTTATGATTAGTTCATTTAATTATTTCTCAATCAGCATTCAAGTCCTTAATAATTTTAAATTTTATATAATTTAAAGTTAACTAAATATTTTAAGTGATAAAGATTAAAACCTTGATTTGTTTCATGATGATGATAAAATTATACCATATCCAGTATGTAAAAACATTATCTTACTTTTTATTGCATTATTTCTCTAATCAGTTTGTGTTCTGCGGTTGATCTTTTACCATTCAATAAAGCGGATCCTAAATTAGTATTGGTGTAGCTGAAACTTTGAAAGAGTTTAAATACCTAGTATGATTGGATGTAAACTACAACAAAAGCCACTTTGTAGTGTGCGCTAGTAGTAATCATCTAGCGGATAATATTGGTTAATAGGTATGAAAAGGAAGAATCTTCCTATGATGTATTTGGTGCTACCCTTTTTTAACTAGATGATTGTATTTTAAGGATTGTGCTCCTCCATCAAAAAAATACATAAAATATTAGGAGCTTGAGGCAAACTTTTGGCAAAACATTAAGAACCTTTTGAATCACGATATTACTTGATTCAAAAAGTTCTCACAAATGCCAAACATATCTTGTGCCAATTCATTTTTTAACTTAAATTTGAAAAAAAGGAAGTTTTTTATTGTATAGCAATTTACATTTTTCAAAAAAATATAAGATTCTTTTTTTTTATTTTTTGTTTTAAAATTACGTATAAAATTAGTGACGACTTTTGAAAAAGAGTTTTTTTATTTACTATTTGCAAAGGAATTGTGCTAATTAAAAATTTTGATTTGATAATGAAAAGAGAGATGACCTTTGGCTTCCAGTAATGGTTGTTAAGGTAAGACTCTTTTTTTTGGAGATCCTATAATGGTTGTTAACGTAAGACTCTTTCTTTTAGAGACATGTTATAGCTAATCAAAGTAGTAGTAAATGCAATACATTTATATTGGACCTCCTATATTTTCCAATCTAAGGGACTCATTAAGGTTATAGAAAAAAGTAGTTCCTTTAGGGTAATCATGGTAGTGAAGGCAAAGAAAAATTGAAATGGGTGGAGATGTGTATGCCTTATAATGAGGGGGGATTGGGAGTTATGTCAAAAAAAAAGTAATAAAATGGTAATGAGAAAGAGGTTGTTGGGACTATTAGAGGGTAAAGAGACACTATGGATAAAATGGATGCATTCCTATATTCCTAAAGGAAAGTGTTTATGGGTTGTGGCTAACAAAGCTACCTATTCCTAATTTGTTACACAACTGTTGAAGTGAAGACACTCTTTCTTGTAAAATATAGCATACAGGGTTGGGGATGGTGCTAAAGCTTCCCTATGGTTTGATAATTGGAATAGCCAATGGCCTCTAATTAATAAATTAATAGTTGTTCAAGTAATGGGTAATATTACTAGAGTAGCTAAGGTAGGAATATGGAACAATGGAGGGCAATAGAGTGCATTTTCAGGGCACTACAAAAATTAAGACATTTAGTGATAACTTTTTTATGACTAACTATTATTTGTCATAGATATGAGTTTTTTTTTTGTAACAAAACAATTGATTGGCATTATTGTTTGGATTAACTGTGATGATTTATTTTTTTGTCACTAATACAATTGTAATTGTGACAATTTAGTATCTTTCACAATTAAATTATCACTATTAATATATTAATAGTGTTAAATTTTCCTTTATTACTAAGTTCTGTCACTAAAAGCATATACAATTTTGCGCTAAAGTAATTTTGGCATAAATAAATTGTAATTGTGTCAAAAACATATGTTGGTTACTAATATTTTCTATTTGTTGTGACAAATATAGTTTGGTCACTAATATTTTTCTTTTGTTGTGACGAAACGGTTTACCGTCATACGATATTTTACTTTTTGTGATGAAAATTTTGTCAATGAAAATTCAATTAATTAGTGTCTACTTAATGTTGTCACAAAAGTGGAACTATTACTATGGTCATTATTATTCATAATTTTTTTGACAAGAAATTTTGTTGTCACTTGATTATCAATTTTTTGTTAGAAAGGTTATTGTCAATATAAACATAACAAATTAATGATAACTATTTCTTGTTATAATAACATATTAAAATTAATCACTCTAATCATTAAATTTGTCGTTATTGTACAAATTTTAGTAACTAAAAACACATTTTTTCTTTAATATTATTATTTGCAACCAAATTTAAATATTTTCTTATAAAACATTCAAACTACATGTATCGATAATTCAAAAGTAATATTTTACATATCAACAGATATTTGCTAAACATAACTTTGAAATTTTATCGAAATAAAAATCAAAATAAATAAATATTTCAATATAATGAAAATATTGTTCCAAAATATTTAGCAAAACTCTTAACCTATTCAAAATTTAAAAACAAAGTTCTTACCAATGCTCAATCATTGTCATCGTCGCTTGCCTCATTTTCACTTACTGGATTTGTCTCATCATCATCCTAAAAGCATTTTCATTATAATCAGTTTCGTTATCTTCTCTAACACTCATAGTATCAATTTTTAATGAATTTCCTTCAATAGTTGCAATATCTAAATCAGATCTATCCAAAGATATCATATCAGCATCATCCTCTAAACTAGATTTATGAAGTGTAAAGCCAAAATTTTCATTTTCTTAGAATGACTCATCACCTATATCATCATCATCAGGAAGATCATACAAATCACAAGACTTTGTCTTGACAACAACCTACCAATTGAGCTCCTTAATATCTCTTACATAGTAAACTTATTCAGCTTGAGAAGCGAAAATATATGGTTCATCAGTTTTCAACTTGCGTGTGACATTGACTATAGGAAACCCAAACTTATCAACCTTATATCCACCTTTATGATACACATCCCACTAGTCAGCCTTAAATAAAACGATATATTTCTCCCGTGATAATTTAATTGTATGATATCTATCAAAACACCAAAATAATTCAAATTGTCGATATTCACATCACCTTTTACAAAAATTCCACTATTTTGTGATTTCAATTGCAAATCTTTGTCCTTTGTGTTAAACCTCCAACCATTGATGAGGAAGCTTTTATATGCCAATAAACTCACTTGTTTGGCCCATAAGCTAAATGTAGTAATTGTCGCTAACCATTTCACTTCCTTTATCGTGCAATTCAGTGACCTACCATGGGTAATGAAGATTAAATATTTATATTATATAAAGTATAATTTGTTAAAAGCTATAAGTAAAAAAAAATATAGTACTTACATATTTCTTAAACCAATGATGGAATTATTTTTTATTTCTTCTTTCTACATTTCTAGGATCCTCCCTCTTGAGTTTTTCTTTATACATGTTTCACATTAAAACTAAGTCAAATATTAGTAGTAACTTAAAGAATATATAAACCATAAAAAATTACATAAAATGACTAATTTTAAAAGTTAAGAGAACTTACTCCACGAACTCCCTGATTTCTTCACAATTTTCTAGCACATACATTCAAGCTTGAGCCTATTCAAATAAGCTCAGTTCATCTTTTTTTTTTTCTGAGCAAAGGCCTATCAGCTTGTAAAAAAACTTGAAACCTAGAATCAGAATGAGCATCACTTCCCTCATCATTTCTTCCAGCATGATTCAACCTAGTTTTAGTTCTATTCAAATACCTTGAACAAAAATGTATGCATTCTTACACAATATATGCCTTAGCAATTAATCCTTCTAGACGCGCCTTATTTCTCACATATGATTTAAGCCTACGCAAATATGGTTCTATAGATCACATCCATAGAAATTATACTGGCCTAGCAAGTTTAGCCTCACTCACAAGATGAATGGTTAAATGCACCATTATGTCAAAAAATGAGGGAGGAAATATTTTCTCTAATTTGCAAAGTGTAAAAGGAATTGATTTTTAAGTCTCTCCAAATCATCAAAATGCAAAACTTTAGCATATAACTCTTTGAAATAAGTACTCAACTTAAGTAATGCTTTGCACACTTCTTCACCCAGCAACCCATTTATAGCTAAAGGGAGATATCGATAAAGAAATAAATGACAATCATAATATTTCATTTCAAAAACTTTGCATTCATTGAGACTCAGACATCGAGAAATATTGGAAGAATAGCCATCTAAAACTTTTAGATGATTTAAAAACTAACAGAATGCTCGTTTTTCATCTTTAGACAGTGTATAACATATAGGGCAAAACGCATACTTGCCATCACTTGTGGGAGTTGCATGAAGCTCAGGATGTATACCCATAGATTCTAAATGAAAAAGAGTATTTATAGTATCCTTTGTTTTTCCTTAAATGTACAACAAAGTCCCAATTATGTTATCACATACATTTTTCTCGACATACATGACATCCAAATTATAACGTAATTTAAGTGTTCTCAAATTTGAGAGTTAAAAAAACTATTTTTTTCTCCAATTTTTGAGCAATAGAACATCTCCAAGCTTTGGTTTCCTTACAGTCTTTCAAAAATTCACCTGTTTAATGAAAATAATAGAAATAAAAAAAGAATATAGATAAAATATATGAATAATTTAAAATCAATCAACCTTTACCTGAGGAAATTGATTATATTGATCAATAACATCATCCCCTGATAATTATTTTGGTGTGCTTCGATTTGCTTTAGTACCATCAAATGTTTTAGCATTTTTCCTTTAAGAATGATTAGTTGGTAAGAAGCGAGGATGACCAAGATAGCATGTTTTACGTCCATTTTAAAGCATGTGAGAAGATGTTTCAAGATTGCTAACAAGACATGCTAACTTACCTTTGGTGCTCCATCCTGATAAATTACCATAAGCTAGAAAATCATTTATGGTCCATAATAGAGTTGCACATAACTGAAAATTACTCTCTAAAAATGCATCATATGTCTCTGCATCTATCTCCCAATGGAATTTCAACTCATCAATTAATGGCTCTAACTATACATCAATATCATTTCTAAGAGCGTTAGGACTAGGAATCAAAAGTAACATCATGAAATAAGGATCTTTCATGCAAAGCTATGGTGGAAGCTTATAAGGAACTAATACAACTGGCCATACACTATAAGAAGTGCTTATATTCTTGAATAGGTTAAAACCATCACTTACTAAACCAAGTCTAACATAACATGGGTCTATTGCAAAAAATAGGTACACGACATCAAAACTATTCCAAGCTGGAGAATCCATTAGATGTCCCATAGACTCATTATTGCATGGTTTTCCCTTATGCCATCTCATATCATCATCATCACCTAATCCAAAATCCCGTCCTGAAGCGGAGTTTAGAGAGGTCCGATAGTACGTAGCCTTACCCCTACACAGTAGAGAGGCTGTGGTGGACCCACATGCAAATGAGATAATATATGAATGATGCAGGTTACAGAAAAAAGGGAAAATTAGCACGGAAAAAAAATATGGAACTAAAATTTCAATAAATACATAAATAAATAGGGTTAAAAGATTAAAAACGTAAAAAGCTTTGCAAATGTTACAAGAAGATTTTAGAAAATAAATAGATACATAAAAAATGATAAAATAACTAGATACCTAATAAATAAATAAATAAGTAGGATAAAGTAATAATAAATAAGTAAAATAAAACTATAGCTCTTACAGAAAAGCTACCAAGCTTTATTTAAGATATGCAAGTTTAAAAGAAAAAATTAGTAAGAAAAAAGTAGGATATACATACTTGCCATGCTGTAAAATTTTTGCTTATACCTAATATATTGCACAGCTTTTTTTCACCACTTCTTGAAATGTGCGTGTCATCCTTGAGTAGAGCCCTGCTAATGTGCTCTATAGCATCCTAATTATACATACATACATACATACATACATACATACATATATATATATATATATATATACACAACTTCACAAAGACCCAACCATCCACTACTTTAAAGCAAAAATCTCTTATTGAACAATGTTAACTAGAGAAAACGACTACAATCATCATGCAAAAGGTTTATCAAAATCATAAAAACTCGTTGAAAAGTCATGTGCAACAAAAAAGCTAAGTCTCTATCCTAAACAATAGGAGAAAATTTTCTCTTCTTCTCTACAGGAACCTGAGTACCATTCTCCACTACTTTAGCAACCTCAATATTGTGAACCTGAGATTCAGACTCAATAGCATCATCAGAGCCACTCTCACTGGACAACTCACCAGGCTCTCTATCCACATTCCTAACAGATAACCCAAATCTCTTTGATCCATGAGCTCCTCTTTTCCCACCACTGCCTGTATCACTCCTACTCGAAGAGGATCGATACTCACCATTACTGGCCTCTCTCTCCTTTATATCCTTCTGTCTAACCCTAACTCTATCTTTGTAATCACGATCTCCTTTATATCTCCCCCTTTCCCTATTACCATTCCCATAATCATCTTTCGAATGTGCAAAATCCCTCCTTGACAATTCAAAATTAGACTCTCAGTCCCTAAACTCGGTATCTCGATAAACCCCATGTCACCCAGCCGCCATGAATTTGCAAAAATCAATGCCGGAATATATACCCACTGTCACCCGAGATATAAACCCTAAGACCCCTCTTACAAAATCAACAATTTTCCAAAACACAACAGAAAATCTGAACCCCAAGACCAATAGGCAACACTAGAATAAGCAATAGAAGCAAAAGAAACCAACCTCAGGTCAGCTACAAAACCCAAAATTAACTTTTGAAACCTAAAAAAAGAAACAAACAGAATAGACCGAAACCCTAGAAATCATACAGGAAACAAAGAGGAACAAAAGTAAAAGAAAAGACCAAGACTTTTACAATCTTTGCAAGGGAGGTTAACAGAAAATATTGTAAGACTTTTCATGGAATCTTTTTCCTACGGTCATGCTCATTAATCATATTCCCCATTTTCCCATTATTCTTCCATTTTTATTCACCATAAGTTTGACAAGAATGAGCATTCTAATAGATATTTCTGTAAAGTATGTAATTATTTACACAAGCATCTATTTTCTCATATGAAAGCCCTATATCTCGAGAAACTTTCTTACAATCAATATATAAATTAGGAACTTTATTACCTTTAGGAAACCATCTTTTCATTATTTGAAGCATTCCATCAACTACATTTGCACTAATCTCGTAAAGGCATTTTCAATTTAATACTTCAACAATGAATGATAGTGTGGAAGATTCCTTACAACCAGGATTTAACTCTTTCTTCAATTCTTGTAATAATCTATAAAACTTAGTAACTTCCTTATTTGGACTGGTGGGGCCACCTATGATAGAATCATTAGCTGCTTTATTTATATAATAAGAGCAGTCCCTCGCAAAAGCATCATTAGTCATTTGAGCATCAAATTGGTCAACATAATCTATGTTAGCACATCCAAGACCATATAACATATCACACATTCCATCATCATTTCACTTTTATTACTCTGATTACTATCATTATTGTCATCAGGATAATATTGTAGAACCTCTCCATGATGGTACCACTGCTTGTAGTTTTTTTTAAATCCCATTTAACATCAAATGTTAATAAATTGATTGACGTGTCTTAAACAAATTTTGCATTTTTTTACAAGGACAATGAATTGCTCTTCCTTCATCAAGATGTCTAAATGAAAAATCTAGAAATTCATTAACTCCTTTTTCATATTGTCACAGTGCTCTATTGGAAATTTTCATCTAAGTTTTGTCAATTTTCATTGTCCTACAATACAAATTAATTGAATAAGTTCAGCAAAATTTGATATAGAACTTACTAAGATAGGAACTTTATAAGCATTAATATTTTCCAAAGAAACATTGAGGCATTACTAAGAAATGCAATAATTCGATTTTCTAAGACCTTTCACTACCTTAGATCATGTTGGCCAAAGTCCATTAAAGGACTTCAAAATACATGTTATGGTGACTAGAACTTTTTATGAAAAATCATCATTACATGTAAAGTACATACAAATAATCACTAGTTTGAAATAAATGATAATATTATCTTAATGTAAAGAAATATATTAAAAATTTATGTCCATTAGGAAGGTATCAAAAATGAGAAGTCAAATTTTGGAACTAAATAAACAATATGCATTTTATTTTGAATTAAATTTTTTTGTTAATGTATAAGTGATGAGTTGTTGGTGTTAAAAAGTATAGAAATGTTAATGCATGGAAAAATGTTAGAACAAAAATCAGAATGGAAAAATACAAGGTAGAAGTAGAAAAAAGAAGAAAAAGCAATGTATATAACTAGGAACAAAAAAGGCAGCAAAAATAATGCACAAAACCAACAATTATGAAAATTATCTTACCTATCTTAAAGAATAAATATCACTAATTAATAGAGCGCAAAAGGAAAATTTCAAGACTTAGTTGATGGTATCTATCTTCTTGGAAGCTTATAATTCTAAGCTTTTATTCTCCACTATAACTTGTGGTTTATCGAATACTGCAAATAAAGGACAAAGGATTTCACATTTGACAAGCAAGTGTTATATATTGATGTATGTATGTGGCCTATAATTTAACTTTACTAGTTATGTCTTTATGACTTTTTCTTTCTTTGGAAGATTTATCCACAATTCATTGCCGTTAAAAGTTGAAATTTGGAGGGGAGGAAATCAGTTGATCAAACAAACTAAAATTCACATGAAAGTTGAAAAATAGGTAATATTATAAAGATAAGACTTAATTATGCAAAGTGTTATAAAGTTGCAAAGAATTGATCGGATTAAATTACTATTACCTAAAAGCCTAATTAGATATAGTTAGAATGCCAACAATTTCTTATGCGATTACATGTTTTGGTTGAAATGATTTTATTGGAATTTGAAAACGGAGAATGATGAAACCATATTGTCATTTAAAGTTTGAGAAACAAAAGAAAAAGAAGGGGTCCCACGGTTCTTGATCATATCTCAAACTTATATTTGAAACAGTCATACATACATACATACATAATTGTTCCAGCTTCCAGTGCATTCCAGCTAATGTACTGCACTCTAGTTAAGTGGATCAAATAAGAAACCATCTTTGTCTCTGTGTCACTTTTTTCCCATTACTCAACAAAAGAAATAAAAATCATTAATAGAAACCAAATTCTTAATTGTAAGGAAACAATAAGTAAGTGAGCTACTTTAATTAGTAATTACTAATTAAACCATAATGGAATTAATAATCATTTAAAAGTATAATAAATATAGAAAAGTTCATTTTCTGCATTAACTACTTTAATTAGTAATTACTAATTAAACCATAATGGAATTAATAATCATTTAAAAGTATAATAAATATAGAAAAGTTCATTTTCTGCATTAACTAGCTAGTACCAGAGAGGAAAAAAGATTGAAATTAGAAGCTTAACTAACTAATTAGAAACAAAGTACCTAGAATTGTTGTTTGAGAAATTGGAAAGGAATTTGCAGCTCAGCTGGTAATTAAAATAGAACAATTACTTTCAGCAAACAAGAAATTAAAATAACAATTACTTTCAGCAAACAAGAAATTAAAATGACTTCCCTACTCACCAGAATTCTTACCCAACAAATTTCCTAAACTACCCTTTTCACTACCAGTTTTGGAACTTTCCCTTCCCTCCCGCGTGAAACTTCTCTCTGTCTTGGTTCTTGGAACAAGGCACGGTGGAGGAGGCTATCGCCTCTCTGTAAAGGCCCTTCTCAGGCCTTTCAAACCATTATGGCTGAAGGGGAACCCTCCCTCTCCAAAGACGACTTTTTAGTCCTTTCTTGAGAACTGTTGGTGGAACAACAGAGTGACAAACGTATAAGACGAAAGGGGACGCTTGAAGCTGCTACTACACCCTCTCGACCCGTTGGATCTTGGGGCAAATATACTGCATCAATGGCACCACAAAAGTACTATAAAACACTTCCAAACTGTGGTTGGATGGGTTATGTCCCTCCGATTGAGCTTCTCTAAGCTGGTGCTAAAGCTTGGTCGGCTGCAGTGGTGGGATTCTTTTGGTCTAAATGACTAGCCTTCCCTGTAGTGCTTACTTGGGCAAAGGCTAGATGAAAAAAAAAGGTATGAAAAAGGTGATGCTTAGAGTGGATGGCATTATTTTATTTAAGTTTCAGATGGACACAAATTTGACTGAAATTGTTGAGCAGGGACCATATCATATTGGTGTTCAACCATTATTTGTGCAGCAATGGAAGCTTGGTATGGAGCTAGATCGTGGAGGAATTGAGGTACTGCCAATGTGGGTTAATTTCTACAATCTTCCAATGGATTTTTAGACCGTTGAAGGGTTGAGTTTCTTAGCTAGCTCCTTAGGAAAACTGATATACATGGATACTCAAAAAGCTTTGATGCAAAGGATATGTTATGCTAAGATTTGTATTGAAATAAAGAAAAACCTCCCTCTACCTAATAAAATATCTTTCATGAGACTTGGAGACAATAGGGAGTTGGGACAAAGTGAAACTCAAGTGACTAATCCATAGAACCGAGCAATACTACAAAAAATGGTTTCTTACTAGAAAATTTTTAAAACAAGATGGCAAGAAGAACTATTGGTTGATGAAGCACTTATTTCCTCTTTGGCTCAAGCTTCAATCAGTAAGGATACATTAGCTCATTATGTGGGCAATGGTAACTTATCTAAATCCTCTGATTTAGCATAGATGATTCTATGGCAGAATGAAGCCAAGGTTGAGGTAAGTGCGGAACCTCATACTTGCTCCCCATTACATGTTGATAACTTAACAGAGAACAGTCAGCCTGGAGCTGCTTCTGATGATATTGAACTACCAAGCCATGCACAAGGAGTCTCTTTTTTTAAGAATTCAGGTGAAAAGGATGAGGACGATGTAATAGAACTTGAAGCAGGTCATAATCCTACCTCTGATATGATGGATTTTAGCTCGGAAATTGCCAATTTTCAAATACAAAATACTAAAGCTAGAAGGTGATCAACTTAGAAAAAGGGAAAGCAGAAAAATCAAGAGAATTTCTCCACCAATGTCAATCATAGTTTGGAACACTAAAGGGTTCGATAACACTTATAAAAAGAACCTGGTGAGAGAGGCTGTCAAGGAAAAAAGCCAGCATTACTCAGTCTCATCGAAACTAAAATAAAAGATCCTTCCTCCCTTGCTGGTTCATATTTTTGAGGCGCTAATTGGAAGCTATATTCAATCACAGCTCATACTTTAATGGAGGCATCATCTACCACTACAAGAGTTAAGATATTTAGTGACAAATTTTTTGTGACTAATTATCATTTTGTCACATATATGATGTTTTTTTTGTGACAAAACAATTGGTTGTTACTATTGTTTGCGATTATTATGATGATTTACTTTTTTATCACTAACACAACGATAATTGTGATAATTTAGTATCTTTCACTATTAAATTGTCACTACTAATATATTAAGTGTCGAAAAATTTTTTGTCAATAAAAGTATATGCAATTTAGCGCCAAAATAATTTTGGTAGGAATAAATTATAATTGTAACAAAACATGTAAAATCCCAAACTTTACCTTCTATCGGTTTATATATTTTATTCTGAGTGAATAGTATCTTCAGATGAATAATGAATCCGGGTAAACAGTATTTCCACTTGAATAAGGATTTTGAGGACCCAACCCCCCAAAAAAAGTGAAAAATCCCAGAATAGGTATTAGAGTCAAATGACATTGAAACAGATCGAAAACAATTCCAATTGGATGAATTTTAGGAATTTTATAAGTTTAGGACAAAAATGCCCTTTTTGAAAAATAATAGGTATTAATGATTTAAAACCTATTCAAAATTTTTGAGGCATCTAATTACTAAGTATTGACCATAATTAAAGTATCACATGGTCAATTTGGTGGTCAGAAGGCTGTGGAATATTTTCGGATTTAAGCTAGTTTATAAGTGTAGTAATCTATGAAAGGACGAATTGGTCTTTTTATATAAATGGAGTTAATTAATAAATTTTAAATGACTCACATTTATTGACCAATTACAAGACTCCATATGGTTTAAGAAACATTAGATTAGGTGATGATGAGTCATTTAAGATGTTAATAAAAAAATGACATGTGTAAAGTATTGAAGTAGTATAAAAAGGCAAAAGAAGACAAAATTTGGTTCATTTGAAAGGAGGATTTGTGAGAACCAAAAAGAAAGTGAGAAAAGAAGAGAGAAAGAGGGAGAATTTGTCCAAGGAGAAGAATAAAAAGAGAGGTGCAATTTTTGGTAGATTTGAAGTAGATATTGAAGAAATCTTGACTTAGGATTGGTGTTCACCAATTACCTAAGAGATTAGGAGGAAAAAGTGGTAAGCTTCCTAGCTTAAATTTATAATTTTTATGGGTTTTCTTGATCAATGTTGTCTTGGTCTTACATTGATGTTTCTTAGTATAGAATTAGTTGAATATGACAAGAGAGGAAAGTGTAGTGGGATTCTGTCTTAGGTTAACTTAACCCAGTCTCAATGTTTTAGCCATAACTCGGCCTACAGACCTCCAAATTGAGTGATCCCAATTGGAGCTGAAACCTAAGACATAGGAATAAAAATCTCTATTATAGACCTAGACCTAATGCTGGACCAATGATATTGAAATTTGGGATAGAAAGTGGTAACCTGATACTACCCCTGTGTTGAAACAACTTGTGATATTTGGCACATTTTTTACGCTTTAGAAGTTGAAATGGCATGATTTTTGATGATGTAGAAACTAAAGACATAGGGGAATAAATGTCTAAAAGACCTCAAAACCAAAGTTTACTATGTGAACATTAAGGAACAAGTGGAGATATGGATTTTGGACATGGGTCATGTTGGCCCCCGAATTTTTTTTTGTTAAATTAAGAATAATAGTTTATGGAATAAATGCATAAGAATGAATTGAGGGCATTTTTGGCATGTAACTTAAGTACCAAAAGAGCCT
>JAOQMS010000003.1:7873168-7889748 GCA_027563885.1 Erythroxylum longipes | reverse complement strand
TTAAGTGTTAAGTGATGTGGCACGCTACCCTCGCGGGGCACGGATTCGGATATCACCATCGATATCGGGTTCGGGTCCAGCGAGAGTGGGGTGTTACATTATATTATTGAAAAGCTGAAAAATGCGAGGGATAAAATATAATTTTATTTTTTTGCAAAATAAATATACCTGAATAGGGGAAAGACGAACAAGAAGAAAACTTTAAAGGAAAAACGATTTCAGAAAAATACATATTTAAAAGGTTAAATATGGTGACTAGAAAATTTGTGGGGTGACGGTTGTGCAAGTCACAACTGTGTAACGATAAAAATTAACACATTTTATCATGTATTATAGACAAGATAATAACAATAAAAACTGACGGGATAAAATGTGACACACGTAATTACTGTTGTCAACTCCGTTAAAAAGTCTATTTAAGTCACGATTGGGATTTTTGTGCAAGAGTTGGTGAAAAAGATAGAAAACAACTTCATTATATATTCTACCAAACATAATAACAATGAATGAAAGACTAACATGATATAATGCGACACATTTAATCTCTATTGTCAACTCTATTTCTATTGCCAGCTATATTGAGAAGGTCATGTAAGTTAAGGTTAAGTCACAACCGTGGATAAAAAACAACTCTATTATAAATTTTCCCGAACAACATATTATAAAGGAAATGAAGAACTTACAGATGGTGGATAAACAAAGGGCTAACTCTTGTTTACTGAAAAAGAAGATGTGATGTGTTCAATCTACGGCTTTTTATAGTTTTAAGTTGGAGGGATGTGTTTATACATGTACTGAGAATGAAACATTTGTATGGTTAGAGAAAAAAAGATTGACTAGGATAAAATGTGACACACATAATTATTGTTCTCACTTTGTTAAAAAGTCTTAAGTGATGATTGGGAATTTCGTGCAACAAATGATGAAAAAGATAGAAAATAGCTCCATTATATATTTTGCACAATATGATAACAATGAATGAAGGATTAACAGGATATAATGCGACATATGTAATATCTGTTGTCAACTCTATTAAGAAGTTGATGGAAGTAAAATGATATAGGAGGTGATGAATAATAGTTGTAAATAGTTGGATGTCACGGGTGTGACATGTTAAGTCACACCTGTGAGACCTTCCCTGACTGAACATCTAATGCCCATTTTTGATGGAAAATTTTGATTTTAATATGTTTTTTTTATAATCTCCTTTCTTTTATAGGAAGCTTTCATCAAATAACATATTTCAAGAGCAATAGCAACATATGGAAAACAACTCTATTATATATTTTACACAATATAATAACAAAGAATGAAGAATTAACATAACATAATGTGATAGATGTAATTCCTCTTCTCTAACTCTATTAAGCACATATAATCACTAAATTAATAAAAATTTAATAAACTGAAGAACATATGATGAAAGGTAACGATGAACTTATAGATGGTGGATAAACAAATGGCCAAGTCTTGTTTACTGAAATAGAGAAGAAGTGATGCCTTGAATATATGGCTTTTTATAATTTAAAGTTGGAGGAACGTGTTCGTAAATATACTGGGAAGGAAACATTTGTACGGTTAGAGAAGAAAAGATACGGACGTGATTTGTTTAGAAAACAAATAATGCTCTTGTCCCATCCTTTAATTAAACCTAATCTCTGGTTGGCAGCTACAATATTATTTATAATAGGGTTAAAAAGTCATCAATAGACTAAATTGATAGTGCAAATTCAGATTGTCATTAAAAAAATGTATTTCTCAACTATCGACTAAAGATTAACCAATAGTAAATTTCTACTTGTTTCAATGTAGATTGTTTGCTTTTATGTCCATCAAAGTGTTTCATTTAATAACTAATGAGTTAAAATGTGTGAGGCTTTAAAATGACAGTAATAAATTTTGGAATCGATTCTGAATCAAAATGCGGTGTAATGTAATAAATTTTGAAATTGATTCAGTCAAAATTAAAATAAGTCACGGTTATGATTTCTTAAGTCACAACCGTGCCGCTTATCACGGTTGTGACTTAAAAAGTCACAACCATGAACCATGCGTTTGGGGGAAGTCAAAATTGTGACTGACTTCAGTAATTTTTTACAATATACTATGATAAATCATAAATTATACATTATAAATAATTCATAATTATATACTATTTTTAAGAACAACGAATTTTTAATATATATTAAAGCACCCAAATAATTTGTTTACATGACTAATTCTCTACAATATACTGATAATAAATAATTAGTTATACATTATAAATAAATAAAAATTATATACTAATTTCAAGCACTATGTCACAATGGTCAGTGATGACATATATGAGTAATTCTTTGCAAATATACTTATGATAAATCATAAAGTATAGATAATTAAAAAATATGTACTAATTTCAAGAACTATGAATTTTTAAGGCAATTTCTAACATGTTAAGTTTTCTAAGCTAAGTTTTCTAAGTTAAGTATTTATTTTCTAATAAGAATTATAATAAATCCCAAATTATACATATTAAATAAATTAGGTAATAATTAGATATTGATCTGAAAAATATGAATTTTGAATATAAAATAAAGGATCATAATTGTGTTTGGAGTTAGATATATATTAGTTTTTTGGAGTATTAAAAATTTTTCGTCTAAGAAAAGTTGGAGTATTGCCAATTTTAAACACCCAAATTAGAGAGATAATCAAAATTTTGATACGTGAAAGTATTAGTCATTTCATTTTAAATTAACTTTAGCTGACTTAATTCATAAATGATGGAAGCTAATAATAATTTAAGTTAAGATTAAAATAAGTTACGGTTGCTATGCTGCTTATCACGGTTGTGAAAGTCACAACTATGAATCGTGCGCTTGTGAGAGGTCACAAGTGACTGAATTCAGTAAATTTTTGCAATATACTATAATAAATCATAAATTACACAATATAAATAATTCATACATAAATTATAGATTATTAAAAATTATGTAATAATTTCAAGAACTATGAATTATTTTTAAGGCGACATGTTAAGTTTTCTAAGCTAAGTTTTCTAAGTACTTATTTTCTAATGAGACATATAATAAATCTTAAATTATACAAATTAAATAAAGTACGTAATAGTTAGATATTAATATGAAAAGTATGAATTTTGAATATAAAATAAAAGATCATAATTGTGTTTGGGGTTAGACATATATGAATTTTTTGTAGCATTAAAAAATTTTCATCTAACCAAACGCTGATAGCCTTTATAATTTTTAAAATAATAATTATTTTCATAATGCAAAACTTTGAAATTGTTGTTTTGTTAATGTCAAATCAGGCAAATAATAAAGACATCGTCTTCTAGTACACAAAAGGATTTCATCATATATGATACGAACTATATTATGCACTTACATAAAGGATTTCATCATATATGATATACGAACAAGAATCTACACTGAGTATGCACGGAGGTTAACTTAACTCTTGGTTGAAAACCGATTTGATACTAACATGTGACGCCGCTTGAGATGAGGTGGTATGATAGACACAAGACCACTAAGTGGCGGTCGCATATTTGACTTGTAAATGATCTCGTCATAAGGGCTTTTGTAAAATTTTAAGAAGGGTAAGAAAGACTCGTAAGAGTTGTGAGATTTATAGCTTTTTTTGGAAAACAAAAATATGGCGGATGATCGAAAGAAAGAGGGTTGTGGGGTTTGTGGTTTAGCAATTTTAAGTGTCTCAGTTGTGCTGACACGTTGTGAAATGAGAGTCAAGGGGAATAAAGCTTTGTTGGTGGTCGTTGCATAAGCTTTGATATTTCGATGGCGCGTTCTATTAATAGGTGATGCAAAGGAAATAGATCTCGCATTAAATGTGTTAATTTGTGCTGAGCTCAAAGGAGACTTACTAATGGACCCTATTTCTGAAAAAGCTGGGTGGGTAAGGTAAGTACCATGGTTTGATTGAGTTAGAATGTTGACCTTGATGAACATAAGCCATGTTTAGCTGTTGATCTAATCAACGAAGGGTCAAATCGAAGGGAAGAGACTTGCAGGTGATTACATAAATTATAGAATTCTAATGATTCTTCAAAATCTAGTGAAGAAACCACCATGGTGATTGTCGAAAATTCAACAAATGGTCAAACACCCTGTAATTACCAACATTCCTCAATTACTTACCAATCAAGATTTGAATTATAAGTTAAAAGTAGTAATAGGCTCATGTATGTTAAAAAAAAAGTCTAAAAAATGAGTATTTTCATGAAGTTAAAAGGGGGATAAAATAAACAAGAACTAGGCATATAAATTACAATATTACCTTCCATAGATAAGAGAAAAAAGAAGGTGAGTCGATTACAAAAGCTCTGTAAGTCTAGACGAGTAATAATCGGTAACAATTTTCAATGTTGATAGAAGTATATTTATGAAAGTTAAAGCAGACCTGAAAAACCTTGAGAAGATAAGAACAACAAATTATAAGAGAACATATGACAAGGTTATATGTAGTGACTGATTTAAATCTAATTTAAAGGCTTTTCACAAGGCAAGAAAGACATAATAGCGTTTCTTTGATAAAATAGTGGCTATACTTTTATGAGTCATTAACGAAGTTTTGGAAGAAATCAACATACTAGCATAAAAAAGAAGTACAAAGTGTTCACGGTCTTTTCGCGTAGTTGATACGACAACTTCCAAAGTAAACGCAATGAAGCGTGTGAATATACAAAAATTGAAACAAAAGATAAAATGTTGATATAATTAACTAAGAAGGATAAAAATTGAAGTAGACGCACAATCAAAAATTATGTATGGTCACTTACAGTTTTTGCGAACGAAACTTTCGGTAATCTTGTTTAAGGTAAAAAATCTTGAGCCATTGGCAATAAAGGAACAATAAAGCTTTTGAACGATTATAGATATAACAAGTGACAAAATGAAAGTTAGAAAAAAAATATAAACAATCTTATTGATAATTTCTGTGAGTTTAAAAAAAAGTGAAAAAAACGTAATCGGTGGAGTTAGAAAATTACCACAACAGGTCTTGAATCTTCATTGTGACCCGCTACATAAGCAAGCCCTTCAGTGAGTTCAGTGGAAAATTCACTTGCTATCAAATTCTCTACATGTCAAAGAAAAAAAAGAAAGTAAAATAAACAAAATTCGAATGAAAGATTTTGAAGCAATATTTGTTGTTCTTTATTTTGACCTGACAATTAGTTTAACACTGAACTATTTTAACTTATAAAAAATACAATATTTATTTATAATGGAAGAAGTAGAAAAAGAATTGATAAAAAAGACTAAGAATCAGCACAAAAAGTGTAAGAAAATTTGATTGCATTAATAATATTATAATAAAAATTATTGTTACATTACCGACAAATATGTTGTCTCTCCAAGAAAGGCAAACCTTTAAATTTTTTGTAGCTAACTTAACATCGCCACCGTTACTTCTGCGGAACCGTTCAATACAAGCGTTGTTACAAAATTTTTTCTATCATTAGGTAGAAAAAAATGTTAATGGCGGCAACTATTTTATGCACTATTGATATAATCTTGCTTCTCCATCCATTAAAAACTAAAATAGTAGAAATAGAGAAAAGATCTCACCCGATTCTATGAAAGAGGAGTTTGCTTGGTTAGATGTTGCAGGACGGCTTTATTGTGTTGAATCGATTGGGGAAGATCTTTAAGCTGATATAGCATTTCTTTGTTCCTCATTATGAACAAGTAAAGTGATACAAAGGGAAACAAAGAAAATACGAAGGGAAACAAAGAAAATAAATATGGTGAAAGATTTCGTGAATGTAATTGATAAGAAAGAAAATTGAAATCACAAGGGACGCATGTTTAAGAAAAAATGATATCATATTAAATGTTTGTTAAAAGCAAAATTAATTACTTTTAGATTTTATTGCTAACAACCAAATAAATTTCATTTATAACATCAGGTGTTTAAATCGGAGTATTTGTTGAAAGATTTTCTATTGAAATCGATGGTCGAATCTGTTGGAATATTGTCTGTTAAAATTGGTGGTCGAAGATCATGTTTTGTGACACGATACAACATATTTGTTTGGAAATTAATTTCTTTTTAATGTTGTCAACAACCAAACAAACAAATGAAGGGAAGAATTCAAATATTGATCCGATGTAAACTTAGACCTGTGAGAACAATATAGAAGATAGTGAATAATGTTGTATATGATGGGCGTGACATGTTAAGGCTTGGTTTGGGAGAGTAGTAGCGGTTGACAACCTGCTGAAATAATAAGTAATTATTCTCAATAAGTACTTATGTGTTTGGGATTGCTGTTTTGGTATCTGCTGAAACGTGAAAATAGATGTTTGGCAAGTGCGGTTGCAGTTGCTGAAAAGAGATAAAATGACTAAAAAGCCAATTGATTTAATAAACTATTAATTGTTATATAAATAATTAAAAATATATTATTAGTCATATAAATTTAAAATTATAAATAATAAAATATTAAATTAAAATATAAATATAAATAAAATACATTTAGTAAATAAAATATTTGATAAAAATATACTATTAGTCATATTAATTAAGAGTATAATAGAAAATAATACCTGTAGTGAAGGTTATTGATGGAAAGTAAAATTTCTACCGCAGAAGCAGTTTTTTACAACAACCCTCTTTCTGCTTATTGATTTTTGCTGTGGCACCACAATTTTCTCCACCTCCAGTTGTTTACTACAGATCCAAACATGTAACTGCGGTGAATAAGTACTTACTCTCACCGCACCGCAGATCCAAACGCAGCCTAAGTCACACTCGTGAGATTTAATAACATATAGAGTTTCAATTGTAATTATTGATTTTTTTTTCCAAATCTGCTGGATGAAAATTTTGGAATTATTTTATATCACGAGTGTGATGTTAAGTCACACCTGTGAGACTGCAGCATATTCAGTCACACCCATAAGACTTAATGAGAAAAGAAAGGAGAGAATCCAGCTATTAATGAAATGGATGGTGGATGAAATTTCGTGATTGTCCATGCCATTTATTCTTAGTATATATATACTTAATAATCTCAAAACTCTCAAGAGGGTGATGATGTCATTCTCGGGGACAAGAAATATGTAAATTTTATTTCAGGAGCAACTTCACCATAAAAGTTCACCAATGAAGACATTGCCAATTACAGAGAGAGTTTCAAGAAGTTTGTCTTTTGCCAATTTCAATTTGGATGAGGCAGTGTAGTATTGAGTTTAGAAGTAATTGAGTACTCCATCTTTCAGGAATCAGGAGCCGTCTGCCATGGATCTAAAATCTGTAATTGGACAAATAACTGGAGTATGCATTGGCGTCCACCCAGTCAGGGAAAAGTCCCTTTAAACGCTTGGCGTCATCAGCCAAATTTTGGTCTATCACAGCAACGTCTACTCTTAAATCGCCCGAACCGGTGGCCTGCACCCCAATGAAGTAGGCTCTAAACGTCAGCAACATATACAGAACTTGTCAAGGTTGCAGGTAGCTACCAGTGAGTCAGTACAAATGCTTCACTGGGACTACAGGATGACTTTTGCATACCAGCTTAATGTGGCAAAAGAGTTCGACAAAAAACCAAAGGTACTCATGCATGCGGGAAAAAAAAGGGCACACATGTACTGCAAGGGACAGAACGTTACCTCTAGCCAGAAGGTCCATTTTTCATGGCTGCTTCCACTAAGTCTACAGATGTATGAAGGTGGACCGCCATCAATTCTTTCAGGGTCTGTAGAAATTTCATAAAAATTGTAGTATGCAACGGGTGAAAGATTTTGATTCCAAACAAAAACTAATCCAAAATCCTTATACCTGTAAGTTTGTTGTCTGCAAATGACCAGCTCGATAAGGGTCCACTAATGTTAAGAACAGCAACCCAAACTTCCTCCAAGTCACTGAAAAGTCATGTTGCTTAAAGCTTTAGGGCCATCATGGTGTAGAAAAATGCAGAATCAGGAAGGATATTTTACTTGCATGTGATGGAGATACACATGGCAATGCTATGTTCACTTTCTATAGATAGGTTTCCCAAGTTACATGGGCGTGCTCAATTCATGGCATATATCGAGATCAATGGATTTCACTTTTAATAAAACTACATGGACATTGCGTTTATCCTGCAGAAATACTTTTAAGTTGTCGACGATAGGGTTCTGGTGGATTATTCGAAGATTTTGATGCCCAAGTCGGTAAACCATAACTAATGCATACATCAGGCAGCTAATAAGTTGAGCGAGAAACCAATCTGAATCCTGCATTCAACAGCTTCTTGCATGACATGAACATTTAACTGGTTCATGCCCATGTCTAAATCTCCAAACAAATTATTCAACTCGAAAGTAAGGTACATAAAATAATTTCATCAGGATCAACATTTAATGTCACTCACCCCAGGGTAAGTTCCAAGTGAACTCTTCGGCTCCTACCATCGTCAGACAATGTATGAGGCTTGTAGTTAACCAGCTGGGGAACAACTCTATATTGCTTCAAAGTATCATCATTATTTGCTGGGAACTTCAAACTTCTTGAGAACAAGTGAGATAATGGAAATGTTCCCTATAAAATAATTAAGAAGTGGAGGAAATGAAAATTCTCATCCGTGATTTAAATGGTCAGACATTGATACAAATGAAGTACAAGAAGTGACAGTAGATGCAATTGCCGGGCCTGAAGAAAACCGAATGCCACATGCATGTAAACCTAATGTAAGCTCCACCCCTTCAAAAGGCCAATATCAATAACTAGGACAAGTCCAAAAAGGTTCTAAGAAATAGCATTATCCATTTGTTCCAACTGTGAAGTTCTAACGGATGCACTTTCAAGAACCAAAAAAATAAATGAATGATTTGTGGATACAGACCAAAGGTTAGTTTAGTCATAAGAAAAAGGTTTAGTGACCAAAGAAGTTAGAGAAATAAGTGAAGCCGGGAACATACTCAACTATTTATGAATAAATAGTTTAAAATATACTATTGTTAGATATTAACAGGATATACTGTGTTCATGAGATAGAGATAACAAGAAAACTAACCCTGTAAATTACAAGACAATAATGAACAGTTTACACTACCTTATATGTAAACTTAACAAGGTGAACATGACATTTAGGCTTGTTTTGTGCATTGATGGTTCAATAAGTGTTAGATCCCTCTAGTGATTTTCCACTAGGTGAAGACTAGATAGAAACCTGAAAGTCTCATACCATCCAATCCTGTCGCAGAGATACATTTGCAGTTTCAAAAGAAAACTCTGAACTGATGTGCAATTCCTTTGCTACTTCAGGTGCATGTTTGAAAAGAAAAAGCAAAGAGTTGGAATCTACTACAGAAAAATCATAGCTGGATTCCACAATTTCGTTTGCACCTGTCAATACCAGGAAACAAAGGGCGGTAGAATCAAAAAGGGAGGCATGCAAAATAATCAAGAAGCACTATGTTTACTAAATCAAATTGCTCCCATTCTTTGAATCACTGACATATTCTAGAGCATCAAAGTTCTAGAGCTGCTCGTATAGTGAATTATTCTCGTCTTTTCTTCATACCTGCAGTAACAAATGTATGCTGAAAAATCACTCTCTTGGGTGCCAAGGTACTATACGGAAAAAATTGTGACGAGAGAGCCATAGCAAGCACAGTAACATGCAACAGGAACTTCAAGATGGATGACCTAGCCATCCACGGACCACCAATAGGTATCAGAGGACCAACACACCAACCAGTTACAGCTCCAACTGTTGCAGCTATTACAGCATCAGCAATAAAATATCCTGAAAACAAATGTAATAATCAATCATGATTCACAGCAAATCCATCAGCAGGTCATTCTGTGAAAGAACATTCTACACTCCCAGAAATGAAGTTGTCACATCATGATTGTAATTTATTCTAAAAGGTATGGATAATTGTATAGAAATCTCATGTATGATCCTTGAGCACAAGATCAGTATTTTTGTTTATTACATTGGACTCTTAACACAAGAGATGCACAAGCCCAGCAGAACTTGAACCCCCAGCCTAATATATACCCCATGCTGCTCCTTAAGATCAGTTGTTTATAGCCCTGATAAGTGTGGATGGGGGAAACATAATTGGATCCATCATCAAACACACTTCAATAAGATGAAAAAAAAAACTTATAATACAACTTGAACATTTGAAAGAATGGTAGACAACATAATAGCAACCATTTGTCTATCTCAGTTACAATATCCTACAGCTACTTTGTAATCAGTTCGTAATGATTACTAGATAATCAATTGCATGGAAGAGCAGAGTTTCCAAGGTAGCAGCATCCAATATAAATTGACAAGACATCTTATACTACGCAATTTTCAGTATCATCACACTCATAATTATCATGCTGACTTTAGATATATTACTTGATGATTCTAAGAGTTGGGCGAAAGAAAATTAATTTACAAATTACAAAAATAATTATATGAAACAAGAAGTGAGAACTTATTCAAAATATTACCAAAACAGTGAAACAGAAAGAAAAAGTTCAGTAAATCTAACCATAGGGGGGTGGAACAGCACCCATCATTCCCATCTTCTCAATCAAAAATTGGACAAGAAAACCACCAAAATCGGTCGTGTATGCAAGGCACGGAATCAAAGGTATCACGTAAAAAAAGGTTGACCTGAAAGAAAAGTTCGGACCAAAATTGATAATTTTATTAGCAGCTTCTGACTTTTTTCTGGATTAAGACTTTAACATATAGCAAAGCACAATTCAGTTAGAGAATGAAAATAACAGAGTAAATTTTGATTAGAACAAGAAACCAGCTTTAATCCAAAGGATTTGTACAATTTTGTTATGCAAAGAATAAGAAATTACATCAGCAAAGATTTAAACAAGGAATTTGAATGTTAAATAATAAAGGTAATACCAGAGTGATTGACGATCATATAATTTGACAGTCAGGCAAAAGAAGGTCCATGCAAGAAGCATAAAAGCTGACACATAGAAGGTCAAAAATTCTCCACTCAGACCCGCGACAACGTAGACCTGCTCTACTGAAGTTAGCCATTGCAAACCCAAGAAACTTTTGAACCTAAGAATTCCCATTAACTTCTCATAAAGCAAGAATAGAGAGTGCTATATGTACCAAAGTAATGCAAGCATAGAATCCAAATGCGCCCCAAAACCTTGCTTCATCAGAAAGTGCCTGACAGATTGCTAGCTTATTAGATACGATCCCCGTAACAAAAAGGCTCATAAGTTCATATTATTGTAGACAAATGGCAAGCATCATATACTAAGGTATCCAAAATCAAAAGAAAAGACTAGAAGAGCAATTAGGACTCACCCTATACATATACTTTAATAAAAAGTAAATTGACTACATAGCTATGAATTTCTGCTAAGTACCTCCTTTGATTTCTTGATAACTGAAATATTTTGTGTGAGGGGAAAATGATTATATAAAACTGTTGGAGTCAACAAGCCAATAAGTGAGCCAGGGATGAACATTACGAACGCCAAGTGTGGATGAGCAAACCTGCATTTCACATGTCAATGAAAAGTGTCAAAATTATATATGATTCAAATCTCAAATCTTCATCAAGTACAATTTCAGCCACACATAAGGTGTGGAACTGAATAAATTTGAGGAAGTTCAACACGCTTTTCAACCGGGAACTAGTGAATCCTTCCAATCATTCTATTTATCCCAAGTATTTCATCAATGAGCCACACAGTTTTAATCCTCCACCACCACCAATAGTTCAATGCCTTACCATGACTTTTCCTTCTGCCATGACATGCCCAAGGAACGAGAACCAACAAACCTTCGTTTATAAGGGTAAGCTTAAACAAGTAGAGGGAGAAGAAGAAGAAACTGAACTTACCAGTTCATGGCATGATTAGAGAACAGCAATCTCACAATAGAAAAAGCAACTGGAATGATAATACTCAGTATCACCCCAGCAGTGTGCAATAGCATTCCTGAAAGTGCAATTTAAGAATGTATAGAAAAAGTTTATTCCAAAGGGCGAACCAAAAGTAATGCCAGAATGAGCGACAGTCAAAGGAACCATTTCACATAAAGTAGCACAAACCCTACACCTTTGACAAAATCATAGAAGGTCACAATTGAGCTACGCAACCCATAATGCAGAAAACGCAGGAGGAATGGCATAAGGAGAAAGATGCCTATAGGACTGCTGTGAAGTATCACTGCTACACTTCTTGGATAGAAAACCTGAAACATTTTTATCGTGAAATAAGGGATAATCATGGTTAATATAATTTCATAGTCTTTGGCATAATCTTCTACAAGACAAAGTCCAGAAGTAAATTGCATAGATGTCGGGAAACAATTCAACCTGTTGGGTGAGACCCAGGAAGTGGTTCAGGTACCATTTTAACATGCTACTTCACATACAATATGGACAAATACAATAAATTACAAATTAATTAGAAATAAGGATAAGCCAACTTGAGCTGAAGACTACATAGTCAAATAAGATTTTCAGTACCTTGTTAAGAAGTCATTCAACTAAAAAGCTTAAACTATTGGGAGAGGCCCTTGAGAAAGTTCAAATACCATTTTAAGACATAGATGTCAGGTTTTAAAACACACCGTGAACTGCACTAAGTAACGAAGTTTTAAGGCATACCATGAACTGCCCTAAGTAATCAAAGAAAACAGCCTGGTCATCCGGCATATTTTTGGCAGATGCTTCAAGAGTTTTTCTATCTTGTGCATTTCGTAGCTCAGATGACTTTGCAAAGGCTTTAAGTACATTGAACAAATTTTCTCCCCGTGCCTGCATGCTTCCGGGTCTGGTTCAAGGAACTTAATCAGAAGAGATGCTGAAGAATAAAGTGCTAAAAGATGCGATTAAGCACATCTGTATCAAAACAGCAAATGTAATGCATACAGTAGTTTGTCCACAGTATCGAATGATGTATGGTAATAATAACCACCAAGAAGAAAGATAATGTCCAGGCTCGGGATATTTTCAAAATCCTGGGAAAATATTCTAAAATCTGTATCACCGGGGATAAGAGGAAAGACATCCTACACAGCAAAAATAAAACAGTCATTACTTAGCTTACGGAAGAACAAGAACTTTGAGCAGAAATTAGTATTAAGAAGACCAAAATGATGGGAAGGGGTGAGAGTAAAATATACAAATAGGAGAAACAAATAAAATTTCTCCACTTCAGAACGTAAGTAACTTAGTTCATCTCCATATGGGAGTAGCACTACTAAACTTCCCGATATCACATTGAATTCGATTTATCAAATTAAGATAATCATATCAAAAAGGAACCAAAAGCAAATACCTGAGCCGCGCTATTTGCCATTGGATAAATTGCAGATTGAGCGTAGATGAGAGATGGCCATGTGCCAGGTCCAGATTGACAAACTAAATCTGTCAAGCATGATATTAACTTGAAAAGTTAAAAATGCTAACATCATTGTAAAATTAAGAAAGAATTGGATGGTATCTATAATCACATAATTCACTTTATTTCTCATATTTTCATAGCCAGCGATTGAAAAGGAAGATATCAAGCACTCCACACAAATGTTTACATGCATAAATTTATGTAAGTAAACTCCAATTTGTCCAGTTTACAAAATCAGCGCAGTTGCAAATTTCCCAAAATTTGCATACTATAATACGATTCTTGGTTCATATCATACCAGGACCTCCTGTCCCAGATGCTTCAACATTTATAGAAGCACCAATTGAATCACGCCATCGGTGTGTTGTCATAAAACCATGCGATCCCTAAAAAATCAAACAGATCTTAAGATTAGTTAAAACATATTTGCTTTGAATGACAAAAAATGTCTACATATCGTTTTGATGGAAAACACAATTAAAGTTTATAAAAAGAAAGCTCCAAAGGAACTAAAAGTTCTACCAGCTATTGAAAGATCTAATTGTCATCCTACATCGAACTAGCAAAAATACAGGTTAGCTTCATTCCAAGAGCTTAAGAGGGTGTCTTATCACTATTTTTCTTGCAAAGTTCCTAACAATGAAGCACACTGTTGAATTTAAAAAGGATTGATACTGGCATAAAAAGTTAAATTCTATTTTGGTTTAACACAAGTGTGAAAGATTTCATACCAGCATAAAAAGTTCTTCAGCACCATTAAAAAGGAAGATAACTGGCTTGGGAGGTATCCATTTAGAGTCTACCATAACTCTCGCTACTTCCAGCAACGATGCTTCAAAATAGTAAAAGGACAATAATATCCAGAAATAATTAAGCTAAATATGGCTGAGACGAATTGCCAGTAGATAGTCACGTGTAAGATGCTCACCAACACAAGAACCGCAATCACCGGCTCCCGGAGAACCAGGTGGACTATCAAAATGTGCATTAATCAAGACTGATGGATCAATTTCACGTGAATCTGCTGAAGATATCCTACAGTAAGTGGAATTTAGCACTGAATGACACTTCCCAGAAGGTAATTAATCATTAATCATCAGAAGAGAGTTTATAAAGTCCTTCATCTCATAATATTGAATTTCACCAGCTCTGATAAGGAAATGTTCTGAACGCTATCCTCCACACATACATGAAGTTTTCCTTTTCCAAGAACTGTTAAAATGTTACATCAAAAGGCCTTAAGTTGCTGATCAAAACCCCTAAGTGGTTCCATTTTATTAGGAATGAAGTACTTAAGAAGAATTTTTTATCTTCATTCAATAATTTCAGGTAAGTCGTAAAAACCATGGCATGCAACTATGCTAATGTTTAAAGTAAACGATAGGTTCATAAAAACAATCCCAGTCCTTCCCTGGATGATTGACATACTGTTACAAGCATCAACAAAGCAAATTAGAAGCTTGAAAAGGAAATGGCATCTCATGCTGATTAATGAGCATACCTCATAACAATATTCACATGATTTCTGTACGCCAGAGAAATGCTGTGGCCTAAAAACATCATATTGAAGGAGCCATTAACATAATTCTCTTCAATCTCAATCCTGTAAATTAAACCAGCTAATTACTCCCATAAATCACATGATCTTTTCTAGTACCAATGCATATAAACTATGTACTCAAATGGAAAGACCTAAAGCTCATGCCAACCTGATGTCTTGTCCAGCTCTCTCCTTTATATTTTCCAATTGTGATTTAATATACAAAGCAGCCTTTTTTAATCCGGGACGCCCTTCCTGTCAACCATCCACACCTTTTACTAACTACCCGATCATTATAAGTCCACTTCTACCAGTATAACTAATAAATGTCACTGCATTAGCAGTGAAACATACAAACACCCGAGTACGAATTATAAGTTTACAACGTCTTTGTCATCTTCAGCATAGCCAAAAATCAGAAACTGACTGACAACTTTCATCCAATTATATCGAAAGAGAGTATCAAGATTCAATTTCTGAAACCAACAACAAAACAGACCGAAAAAAAAAGGTAACAGAAAGAAACTTAAAGCAATTCTTGGATATAATTAACAAGTAGATAAAAGAAACAGGCACGAACACGTGTAAAAATATGAACATGCATAGTGAAGTTAGATAGAAAACGCACTTGACGGCCATCTTCGGTCAACACACGGACATGTTCGACTGCTCTTGCCTCGGAGAAACGATCAACAGGAGCGTCGATTCCAAGAGGCTTAACGAACTTGATGTGTATTACAAAATAGGTTAACGCCGCCAGGAGACCATAAATAATCGTCAAAAAGAACATGAACTTGAATCCGGTCGCATCTCTGGCGCTAATCCTGTAAACCATTTTCGGGATATCTGTTTTTTTGCAGATACGAACTAAAACAAGAAGATAAGTCAGACTGTTAGGTGAGGCTAAGACTTTGCAGTTTTGCTCACGTAATAAATTACAAATGGAGGGAAGGAGAATTTGAAGGAAAGGGAGAAGATGCTACTCTTTGTCACCAACACTTCGATACATGAAGCTTCGTTCTTGTGCGAAAGCTTTGTTCTTTCCTTGTCCAATTGCGCGAGTAAGACGTGCCGGAGGAAAGTTAGTTGAGTTGGGCTTTTGGGTCAAAAAGTAACACTAATCTCTTTGGGCTTTAGATGAAGTTTGTCGGCTGAATATTCCAATGTCCAAATCAGGTTCGGGTTCTATAAACCTGAAACACGACGCTTTGTATGGTTACTGTGATTCATATATTGAGATAGAACGAAACAAAAATTTAGAGGCAAAATAGAATAAAAATTAGAGACAGTGAGATATTTGGTTGTAATGGACAAAACAGATAAAACTGTGTGCGTCTTGAAGACAGAAATATGTTTAGTTGCAGTTGACAGAGCATAGAAAACAGTGTCAATAACCAAAGTACCCCTGCAGTATAATATGATTGGAAATATGTAATTCATTGATTATTTTAAAATGAATAATTTGTATTAATATTTTTTTATTTGTATCTATAAATAGGGAATTAAAAAAATGAGAAACCTAAAAATTTAATTAAATGAACTAAAAAAGCGATTGCTGTTGTTAAAAAGAGATAAAATGACTAAAAAACTCATTAATAAACTATTAATTATTGTATAAATAATTAAAAATATATTATTAGTCTTATAAATTTAAAATTATAAATAATAAAATATTAAATTAAAATAA
>JAOQMS010000003.1:7845619-7870634 GCA_027563885.1 Erythroxylum longipes | reverse complement strand
TAAAATATATTATTAGTCATATAAATTCAAAATTATAAATAATAAAATATTAAATTATAATAAAAATATATAAATAAATAAATTTAGTAAATAAAATATTTCATAAAAAATATTATTCGGCATATAAATTTAAATTTTTAAATAATAAAATATTAAATTAAAATAGAAAATATAAATAAATTAAATTTAGTAAATTAAATATTTCATAAAATTATATTTTTAGTCATGTAAATTCAATATATAAATAATAAAATATTAAATTAAAAATATAAATAAAATAAATTTAGTAAATATAATATTTCATAAAAAATATATTATTAATTATATAAATTTAAAATTATAAATAATAAAATATTCAATTAAAATAAGAAAATAAAAATAAAAATAAATTTAGTAAATTAAATATTTCATAAAAATATATTTTTAGTCATGTAATTCAAAATATAAATAATAAATTATTAAATTAAAAAAGAAAATATAAACAAAATAAAATTAGTAAATAAAATATTTCATAAAAAATATATTATTAGTCATATAAGTTTAAAATTATAAATAATAAAATATTAAATTAGAATAAGAAATATAAATAAAATAAATTCAGTAAATTAAATATTTCATTAAAAATATTATTAGTCATATAAATTCAAATTATAAATAAGAAAATATTAAATTAAAATAAGAAAATATAAACAAAACAAATTTATTAAGTAAAATATTTGATAAAAATATATTATTAGTCGTATAAATTCAAATTATAAATATTAAATTGAAATAAAAAATATAAATAAAATAAATTTAGTAAATAAAATGAACTTGCTTTCTATTAGTTGTTGGGGGAATTTTTGTCCAACTTTTATGTGTTTTGTTTCTGTGACAGGGACAAAAAATCTTGTCCCTCGGTTTTAAAAGGAACAAAAAATTTCTGTTCTTGTCATCTGGAGTCAAAACAAAAGTAAGTAGAGTCAGTAATCAAATACTGTGAGGCACAAGGTTGTTGCGTTTTGTTATCTGTACAGTAACCAAACCCAACGTAAATCTTATCAACATATAAAACAACGGTATTTTCGTTATATAACAATATGACATCGTTTTATTATTGAATATTTGAATTGCGACATCTCTCATCTCTATCATTCTTATTAAAGTGTGAAAAAGTTGTTTGCTCGTGCAAAAATCTTGGTAATGTCTACTTAATTGTTGCTTCTGAAACTATTGTAAGTGGACAACACATCTTTGCCTTTTCTTTTTAGTCTCTCCTCTATGAATGAATGTGGATTTAGTGTGAATTATGTTTTGCTAATCTTATTTAAATAGACACGTAAGGTGCCAACTCATAATACCATCAAGAAACACATCTTCGAGATATATGAATAAGAGAAAAATTGGACATTAAAGACTTTGTTGGTTAATTATGGACGGTGACGGAAAGGACAAAAAGATCCATAATAGTAGAGTATATTAAAATGCAACGCCCCCAATAGATTAAAAAGTTTGAAGAAATTACAAAACAAATATATATTTCATGTAGTAAAAAGTTGGTTTTAAATTGTCTAATAAGAAGGAATTCCATGCAAAGTAGCTAAGTGTATTGAGTGTCTATCAAGTTAAGACAATGAGATTCTCCGTACCAACAAAAGAGCGATGGTGGTAAGCAAAAGTAACTATTGCATGTTCCAACCCCAAAGCTAGTGAACGATGCAAGTAGAAAGATAAGAAAACTTAACCATATGGCCGAATAATACAAGAAAAAATTACAGTAATGTACATAATTGGTGTTTTCACACGAGGGGTCGAAGAAAGTCGTGTGAAATGGAGATTTTACAGAGGAGAGAAGTTCTACGTTTAAAGAAAATTAATTGAGATAATTAATTATCGTCATCGACTAAATCACAGATAATCGGTGGTCCCACTTAATTCATGGGAAGGCATTGAGATGGATTTCCTATACCTGCATATAGCATATAAATTCTGAAACAGATCGGCCATCCAGTTTTATAAAGAGACAAGCCACCGAATTAATAAATTTCCATTTTATGTCACTTTATCGGTTGCGTTGCGCCTAAGTGGACGCTGCAAGCTAAAAGCAGCAGAGAGAGCAAACAAAAAGAACAGAAGATCGTAAACGTTCCAACATGTACGGGAAAGTGATCCTCTCCCTTGTATTCGCCCTTCTTCTTTTAATCACCTACTGTATCTTCATCGGAACCGTTGATATTAGACCCTACTTCTTTCCGTCACAGTCACTGTCGCTGGTACCGGCTAGGGTATGCGAAACCGTACCGCCTCTGAAGGTTTACATGTACGATCTACCTCGGAGATTCAATGTTGGAATGATGGACCACAAGACCAGGGACGATGAACCGGTAACTGCAGAGAATTTACCCCGGTGGGGTAAAAATTCGGGACTGAGAAAACAGCACAGTGTCGAGTACTGGTTAATGGCTTCTCTTTTGGATTATGGCGGTGGAGAGGATAGAGAAGCGGTTAGGGTTTTGGATCCGGAGATAGCTGATGCGTTTTACGTGCCGTTTTTCTCTTCGTTGAGCTTCAACACGCATGGGCATACGATGACGGATCCGGAGACGTTGAAAGATCGCCAATTGCAGGTAGTGTAATCGTGGTGCTTATTAGATTTGGTAGTGGTGTGGTTTGGTTTGTAGAATTTTGAATTTGAAGCTTAGAGATTTAGTCCTTGAGGAAAGTTAACATTTGGCGCTTTTTAAAATCTTCTTAGAGCTCTTACTTTGCAAACTCGTAGGAAGATGGCAAATATTGGGAATTAGCTCAATAGAGGATTGGTCAATGTTTCAATTTATCCTAGTGGTTAAATTTTAGAATCTATCACTAAAAATTGAAAGTTCGTATCTAACTCTCTGCTAGAGCAGTTAACTCTGTTTCATGAGTGCGAATAATCAGGGCTTTCAAATAAATGGACGTGTTACAGATTGACATGATTAGAGTTTTCGTGAGTCGATACAAGCTATGCACATGAGTGGTAAAACAAAGTCAAGTTGTTTTGTGAACCGTTGAACTTGGTGGTGAGGATTTTGCAGTTTCCGCAGTTGTTAAATAATATGCTTTTTCTGGCCCCGTATTGTTTAATAGAGTGAATTGAGGCACTATCCCACAATGCTATGAAGTAAAACACGGAACTTCTTTAAGCAATTGCAATTCATTTGCTAATCATCTGTTAGAGATCAAACTTATTATTATCAAAATGACTCGAACTGTTTCAAAGACTCAACGTGCATTCTCTTTTGCATTGGGCTCCCGTATTAACAGATCTTTTGATGATGTACACATGACTTTCACTTGCTAGCAGGCTTGGTTTTTTGTGCCTACAGTTATAATGGGTAATGGATGTCACCTACAAATAACCTTTTTGTCTGTCAGCATTTTTAATTTGATTCTGAATAACTTGTCTTTTGAAACCCTTTCTTGTAAATTGAATTTTTTATTTGTTTCTTCATAGCAAGATTCTGATGAATGTTCATTTTTGCCAACTTAGCGTCTACGCTTTCAAATCATGCTTTTTATGTTGTCTTTTTTTTAGGGTATTTATCGCCTGAACTTCTGCATCTTCACCTATGTTTGACTGGGAGATACTTTTGCTTTCAGGCTGATCTATTAGAATTCCTGCAAAAGTCCAAGTATTGGCAAAGGTCTGGCGGCAGAGATCATGTGATTCCTATGACACATCCAAATGCTTTTAGATTTCTGCGGCAACAAGTGAATGCATCTATTCTTATTGTTGCAGATTTTGGTCGTTATCCTAAAACTATGTCAACTCTTAGTAAGGATGTGGTGGCCCCTTATGTACATGTTGTGGATTCTTTTATAGATGATGATCTTCAAGACCCATTTCAGTCTCGGACCACACTTCTTTTCTTCCGCGGAAATACAATCAGGAAAGATGTATGTCAATATGAGATGTCCACACTGTTTTTATTTTTCATTTGGATGTTGAAGTGATGCTAACAATCCTCATGTTTCAGGAAGGCAAAGTCCGTATTAAATTGGAAAAGATTTTAGCTGGTTATGATGATGTTCGCTATGAGAGGAGCACAGCTACAACAGAAACAATTGAAACAGTATGTAATTGCATGAAAAGAAATTTGTTGAAACAGCAATGTCACCGCATATCAAGGACCTTTTCTATAAAACATCTTTGCACTTTCCATTTCTTGATTTATTTGGAGGATAGAACTAGTATTTTTCCTTCTGAGTGTAGTTTCTGCCAATTCAAATTCATTATTACCATGCACAAGACATGCAGAATCATAGTTTTCACTCCATCAGTTCAGTTTCTGATTAACTTCTGTGATGGATGCATTTTCAGCATACAAAATTTGATTTTAGATGATATAATTGAAATCTAGGAAGTTGCTCATCAAAATTGAATGTCATTTCTGTCGTGATATGAAAACTCTTCTCCTTATCGGTGAGGGGACACTACCGTACAGGTGCTGTTCTCATGGGACCAGGACATCCAGTAAACGAAATCATCAGTTCCCTAGACAGTTGATTAGTTTGCTAATATAATTTCTTCCATATTCTTCTCATATCTCATTGCTTTTACATTTCTTTTTGTTTATTTACCAGTCCACGCAAGGGATGCGTTCGTCAAAGTTCTGCTTAGATCCTGCAGGAGACACTCCATCGTCTTGCCGGCTATTTGATGCTATTGTAAGCCACTGTGTTCCTGTCATTGTGAGTGATAAAATTGAGCTCCCCTATGAGGATGAGATTGACTACTCCCAATTTTCAATTTTCTACTCGATGGAAGAGGCAATACAGCCTGGTTTCTTGGTTGATCAGCTCCGGCAATTCCCAAAAGAAAGATGGGTCAAAATGTGGAAGCAGCTTAAGAACATTTCTCATCATTTTGAATTCCAGTTCCCCCCTAAGAAAGATGATGCAGTCAACTTGTTGTGGAGGGAGGTAAAGCACAAAATTCCGGCAGCCAAACTTGCTGTGCATAGGAGTCGGAGATTGAAAATTCCAGACTGGTGGCAACGGAGAAGATGATCATGAAGCTTAAAAGTATAAAAGACTGTACAGTCATCATCGTCCTATCCTTCCTAATTTGTAACAGTAACTCTTTTGGAAGGTATAGTCAGATGTAATTACAGGCATCACCCTTTTTGCATCAGACTTTATAGATCATTTAACTCTTACTCTTCAGCAAATATCAAAGAAGATTCATTCTTGAGGACGACAATCTGGAGCTTTATCTGCGGTAAATAGATTGAAAATTTGGCTCTGATATATTTCTCCTCTTTTCCCTTTTTTTCCTCTTTTTGGTGGGAGTGATAGATATTGATGTATTACATTGAAAGGTAGAGAAGTGAGCTTGTTGAGTATGTAATGACGCGGCTGTAAAACATCCAAATGGTAGTAGGAATATGATGCCATTGGACTGTGATTCCCTCTTCTGGGATTTCCGCATTAAGTTAATGTCGCCATACGAGACTGTTATTTTGCAAGAGAAATTTGTCTTCTAATTGGAATTCTACCTCAACTCTTTTTGAGCATTGAACTTGGCTACTGTAAAGTTTCCTTGGCAAGTTTTAGACAAAAATAGATCTCCCAAGTTTCGATGCACGCTGATTCCAATAGGTGCAAGTGATGGTTATTCCGAGAATGAAAATATGGGACACCCCAATGACACGGTTCGTGCTTCGTGTCCCCCTGCTTCAATCTAGTCTGTATCAGAACCTATAGAAGAAACTGTTGCCTGATAACACAACTCATTCAACTGCTTACACTCTCTCAGCAGTCTGCGCCAAAATTCTCTATCAGAAAAGATTATAATAATTTTCTTTTTCTATACATAACTATCCATTACCTCGAACGTGATTCCTAGGTAGGAAGGGGCCTGTACTGTAATCGTAACAATAACTTTAACTTGCATGTGCCTAAACTGGCAAGGTTGTACAGGATCTGAGGTGGATGTAGGCGAGTGCATTAGGAAAACAACAAATATATTTGAAATTAAATCCAAAATCGCCACATATGGCGATTACAGTCGTCTTTGTCGTGTATTAAACCCGACAAATTTCCATATATATATATATATAAGAATACGATGAGCGTTAGATTCAGAGCTACGCTTTTAAGTTTGAACCATACAAACTTGGATTTGGATTTGTTTAACCGGCAGACCACCGACTACAGCCGCTAACATGGCTTTGGCCTTTATTATAATAGTTAAAAGAAATAAAAAGGAAATACATAACGTTCACCCCAATGGTGAAGCGTGAGCGACATCCATTATTATTGCTCTACCCATCCTCTTTAGGTCCTAAGCATCTCAGAATGAAAAACAGTCCATCCTCCATCATATCATATGTCTTTGGGCTTATTTCCCGTTTTCCAGATGCATGTCACGTGGCACTCGTGTCTCCAAATTTGCTATTTCAATCAAACTGAAGTAAGTCCTGCTTTTGTAAAGAATTCCAATAAAAAAGTTATAATAAAGAGATTCAATAGTATCATCATTCGTCTCAACTGCAGTTTCAACGCGACCTCCTTGACTTGAATCAGTTGTATCCACTTGTCAAACCAGTAACCAGAAGTTCGGAACTTAACTACCAAAGTTCTAGCTTCATATATATATATATGTTCAAAGCTCATAAACCAAAGGCAGATGGAGCTACCATGGGAACGGTACAACTGATAGATCTAAATACCAAAGGAAGATGAGCTAGCTTGCAATTTGGATGATGTTCAACAAGATCATCTTTAAAAAAAACATTAGATTTACGTCATTATCGCTAAAAAAATTACATTAAAGTCATACTTGAGCAGTTGACCACTTAATGCACACATTCTCACCAAGAAAGTATAGAAAAAGATGATAATGCGATAACTAAGATAAACCACCCAATTCGGTATTCTACACTAGTTCATGTGGGTTGTCTGTCCTGCTATGATATCTTAACCTTTTAAATTCATTTTATATAAATATTTAATTTGCATTATGTTATTTTATTAAATAAATAGTTGGGTATACATATTAACAATATTTTAAAAACCAGATCGCAAATTAAATTGATAAGATAAAATGTTTAAGTTTAAAAACTTCAACCACTATTATAAAACCGGATAAAGATTGAATAAAATTTAAAATTTAAAATATGGTTGAAAGATATTGTTTTTCGTTATTGAAGAATTTAAAGTTTAATTGAAAAAAGAGATAGTTAAATGAAAATTAATAAATTTATTTTAGTTTATAAGAACTTATTAGTTTACACAAATTGATCAAGTAATTAATAAATTAATAAGTTTTTACTGATAGAATTTATTAAAATAAATCAAATTAAAAAGTAAAAAATTGAATAAAAAAGCTAAACAATGGAAGGTTTTTACTAAAATTTTTGAATTGGTTAATACAACTTTCTTATGAATAAATCGGCGACATTACTAGGAGGCGCAAACAATTGTCATGGATTGCCATGTGGTTTCTAAGGGTTGTTTTTGGACTACTTGTCCGATTGTCTCCTGCGAAAACAACATAGGGTTGTTGAGTTTCGAAAAGATACAAAGGATGGTTTAATTTAGAATGGATATCGACCTTTTTTTTAATTTATAATTTTAAGGTTGGTAACAAACGTAGTAAAACTCTAAATAAATGGCTCCCCCCTCCTTCCACTTCCAAGTCAATTCTAACCTGCCTCCGGCCGTTTCTAATATTTTATAGACCCTGGGGAAATTAAAAAATATTCATATTTTTAGGCCTTTATAAAGAATAATAATAAATAAAATATGAGCTTTTTTTATTGTTCTTTAAGAAGTCAAGAGTAGACTCTATTTTGATTTATTTTATTTTTTATGAGAATAAAAAACGGCTCTATTTTATAATATATAAAGATGGGCCCTGAGGGGGTGCCCACCCGACCCTTGCCCAGGGTCGGCCTTGACCTGCCTTACTAGTTACTACCGAATCAACCTCATACAAATACAATTTGCATTGTTGCCCAATTATGAAGATGGAAATGATTAGGAAATAGGAACCATATGTATTAAGTAAAAAAAAAAAGTTCAAAGTAATCAGTGCATAAGATTATCAGTTTTTCGGAATTTGGTAAATGTTACAGTGTATGCATCCTTCTCTTTTACAAAAATTTAGAAAATATCAAAATGCAAGCCATAGTTTTTTAATATTATTACAAAGACATTTTTATAACTTAAATTTATAATTTTATAATCGCAAAAGAACAACTTTATCAATTATTTAAAGTATCATGTGAAACTCGAGTTAAGTGATAATTAATGAACTTATATCAAATTTGATAAACATTTTATTGAATTCTATAATATAATTATATTGCACTACACCATCTTAATTTTAAAGATTTTTTTTAAATAATTAAAATAATTCGAGATTGAATTACTTTATTAATTTATTTTATGATTGTAAGCTAATGAACTTCTTTTTGGAGTCCTTTCATTGTTGTATAACAAGTAGTTGTTAAATTAGGGACCAAATCATCCAATTCTATTATTTTGTACCATAAAAATCTATCCATTCAATAAATAGAGCTCACAAAAATTGGACGACCGAGATTGCACCGAAACAGAGGACACACCAAAACTGCGCGATTAAACTAGGAACTAGTTAAACCAATTATCCTTCCACTTCCATACATCTTCGATTAGATCGATTTAATTATCAATTGATTACTCGTTAACTATCTAGTCCATGTGCTCAAATATATATATAACCTTACTGGAATATCTTACTATATAACCGCAAACAAAGCGTTCAAACATATATAGATTACATATGTACAAGACATTTTCATTGGCTAAAGTTTGTGAATTACAATATAAATCAAATGTCATAATCCTTTTATTTTATTTGGACAAAAATACTAACTTTCTTTTTGGTTCCATTTATTCTAAATATATATATTTTATTATTTTAAATTATCTAAAAATATCATATGATATAAAAATTTTAAAAATGATTTTTTGTTATGCTTTTATCTAATTAATTTAATTAAAATTGTCATATTTTCAATTTGATGCCTAATTTGTCATTTTGTATAATAATTAATTAACAATTTTAATATTACAAGAAAATTTTATATAGTTTAAAATATTTTTAAAAACAAGTAAGCTTACTTAAAATTTATAATTCTTTTACATTTTTTAAACCCACTAAAATAAATAAAGCAAAACGGGAGTTCGCGAAGGAAACGCTGGCCGGCCCTGGCCTACAATAGTTTTCGGCACCAAACCATGATTTTCCTTGAGAAGTATTTATACTCTTCGTTTATGTGTAGATTTTGCAGTCGTTTCAAGAACCAGTTATTCTTAAACAGTTTACTCTTTTCAACAATCTTCGCAGAAGTCGGACAAGAACAAAAGCCACTCTCTCCCTCTTGTCTCTGCTCATATCTTTCTCTCCACTCCTGAAACCAAAGAGACTTTTCCAAGTTAGCAGACTTAAGCAGTGCTACAAAGGATTAATGAGATGAGTGTGGTTAGGACTCAGAGCAACTGCGTTACAGTCCGCACTATCTCTTCTTCAACATACATCAACAGATGTGGTCCTGGTTCTGCTTCTTCAGGTTACCTCACTTTCTTTCTCTCTAATATCAACCTCGTTTCAATGTTAATTAACAGTCTTACTAAGTTCCTTAGAATTTTGCCTCATATCTTTGTTTCTGCGCAATGCCTGATTCTATTGCTCTTTTTCTCACTTATTAAGGGCATTACCTATGGTCAATTCCTGAACTGCCTGGCTTCCTAAGCTTTGCTTTTAGTATCACTGCGTGTTATCTTTTCAACAAGAAGTTTAGGATTTTCATTTTATGACCTACCCTTTTAATTTCTATGTAGATTAAGCCGTTTGGAATTAAATTTCTTGCTTCTCATCTGTTTCCTATGTAAAGATCCGTGTTTTTACGAGAACATGGAACGGTTTCCCAGGTACTGGCGGACATAGGTGCACCATACCTAGATTTCGGTGACGTCTCCTTTGTCTGAATGTCTGTGCTTCTCGTGCTTATGTTTGTCTCCAGCTTTTTCCCCATCTTGTCTTGAATCAAAATTGCACTACTTTGTTAAGAAAATTTTAGAAATATACGTAGCAATATCACCTTGGTGTTGATTCTTTGAATTGGAAGACTTCCTTAGAACCACCATCTCTAATCATGCCGGATTTGCCGCAATGGGGTGTGAGGAGTGGAGGAAGATGCACGCCGGCTTAATTCAATCATTTTCAGTCTATTTTAGAGGACCCACCTGCGTCAATGTCAGTCTTATTCTTCACTGACTGTTCTTGATTGGACTGCACATGTCTGGCTTGAGGTTACCGTACGGTCAATACTCCGAAACCAGAAAGCATGTAACCCAAAGTGGAAGTTTCGACGTGACACTAAAGAATCCTTCTCTAATCAGTTTGGGCCTCTTGTATAGTTCAGTTGGAAAGTTACTTTTTCGTTTCATGGTCTAACCCAATCCCAGTAAAGTGTTTATACAAGCCCAAGACGAGGGAAAATACAAAGAGTGCGACCCCATGAGGTCAAGCTCTCACATGGACGCCATAAGTTATGAATGTGGTAGGATTTGTGGTCCCAGAGTTCAAGTTCAGCGCGTCTCGCACACTTTGCTACTTTTGTTTCTGTGGGGTTGAGTGAGGACGGTCACGACACTGCATCAGGTACTAAGGCTGTCGTGAAAAGCAGATGACAATAACTAGAGGAAATAATATAATGCCACTCTATGGTGTCTCACTTTATACGCATATAGATTTTATATTGGCTTGCGTAAATGAATTGTTTAGAGCCTTACTCGTTAGCCACGTGAGTGTTATCTCCAGCCTACATGTCCATTGTCCTACCTACTAATAGCCTTTTCAACGTTTTACTATAGAGCTACAACTACTCCATCCATTCGCTTGTTGCTTCTTGGTTTTAGGCTCATTGTTAGCGAAATAATAGTTTGAATAGGCTGATGTTATTTGGACCACCTGAACTTAGCAACTTTTTGATTTCTTATCTTATTTGATGACATGAAATGCTTTGGCGTGGTCGTTGAACCACAACCAGGTGGCTAAACTTTTGGCTTGCTTTTATGGCATGTTTTTTCCCTGTTAGTTCACTGTTGCTGATGTTTATCATGAAGAAGTTTTATTAGGATGCTTGTTAAGCACAAGAGCTGTTTGGGTCTGTGCAGAGGATGCAACTTGTGGGACTCCTACTTGGATTGGTAAGGGCCTCACATGTGTGTGCTTCCAGCGAAAGGGAACTTATCAGCAGGTTTACATGAATTTGACACCATCACAGGCAAGTCTTGACTAAAACCTGCGCTGCATTGAACAAAGGCTGGGTATAGGAAAATTGTGGTTCAGACTCTTGTTACTACTGTTGCTTTTTCTACATCAGTCAACGGTCTGAATCACTTTGTGGATATGTATTGAGAGACTTCATTATCAGAATAAAAGTTCTTCCTAACAAATAAACACATGTTGAGCTGATTATTAGCTTGTTTGTGCACTGAGCTAAGCGACGGATAATTAGATTGGTCGACCAATTAACTACTTGGAAGGAAACTAAGTTCTGCGCATGCATTCTCTGTTTGATCATTCTCATTCGTTCGTGCAATGAAATTTTATGATCCATTACTCCTCAGACACGATAACCATAACTATAACATATGGACGATGTAGGGGTTGGCTTAAATTCAGTTCAAAGTTGATGAAAATTTTTTCATTATCTTAAATTAGCTTTGTTAAAGATGATGAAGAAGCAAATCTATATCGGGCTGGAAAACCCTGATATTTCCTTCTCTTGTTACTATCATTGAATGTTCAACTACATTATTGTGAATTATGATTTCGAAACTTGCAGGAAGAAAGACTCAGACGATTGAAGCACCGAATGAAAATTCAATTTGATGCTTCCAGGCTAGATCACCAGGTATCTCTGCAAGTCCATTTACTTATGACCAAATATGCTTTTGAGAACTTAAAGTTCAAACTTTCAAAATCAATCCTTTTCATTTCTTTTTAATGAAAATTTTTCATATTGACAGCAAGCCTTGAGAGCACTGTGGTCAGCTACTTATCCTGATCGTGAGCTTAATGCATTGATTTCAGATCAATGGAAAGAAATGGGATGGCAAGGAAAAGATCCATCTACTGATTTCAGGTTGTTTTTTACCGCCAGCATCTTCTTTACTCTAGCAGATTTCGATTGACTCTAATTAGTCAAATTCAATTGGATATTGCTACTGAACAGAGGAGCTGGATTCATTTCTCTGGAGAACCTGTTGTTCTTTGCCAAGACCTTTTCGGTAAGATTACTAATCTTGGTGTTGCTCAGAGAGACTAAATAATACTTATCTCTCAAATCTAATATTGTTTCTGATATATCATACTTTTTACTTTTGCAGACATCATTCCAGCGATTACTAAAAAAGCAGGGGGGCAAGCGATCTGCTTGGGAATACCCTTTCGCTGTTGCCGGTGTAAATATAACATTCATGATCATGCAAATGCTTGACCTTGAAGCCTGTAAGTATAAAGTGAACTTTTCCTTTAATCAATTTTGAATAAAGAAGTTTCAATCTCTGGAATCTATGAAGACTCTTTAGTACCCTGCACATAGGAGGCCAAGGTGTATTAAGGAGTCTTCTTATTTTCGACAACGTCTAGTTCTGATTATTAAATGTACTTCTTATAATGTGGGTTAGCTCCTTTATCTGCAGCAAAACCAAAGACATTTGTCAGATCAGTGTTCATACAGATGTTGTCAGGTAAGAGCGAGCAATTGCTTACAACTATTTGCCCTAATTAAAGAGACTTGTATAGCCCGAAGCCTTAGAATACTAAGTTACTGAGAGGTTATGATATTCAGAAAATGAATGGGCATTTGATTTGCTCTACTGTGTGGCTTTTCTGATCATGGACAAGCAATGGCTAGAGAGAAATGCAACGTACATGGAGTTCAACGTAAGAAGAATTCAGTTCGCTAGTTGTTTATTACTGTAGAACATGCTTCGTAAATGTTACCGACAGATGTTTACATTTTTATAGGATGTTCTGAAGTCGACGCGAGCTCAGGTGGAAAGAGAACTTCTAATGGATGACGTCCTACAGATTGAAGACATGCCCTCCTATAGCCTTCTCTCTTAACCATATCAATCACAAAGACGCTGAATTTCATGTCTATACCATTCCTTACTTTCCCACTTCCTCCTGTCAAGTTTATCTTACTAGAGTCTCATCACTCACACGTAGTAAGCTTGGATGCTCGAGCTCAGTCATGACATTGTATGAGGTGGATGGGTACAGCAATGGGAAATTATGTTTTTCACGATTAATTTTTTCGTGGGCTTTAGGCGTTTAGATGTGATGGTCTAGTGGATTATTATTTTTTAGTGTTCATGATTCATCCTAAACCAGTGGAGTGCGTACGTAATTTGATTGAGCAGCCCGAACTGGCGACATGTTTGTTTCTTTTAAATGCGAGTTCCTCTCGAGCATAATAGAAAGACGAAGGTCTTTGTAGAAGACGAAGTGAGAAGAAAAGGGAAGCAGACAGATTTCATCCATAGCTTATATGAATGAATGAATGAAGTAGAAACTGGTGAAAAGAAATTTGGGGGCAAAAATGTAAAAAGGACCAGTTGAACGCCTAAGTACTAAACGGCAGGTAATTTGAAAGAGTAGTTGAGGGTAATTTTGGAAAAAAAATTTGGACCATTTCTCGATTTGTGCGTGTCATCCTTGCGCAGGGGCCATGCTAATCTTCTCTGTATCGTTCCAATTTTATCGGATGTCCCCGAAGGGACGATTGTCGTTTCGTCTGTTCTGAGTTATGAAGGATGGTCTTTTAGTGTGTGTAACCGGTATGGGCGATGTCACGTCGAGCGCATCATTCAATAGCCGCTTTGACGTGACTTCCGTCTCACGCCAGGCGTACGAGAGGCCCCAATTAAATGTACCGTAACACTTTCCATTCCAGGTGTACTAGAGTCGCCCTGCGCCGTCCTGGCCGGAAATATTTTACTTTTTCTTGTTCTCTCTCTTGTTAACCAGTCTAATCTATTAAAACTTATTTTTCTTCTTCGCCAAAGCAAGGTTCTTTTTCCAAGGCAATTTAAAAGCCAACTGATGCCCTTAAGGCCTGAAGTCATAAGCGTTATTGCAAGGCCTTCTTTTTTCTAATTTTTCTTTCTTCAAGATTAATGTGAGAATATAACCCCCCGACTTCCAGTCATGTAGCCAATATTTATTTATCGTCTCCCTCTTCCATAACAATTGCAGATTCTTCAGAGAATGATGTAAAGACTAAGATCGAATCCTATTAACTTTGTAGCTCTCGTACTACGACAATGATTTGAATCTATATTCCTGTTCTGTCACAGCAACTTGAGCCAGCGGCAAAGTCTTTTTGTTTTTTGTCCTCGTGAAGATGAGGTGATCCAAAAGCCTCCATCCCATCAACCAGAGTCTGAGACTCTAAGCCTATCCAAGGGCAGCAAGCACCCTAAAAACCAGATGGTCCAAGGGTTGGTCTTTCCCATAATTATATTCTTAACTGGAACCACGTGAATTTTGGAGAGAAATAGGACTAGATAATATGTTCTGTTATGTCAGTTTTCATCCGTTTAATAAATGAGATTAATAAAAAATAAGGTGAGGTATGACATGAGCAATCGGCCCAAGGATTGCTCATTCCCATTCTGTTTTATCAATTTTCAGTCATCCAATTTCTCTCGTGCTCACTGATTGAATATATAAAAATTAATGGAACAAAATAAAAACAATAGGAGGGGATCATATCCCCTGTATCATATCAGGTAATCTTATCTACTCTATTCTATCAATTTTTAGCTATTCGATGTCTGCCCACTTATTGAGTGACTGAAAATTAACATAATATAATAAGAACAAACTATTTGATATAAATGATCTGTTCCTAATATGAGAGGATCAGATCACCTTTATTAGGTATTCTTTCTACTCTATTCCATCAATTTTTAACCATTTAATTTCTTTCTGACCTATTTATTAGATAATTAAAAATTAATGGAACAGAATAGTACTTAATACAAGTGATCTGTTACTGACATGAGGGGATCAAATCACCTGTATCAAGTAATCTGTTCTACTTCATTCCATCAATTTTCAACCATTCAATTTCTTTTTACCTATTTATTAGATGGTTAAAAAAATTAATAGAATAGAATGAAAATAAGGATTATCTGGGACAATTGACCTGTTCCTAACATGAGGGGATTAGATCGTATCAAGTAATATGTTCTACTTTATTCCATCAATTTTCAACCATCTAATTTCTCCCTGACGCACTTATTGGATTGTTGAAAATTAATAGAATAGAATGGGATCAGCCGACCAGGTGATCTTTTCCCATGACATGACATGACTGCAAAACATAAAAGAGATGTTGGATTGTCAGGCATGTCAAAATAGTAGCACAAGAACTTGTAAGAGATCCTGAGATAAGTGTTCATGCAGAAACGGAAACACCTGCTACTAGACAACAATAGAGTAGAACGGACACCAGGGAGAACATAGAATGTAAGTGCAAAAACAATCCAACAATCCTTGATTGGACTGAAAGGACAAGAGTATGACAACCTCTTATTTCTAAACCTAAAGGCCCAAAATTAATTATCTGGATGGGCCAAGAGTGTCAAACAGCTGAAGCCTTTATCCTTTAGCCACAAGCATTGTTTGTTCTTTATTGTTCACGGGGGATGATGACCTTAACACGCAATGAGGCGTCTCCTTTTCCTTCCGAACACTTCAAAGCAAGAAATAAATATAAGAAAAGATTGACATCTACATGTTGTGACTATAGTACATTAGGATATAGATTTTGATAATTTCAAGTTAATGACACATTTAATATAATTCTAAACTCCAATTTAATTCATGCTTTCCATAATTGCATCATAGATTATGTACTAATCTCATCACCATTAGTTAAGATTCAACGAAGATGTGATTGAAACCAAATACAAAACCACTCGATCAATCCTTCCTGAAGCCATAATTTGGTCCTTGACACTCTTGGTATCTTACTCTAAATCCCTATCTACCACAAAAATTAAAGTTCTCTTTAATGGGGTCCCTCTCTGATGGGTATTCTGGTAGCTTATCTCTGAAACAAATGCGGAGAACTCTCTTTTTCAAATGCCAACGCCAAATAATGTTGAAAAGGTGAACCAGGTGGAGTGCTCTGTTGAAAATGATTCAGTACCTCACCTCATTCATGAAAATGATTCACGACCTATCCTCACTCACATCATTACTGTATCTGATGAAAGTACAGCCGAAGCTAAAGACACATGTTAAAGTTAACAAGTAGCAATCTGTCCACAATAGAAAAGGTCGAGAATGTAATCTGCTTGATATAGATAGCATAAATTATTACATTATTATCAGATACAACAAAATAAACAAACTGAAATTAGCTAATAAATGATTATTAGTTGATAAACGTTAAGCACGGCTCAATTGTTTATATTAATTGTTACAAACATTATTTTGCAGCTTTGGCTAACCATGTAAAACTTGACTATCCAACGCTTTTAAACACTGGATGCAAGCTTCTTGCACCTGGCAGAGATTGCCTAGGAATGAGTTCAGTTAAAACGCTTGTCTAATACAACTATGCTTCCGAGTGAGGCACAGATCAATGAATAAGAAACTTTAACTTGGTTTAAAGATAAAAGGCGGATTTCTACCTTCTCAAATTTAAATTGCGAGTGTGAGGCACAACCTGATCTGAGATTCAATTCTTGATAGCCCTGGCTGATCCTTGAACTCCAAGCTTTAGGATACCAACCTGTGTAGCCTTATCTTCTAAGCAAATTCTAGCACCAAAATTCCTTGTCATCAGTATCTCTCTCTCCCCCTCTATCTCACTCAATGCTCAACTCTTAGAAAGGAGTTCAAATCAAATGCTTTCTGCTTTCAGTATCCAGATAGAGCTAATACATTTAAGTAAACCAAATACTGCAAAACCTCAGACCATCTAATGGGTTCCTTCCAAACGCCAATTACAATGCGTAGTTCTGCATTGCTGGAAACATCATGCGGTTATCTACTTCAGGAATTGCAGGCAAGTGGGCTTTAGAACATTCTAATTTAAACATATGTGTAGTAATTGTTACATTCTTAATCTGTATTCGTATAAATTTGAAACAGATGATCTGGAATGAAGTTGGTGAAGATCAGTTCGAAAGAGAGAAGGTTCTGCTTGATTTGGAGCAGGAGTGCCTAGAGGTCTATAGGAGAAAAGTTGACAGCGCAAACATATCAAGAGCTCGCCTGCATCAAGAGTTGGCAGAATCTGAAGCTGAATTTACCCATCTTCTTCTCTCCCTTGGTGAACGATCACTGCCTGGACGGGTAAGTTGTCCATCAACCTGTGTCCAGTTAGCCATAGAAACTACTAGGTAAATACCACCGCATAAGTGGACAGCAACATTTTTGCTTGAGATTAGCTTAATCAGTAATGAATACCTATAAGTAGCACAAAAATCGCCCAAACTGCTTATAGAGGTTAAAAACTGATACAAGCTACTGATTAGAGGCCTTTGCACATTTGATTCAAACAGAAATAATATCATGTAAAATTTGTCTAAACCAGCCAGTTGTATTGTACAAGTCATTAGGAATCCTGTCATAAGAAATTATCATTGACATGTTGATCACTAATGGCTTAATGCAGCCAGAAAAAAGGTCAGGAACGCTCAAAGAGCAGCTAGATGCTATCACCCCAGCTTTGCGGGAGATGCGATTGAGAAAAGAGGAGAGAGTGAACCAGTTTCGAGCTGTTCAAGGGCAAATTCAGAAAATCTCTGCAGAAATTGCTGGTCAATCAGTGTATGATGACTCAATAACAAATGTCATAGTAAATGAGAATGATCTTTCCCTGAAGAAGCTAGAAGAGTATCAGGTTGAACTACAAAGACTCCACAGTGAAAAGGTATGTGAGATATAGACCGTGTTCACTATTTTGGACATTTTTGTAAACGATCCTAAATCGCTTATCTTTTGCTGGCTTCAAAGAATGATAGGCTTCAGCGGGTGGAGACATATACAGATGCAATCAAGAATTTATCTGCTACATTAGGGATGGAATCCTCTATGATAATAACAAAAGTTCATCCAAGCCTGAATGAATTGTGTGGAATATCTAAAAATATAAGTGACAGTATTTTGGCTAAACTCGACAGTACTGTGGAATCTCTCAAAGAAGAAAAACGAAAGCGACTGGAGAAGGTAGGCGTTGCTAAAGTTGTTATGCCTCCCTATTATTTTCTTGAAACCTCAAAGACCGCTCTAGCAACAAGTTTGAAGCAGTAAACTCATAATTGCTAATTGTGTTTCAACCACATGTGAATACATCAGGCAGACATGGCCTCTAACTAGTAGCAGAAATGACGGTAGCGAATAATGTAATTATATTATCAGAGATACACTTTAATTGCTTAAGTTTTTGCTTCTATTGATTAATTTACATTTACTTGAAGAAGCAAAAGAGGTTATTGGCATGAGCTAATTTTTGAAGCGTTACAGCTTCAACATCTTGGAAAAGCATTAACAAATTTGTGGAATCTGATGGACACTCCTTATGAAGATCGTCAACTTTTTTCTCATGTCACTGGCTTATTATCTCTCTCGTCAGGTGAAGTATCAGAAGCTGGAAGCCTCGCCATAAATATGATCCAGCAGGTTAGTATGAATATTAATAGCACACAAACACACAATAAGTTGTAACAGTTTCTTGAATTGTTTCAAGGCTGAAGCCGAAGTCAAGAGACTGGACCAGTTAAAAGCAAGTAAGATGAAAGAGCTTTTTCTGAGGAAACAGAAAGAGTTGCAAGAGATATGTAACAAATCACACATGGAAATCCCTTCACGATCACAGACGGACAATATAATAGATCTCATTTATTCGGGTAGGATTCAACAAATTTTAACTCAATGAAAACTTTTCAGTGTGGGTCTTTGTAGAAGACCACAAACTTATAGCACAAATTTTACAGGTGAGATTGACCATGCTGATCTCCTCATGAGCATGGACGAACAGATATCAAAAGCCAAAGAGGAATCTTCTAGCAGGAAGGAAATAATGGAAAAGGTGGAGAAGTGGATGCTAGCTCGTGATGAGGAGCGCTGGTTAGAAGAATACAGCAGGGTTAATTATCCAACTCAGTTATCTACGTGATTAGGCTTCCTAACAAAACAATGTTTACACGTTATGCTTCATCTCTATTTCAGGATGAAAATCGATATTCAGTAAGCAGAGGTGCCCACAAAAACTTGCAACGTGCAGAACGTGCACGAGTGATAGTCAACAAAATTCCAGGTAAGATCGGAAAGATGATCAACGTGCATCACAATAGCCGAATGCATTTTTCCAAATCAAGCCATTTCACAAAGAATCCCTCCCCCGCCACCACATCCTCACTCCAATAAACAAATGGAAAAAAGAGAGAAAGAAAAGGGCTCTGTCTTACAAGGATAAACATTTTAAATGCCTCCACACCAAGCAAGAGTTGAACACAGATTAGTGCATGTTTTGCTTATTGCAGTCCATGTAGATGGCGGGTTGAAATGCCAACATTCTCCAAAATGAGGGAGAATGAATAGTGAAAGAAAAAATCTAAAAGCAGTAATTGTAGCAGAAAGATTTATGTCAAATAACTAAGTCAAAGCCCAAATCCTGGTGTATCCTATTCTAACAATTGGTTATGCAGTTCTGGTGGCATCACTGGTAGCAAAGACTAAGAATTGGGAAGAAGAAAGGAAGAAAATATTCTTGTATGATGAAGTAAGAGAATCTATCCCTTTTGACACATAATTATTTTAGCATGCAATTCTGTTTAGATTGTAGAGTTCCCTTGCACATATAACAATTAGACAAATTGTATCTAGGTACCTCTGCTGGCTTTGTTGGAAGAATACAAGATGCTAAGACAAGAGAAAGAGGAAGAGAAGCAAAGGGAAAGAGTTAGTATATCATACACTGTATTTAACCACATTAGCATCCATGAAGAGTTTTTACACAATTTTCTATACGTGCTTTTAAAATTCATTTTGTTAATCCATGTACAGTAAAAGAGGGCATTCGAGATTTTAATGGCTTCATTAAGATCAAAAGCTCATGTAGGTTGCTGAGAGCAAGTTTTCCCTTACAGGAATTGAAGAAGGTGCAGAGCCAGGTACTGGTTATTCATCAAGAAAACACATTTGGATCAAGGCCAGGAACAAGCAGTCGACGAATTCCTCAGAGGAGTTTGAATGGAGGCTTTAGTAATCCAACCCCTTTAAATAGAAGACTTTCTATGGGCATCCATCAGTTGGGGACCAACAGCGTTACTTCTGCAAGTCAAGGCATATCCTTCATAAAGGAAGGGAAAAAAATGCAAGGGCAAAAGAAGCTACCCAGGCCTGGATTTGCCACTCAGTTACAAGATGAAGCAGCTTCAGTTGTCTCAACATGCTCTGGTCCCTTATCTCCCTAAATTGCAGCTGGGTTTTTCAATCTTCCCATGTTAAGAGACATCACATGTATCAAAGAGAGGTCTGATTTCAACGCTGTAGTACATTCCGAAGAACAATAAGGCCACACAATATGCAGTTCGTTGTACGCACTAAATTAATACTTAAATGCCATTTACAAGCATGTTTCTTTGCTTTCACCTAGCAAATCCACCAGAACGATGAAAGCAACTTAATTATAGTTGAGTATAAAACCGAAAGAACTATGAATTTTTTGACTTTATAACTGCCAAATAATTAACGTTATAAAACAAGCAGCTTGTAACTACTACTCTTCTGCGTCAAAACGACGAAAACTTGAAAATAATCATATGAAACAACAACAGCAAAGCAACAAACTAGGAATCATCTGACTGAATTGGGGCTCCATTTACAGACTTGGCAAAGAAATGGTCAATACGCCGCGTGCCAGCGGGTACCGTCGTCTCGTTTACGGAAATAGCGCGGGACTTGTCGCTTGGAGGCTTATCGGATGACTGAGTTGGAATGGGAAGCGAGTCGAGAAGGAAATCGCTTGTCGGTTGGTGTCTCTTAACGGCTATTCGGATGTGATCGAGTTTCACAATTTTTCGCTTCTTCTCTGTCGCAACTTCAGCCGAATTTTCGGCTAGGAAACGGAGAAAGAGGTCGGTGGAGCACGCGACGAGTGATAGAGCCTCGGAAGTAATCTTGTTGATGTCTTTGTCGAGTTTCATGATTTTCTTGATCCGACCCGTTGGGAATTCCGATCGGGTGGGTCCTTCCGCGATCTTCTCTTCTTCCGCCATGTTGAATCAACGAGAGGTTTGATCGGATGTTGATCGAATCCAAGATCTCTTGCAACGAAAAGAGATTTTTGGAGACCTGCGTTGGGGTAACTGACGCCAGCCGAATTTGTTTTCCCGCCAATAAGAATTCATCTCCCGCCGATAAGAATTCATCTTCTCAATTTTGTTATGTAAATATTTTGTACTTGTACTATCCGTTATAAACAATATGAGCCTTTCGACCACATCCTAATACAAACTCATATTTGTAGTGTTCTTCTTAATTTCTCAACATTTTAACTTAAATTAACGTGCTTTTCTATAAAGTCATATTAAACTAAATAATTCATAATTATATAGTAACATTCTAAACTAACAAATATTAGTTTAATTTTTTATAATTAGAACATGATTAAAAAAAGGCATTTTATGGTATTAACTCTCTTTCATCTATATCTTATCTCACAATACCATATCTTATCTCACAATACCATATATATGTATGATGGTTTAGGTGCATCTAATATCTAACTTGAGTTCATTTATTTACTCATTTAATTCACATTTTAAAATTAAGATATATCAGGTTTGTACATATTAGGTGGACATATCACTTCTTGAGGTTATACCATTTCTAATAATTCCTTTACCTTTTAATATACTACATATTGACATTAATGTTTTAAGTCATGAGCTCTTGTTTATCACTTAGATAAACCAATTAAAACTTATCTCATCTCCACACTCACATAATAATAAAATTAATTACTTATGTTTCAAGGTATCTTAAATCTACCTATCATACTTCTTTTTATCTAAAATTAAATGTCCAATACTTTTCCAAATATTTATTATAAAACTGAATAATCAATTCAAAATCAAGTATTCCCATATTTCTATAACCTAAATTTCCTCTCACATTTATTATAAAAACAAGCATTTGATACTCAATTAAACATATGTTGCTTCAAATACTCAATAGATATTACAAATAAAACATCATCATTGATAACAAATAATATGAATTTTCATACAAAGGAAATAAACTAAAATGAAATATTAATCACACACAATCTTGATAATCTAATATGCATTGAAAAACATGTATCTAGTAATTAGCTTGATAAGATCTACAATCAAATTCTCATGTAGGAATATACTCAATATTTACTTCTCCTTGGGCTAATGTATCTTTGACATATCTGTATTTGTTATATATATATTTGGTTTTGCAATGATACTTGGGTCTTTAGTATATGCAATTGATCTTTAACTTTCACAATGTATCATAATATAATGTGTAGTTTATGATCCCTTTCAAATATATGAGTACTCTTTTTATTGCTTTCTAAGGTGCTTATTTGAGATGAAGTTCAATTGATATCCACTAACTATTCTAACAATAAAAATAAATCTGATCTCATACATAACATAACATAACATACATGAGACTACCAATTGCATTAGAATAAGGAACCTTCTTTTATCTCCTCCTTTTTCCATTACATTTGAGGATACTACCTGTTTCTCAAATTTTCACCTTTAGAAATTAGAATATCAAACATTTTATAATCATGTACATGAAATAGTTTTGGTATCTACTTGATATACATATCTTGTGAAAGTGTAAAAAAATTTTGAACGATTGCCGGAGATCTTATTATATGACCTTACTTTCCTTTGTCTCAATTAATACTAATTTATTATTATTATTATTTGATAGCCAAATTTTTATTTGTTAAAAAAACTGTTTATTGCTGCTGACTGTAGTGGTCTTCCTTATTCGTTATAAAATCACACGATATGATTGTAATATGAATTTTAATATAATGTTGCCTCAAATACTCTTTATACCATAAATTGTCTTTATATTCGCAAATTATGCTTTTAACTCTTCTAAATGAAATTATTGGTTGTGCCATATATGTTTATTTATATAATTATCCATTTAAGTACATAATATTTATAATAATTTAATGTTATTCAATTTCCATACCAACTACCAAAAATAGAATTATTACTAATGTAAACCTCATAATAGGTGAGAATGTCTTCTCATAGTTAATCCTTCTTATAATTTATATCATTTTTGCACAAGATATTCTTTGTATCTTTTAATACTATCATTAACCTTTCTTTTTTTTGAGAATACATCTGTTCTTGATCGCTTTGTGTCTTTTAAGAAGATCAAACAAGTTTCAAAATTCATTTAAGCTCATTAAAGTTAAATCTTTTTTCATTGCTTTAATTCATCTGTTCTTAGTAACAATAGATAGAGCCACTTTCACATTTTTCTACTCATTATATACATATGGATATATAGTGCAAAAGTGGGAAGGCAGAGAAATTTGTTAAATTTTACAAAGAGATAGAGTAAATGAATAATGTTGTGGAGTATAATACTATTATTTATGACATTGGTTTCTCAAATGATATGGATTTGCTAAGATTATTTATAGGGAGATGAGGGGCATGGGTTGTAAGCCAGATGTCGTGACTTGTAATATTGTTATAAAGCTTTTGTGTGAAAATGGGAGGATGAAGGAAGCCTATTAACTACTCACTAAAATGTCGAATACCTGACATGATAACTGATAATTATTTTTTGACTACCTGATGAAGTGAAAAGAGATTCTTTTTGTTGTTTGATAGGATGTAGATAATGGTGTTAGGCCAAGTATAGACAATTTTGTTATGCTTTTACAAAAGTTTGGAAGATGGGGTCTCTTCGACCAATTTTTGTTGTGTGACCAAAGAAATAGGCTTCTAATAAATGATTTATTTAAGAATAATAAACAATATGAAAGAAGGATCTTTATTGAGTAGAGCTCACATTGTTTACACTTTTAGAATGTACTCTTCCTTTTATAAAGTAAGAAAAGACAAAGCATAAAAAGATAAAAATGAAAATCTAGAAGCATGAAAAGTCTCTACTATTATTTGAAGTTCTTAAGGTATAATTAAAGATAAGAAAGTAGAAACTTGTATTCAAATACTATAACCACAATGTATATGACATAATAAAAGAAAAAAGACAGAATGAAAAGCTATAAACTTTGTATGAGACGATGGTATATTTTTTAACCAATTAAGAATCCAAAGTTTTTAGGGAATCTTTGAAGAACATTAAAAGATCATGACTTAGGTTAAGGAAATCTAAGGACTCGTCAACAACTTAATGGTGGATCCATATGTAATAAGTGAAGCTTCATTACTTAAAGAGGTTTAAGTTAGACCTATAATGTTGATATAGTGAAGGAGCAAGTTGATGATTATGGTTACAAAATATAATCGGTGCTAGATTAGAAAATAATTGGCATCAGTTTTGCACTAACTTTTGGACGTTTAGGAAATAGAATAAAATTGGTGTTGGAGTTGTAGTGGTATCAGATGTTGGTCTTCTACTAGGTTTGTGGATTGGAAGAACATAAACAAATTGGCATTAGATTTAAACATGTAATCAACACTTGATTTTTTTTTAAAATATGCGCATTAAAAATTTTAGAACAAAATTGGCACCATTGTATTGTATGATAAGCATCATACACATATTTTAATTATTTAGGATTTTGTCATCTTAAGACATTATTTCCATTTACAACTCTAGTAGGTTTTATGTTGGACCCCGTTTCCGAAGTCCAACTCGCATGCAGAATATCTTAATACGTGAGTTTATCTCCTAAAGAGAACACCTTGACCATTATCGGAT
>JAOQMS010000003.1:7829717-7845519 GCA_027563885.1 Erythroxylum longipes | reverse complement strand
ATTTAACTCCAATAGAAAAATATAATTTATCCAACAAGATCACCAAAATCATTCAATTTATGCTTACTAAAAGATTCGGGGTCCAACATTTTATACGTATAAGAGGTTTTCTATGATTGAATAGATAATTTATCATTGTTATCAATCATTTTTATTCAATCCTTTTATAGTAACTCTTGCTTTATGTTTTGTGAAAATTTATAATCTTATCTAGCTTACTAGTGGCAATTAAACTTTAGGATTTTATCACTCTTTATCTTTTCTTTTTTGCTAGTTTGATGATTCATATCATTATTTTATATTTTTATGTTATTTCTTAGATTGAATATACCTTGATAGAATAGGCCTTAGTCTTATCATATTGATATTAAATCTCATAAATCTTATTAGTAAGGTTTATATCAAAATTTGATACAAGAGTCAAGCTCTATATTCAGGTTTATTCTCGATATCATTGTTTATGTTTTTTAATATTCTTGTGTCTTCTTACTATACATTCAATTTATGTATTCTTTTCGGTCTTAAGATCCATTAAGAACAAATCCTTAAGTGTTTTGTTCCTAGTTTTTTGATTTTTCATATTAATCAAAAAAAGAAAAGAAATAAAATAGAATGAAAAAAGTTATTGTTCGGCTAAGATTTGTTAATAAAAGCCCTAAAAGTTCTATTTAAATTTTACACCAAGGGTGGCTAGTTACAATACTCATTACAAGTAAGGGTTTCGAATTCTTATCCAATAAGTATAAGGTATCTTACATTCCATAAACATTACATTTCCTAGTTATTCTTACCTTTATTATCATCAAGTAGTTTATGTTGATTTGTGGTTTCCTTTTAGGTATAATTGGGTTCTTTTAAGTTTAATTTCCTATTATTATGTTTTTTTGTTCATTGGTCTCTAGCTTTGATTCTTTGTTTTGTTTTTTATTTAGATTTGCTTTTTTGGGAGTATTTGACAAATGGGGAAGATTGAAACTAAAATTTTAAATGTAAATTGCTTAGTTTGTGAAAATATTTAATATTGAGTTTAGGTTATGAGTCGAGTGAAACTTTAAGCTAAACACGTGAGGGAGTATTTTTGCTAATAACATTTTCTTCAAGTATTGTGATTGAAATTCAAAATAGAAATTTGTCTAAAGACAAAAAAGTAAGTGAGGAGGAAAGAGTGGGAGCAGACCAGAAGTCCATCATGAATGCCATGTAAGGCTAATTTTAGCAACTTATCAATAATGAAATGAAGTTGAGTATTTTTTGGAGAAACTTAAAGCTGTCATAATTGGCTTATAACCTAAATCACATATGACTATTAAGGTGGATGATTTTAAGGCATATGATGAGGTTAACGGTGTTGTTAGCTACTTAGGGAAGCTAAGCCTAAATGGAAGCAAAGGAAAACAAGATTGAAAAGGGGGTATAATGGGTAGATAAGCAGAAGGTAAATTTAATGTAGTTTATGATAAAATGATAGATTGTATAAAGAGTGGATGGATAACAATCAGGGTAATATCAAGATGATCATAACACCTTCACATGGAAGATAGATCTAAATGCTTACTTAATGTGAGAGAAGCGTGTTGAGCTGGTTTTTGTTTGCTATAATTGTTTGAAAAATAAAAAGGATAAATAGCTATAACAGAGTTTAGTGACTATATTATGGATTGGTGAGATCAACAAATTTTTGCTACGAGGAGGGATCAAAAGCCACCTATCAAAACTTGGGAGAGATGAAGATGACAATGAGGAAATATTTTCTACCAAGTCCTATAGGAATCTTTTCTAAAGACTATAAACTTTGACTCAAGGTTCCAGGAATGTGGAGGAGTACTATAAAGAGATGAAAATTACCATGACTAAGGTGAATATGAAGGAAGATTGGTAGGCAACAATAGCTAGACTTATTTATAGGTTGAACCTAAAAATTGCTAATATTATGGAGCTAAACTACATGGCCATGAATGTTAGAAAGACAACTTAGAAAGATACCTTATAATCATTTTAGTGTTCCTAGTGTAGGTTCTTCTTCATAAAGCAAATTACGGAGTAAAAAGAAAGCAAACCTTCAAAAGCTTAATATGAAGCAATCAAGCTAAATACAATTATGCTTTTGCACCTAGGAATCGAGACATCAAATACTTCAAGTGCTTAGAGAGAGGATATATAATTTCACAATGTCCAAATAGAAGAGTAATGATAGCAAGAGAGTATGTATTCACGAGTGAAGAAGAGGAAGAGGACTCTATGCCTGTCTTAGAGGATGCTAGTGATGGTGAGTACATTAAAAGGCCCAAAAAGTGAACAATACTAGTCATTAAGACATTAGCATGTATATGGGAGAGGATTATATGAATCAACAAAGTGAGAACCTCTTTCATACTAAATGTACCATAAAGGATCAACTTTACAATATTATCATAGATATAGGGAGTTATGTTAATGTAGCTAGTGTGAAGTTGGTGGAGAAGTTAGGACTGCTAACTATAAAACACCCTTAACCATATAACCTGCAATAGTTGAATAAGAGGGAAGGTTAAGGTACAAAATAGGTGTTAGTTTCTTTCTTAATTAAGAGGTACAAAGATGAGGTGTTACATGATGCGGTTCTCATATAAGTGGGGTACTACGAGGCATCCTTAGCAATTTTATTGACGAGCTATACATGGTAAGCATAAAATAAATGTTCTTTTATCATGGATGGTAAGTTGATCACCCCTTGCTGTATTATCACTAAACTGGGTTTATGAAGATCAATGCAAGATTTATAAGAGTGAGAAAGAGAGATTAAGGGGAAAGAAACGAGAGAAACATCAAAGGAAATTTAAAATATTTTCAAAAAAACAAAAATAAAAGATAAATACAAGAAAAAAGTTGTCAGCTTGGTAGTTAGAGTGGGTTGATCTTTTAATGGATTTTGTTTCAGGGTTACCTACATATAGAAACGTAAAGATTCATTCTTTGTAATGGTGGATATGTTTTCTAAAATGAACATTTAATTGCATGTTATAAAATCAACAGTGCATCTTACAGTGCTAGATTATTTTTTAGGAGAATGTTAAATTTCATAAAGTTTCTATAACCATTATATCCAATAAGGATTTTAAGTTTTTGAGTTATTTTTTTAAGAGTTTGTGGGAAAATTTGGAACTAATTAATTATTTTCTATAACTTATCATTGATAGATTGATGACCAAACTGAAGTTGTTAATAAAAATCTAGGGGATTTGTTATAAGCTATTGTTGGTAGGAATCTTAAGACTTGAAAAAAGTCTTTTTCTTTTATTTTTCTTATAATATAGCTATTTATAATGTTACAGGTTTTACTCTATTTGAGATTGTTTATAAATTTAACCCATTATCTTTTTTAGATCTTGTGCCTATTCCTTTAGGTGTAAGAGACATCTTAGATGGTAAAAAGAAAGTTGAATTGGTGAAGAAGCTTCATAAGAAGGCAAGGTTGAACATTGGGAAGAAGACTTAATAATACATTAAGCGAACTAACAATAGAGGGAAAGAAGGAAGTGATATTCAAACTTGGAGATCAAAATGCCAAGTGGGTATGGTGTCTATAATACCTTTAATGTTGTTGACTTATTTTTTAAAATTTTATAGAGGAAAATGTTTTCGAGGACAAATTCTTTTGATGATAGAGAAAATGATAGGAATAAACCATATGCTACTCAAGTGTTGAAAGTTGCTAAAGATCTGTTGAATAACATTGGAGGACTTATATTGTAGAGTAGGATAAAGATGGCCAAAAAATGGCAAATCTCTATACAATAAGTCAAGCTTCATTATTTTAAGAGGTTGAAGTTATGATTATAATAAGATCCAAGTGAATAAGCAAACTGATAATTATGGTTATAAAATGTAACCTGTGTTAGATTAAAAAATAACCAATGTCAATCAAAGGTTAAAAAACATAATGTAACTAATGCTAGAGTTATACTAATATCAGAAACTGTCTTTAATTGGATTTACAAACTAAAGGGATTGGAGCAAATTGGCACCAAAATTAAACACGTAATTGAGACTATATTCATCTTTGATAAGCGAACTGAAACTTCCAAACAAAATTGACGTTAGTGTGTATTATAATAGACATCAAACACATTAATTAATTATGTAATTTTTGTTATCATAAGATGTTATTTTCTTTTAGAACCTTAGTTTTGGAATTTTATGCCTATAAGAGGTTTTCTTATGATTGAATAGACATCTTATTAGTGTTGTTAAACAATAAAAAACATTAAAGAGATTTTTAAAATATTTTTAGAATAACTCTTGTTTTAGGTTCTTTAAAAAATTGTAATCTTATCTAGCTTGCTAATGGCAATCCAATCTCAGGATATTATTACTTCTAATCCTTACTTTTCTATAAGTATGGTGATTTATATCATTCTTTTTTATTTTTATGTTTGATTTCTTGAATTTAGCCTACCTCGATAAAATGGTTTTTTTTCTTATCGTATTGATATCAAATCTCTTTGTTCCTACTACTAAGTAATTAATTGAAGAAAATGGCCTACAAAGGAAGATAAAGGCAGGAAAATTTACCATAACTAGATGTAGATGAGTTGGGAACACATGGAGGATTGCTAAAGAGTATGATTCTTGAGAAAAATTAGTTATATTAAGACCAACAACACCATTAGCCATAGATTGAAATTTATGTAATTTTAGTCCTCTTAAATTCCAAGAATAGCCTAAAGAATTCGTATAGAAAACAAGGAAAAAGGGAAATTATCTTAAACAACACAATTAAGTGTTTGCGATGAAAAAAATGATACTCAAAATCACTCTAATGTGGAAAATTTAGAAGTAAACAAAACTTCAAACATGCGAGTTAAAAAATATTGAGCAAAAGGATGGCCTTTGAAAAGTTGTAACCTTGGAAACAAAAACAAAAAGAATAATGATTGATTGCTTGAGAATTGTGACAGCAAAAAGGAAACAAGTTGAGAAGTTTTAGGTATACTTTTATATATACAGAATAGATGATTAAGACTAAGAAAGAGAAAGACTTGCTTTAGTGAATAAGGGCTATGATGGGTGTATATAACAAATTCTTTAGCATTTATGGAAGGAATATATGGATATTTTCTTTTGTTATTCAGAGATTGATTGAAAAAGAAAAAGCCTTTGTTACAACCATATTCTTATATTTCATGAGAAAAAATATATAATCCCTGAACAATATTGATCTTTGAGTAAATATGCTAGTTTATGTTTCTAGTCATTAAACAACAATACTTCTTTAATTAGTTTAAATGAGAAATATATGTTCTTTAATTAGAACACGTTTAAGTTGATTTGTTTTTCTAATATATAAATTATTTTTGGAGAGTTAATTTCGTATGACATATCAACCTTTCAATATAATGTTTAAATGCTTTGTATAAGGATTAGGGAAACCATTAAAACTAGAAAGTGGGAGAGTTAATGATTGATGCAACTATGATTATAATGTATCTTATTTTCAACTAACAATCATATACATACTTTTTATGATATATTTTTACTTTGCTATAGTTGTAATCAAATTCTAAATTCTATCGACCATAAACAGAAAATGATAATTTATACGATTTAATAATAGACATGAACTTTTAAATTCTAACTACTACAAAAATGGTATTTCAGTTCAACATAAGTATATGCATCTTATAGGTATAAAATATCTTATTTTTTAATCATATCATTTATATTTCTTATTCACCATATACTAGTTTTATAATAGTCTAATATCAGTTGACCTTTAAACTTTAAACCTTTTCTTTTACTGATTTTATGTCCAATTTGATTTTTAAAACATTGTATATCTTTAGGTTGTCATTTTCATTGATCAAAAATTAATTCATCATGTCCTAAATTGCTCCCATTTATATTTGTTTCATCTAATTTTTCTTGGCTTACTAGATTAGCCTGATCTAACATCTTATGTATAGATAAGTCTTGTCTCACACTTCCTTGCTTTGGAAATTTATTCTCTAAGAATATGACATCTTATGACTCAAATTCAGTTACTCTTTTATTTTCTTATTCACTAGTGAACATACCCTTTGGAATATATATAATATAGGCAAAATGGTCAAATTGAACCTTAATGTTTTCACTAAAATCCAATTTAAGCCCAAACATTTTATAATGTTCAAAATTAGCTATAATTTTTTAAAACCATTTAATTAGAACCTTAATTTAACATCTCCATTAATATTTTGTTAAATAATTTATTTTAATTTTTAAAATCTTTTTACCACCTGTGCGTCCTAATTGGGAAGAGGGTATTTTAAAAAAAATTAAAACAAAGTTGTTTAACATAACATTAATAGAGCTATTAAATTAAAGTTTAAATTAAATGTTTTAAAATGTTAAGGTTAATTCTGAACATTCTGAAATGTTTGGGTTTAAATTGAATTAAAAAAAAACATGACAGTCTAATTTGACCCTTTTGCCTTATAATATATTATAAATATACTCTTCTTCCCTTTAAAACTTGATTCCCATTCTTATATGAGAAATTATGCATATAGGTATCACATACTTAAGGATTTAAATGTGATAAATCAAGTATATTATATGTCCATAACTTATACAATGTTTAAATAATTAATTTGTTAGGTACCTAGTTAAAGGCATACGTGGTTGTCAATAATGCTATCACCTAATAGGCAATAGGCAAATTTGCCTGTGCCGTAATGACACCACTTTGCTAAGGGATTTTTAGAGTATTTAGTTGTCTATCTATTCCTTTTTCATCACATAACCTTTTGAATTGATTAAGGACAAAAGTACCTATATGATCACTTCTTAGAGCCTTAGTCTTTTTATCTAATCGATTCTAAAATAAAGTAATATGCTTTTAGAAACAACATAATTCTTTGAATTTATAATAAATTCAAATACAAATGAAGGTTATAAGATGACACACGAGAGGAGGGTAAATTGTGTGTGTTCACTTTTCCTTATTTCTAAACTAATGAATATTTATGGCAAATTCACATATGATAATCACAAAACAATTGCCATATTAAATAAAGAAGATTAAGGAAAGAGAAACTAAACTAGTTTACAGTGGATTTACTAAATAACCTTTAGTCTACATCTACTCCCTAAGCTCCACTTGGGAATTCATCATTTTCTTCCAAATGGGTGAATAACAACTCTCCATATAATATCTTCTTTGCCATAGGTGAAGATGAACTCTTATAATTATCTTGCCTTGCCATAAGTGAAGACTAACCCTTTATAAATCTTGTTCCTCAATTACAATAAGTATTGAACTCAAAAACTCATTTTTTTACTCATATTTATGAACAAAGGCTCGGTATGCATTATGTAATGCACATGTACACTCTTTAGTCTATTAAGACTCTTAACAATTCTCTAGAATGCCTAACTTCCTTCTCAACTCATATATGGTATATTTATGTTAAAAAAACCTAAATTATTCATTAGAAACAAAAATTAGTTGTTATAATGATTAGTAACAGTGACATTGGTTAACCAATGCATTGACCAATATCAATTCAAACTTACAATAAATGAAATTTTACCTTTCAGGATACATTGATCAATCACTAAAAGAAATCGGTCTACTAGTATGTGATATTAATCAACCATTTTACTAATAAACTCACAGTACACATTTTACTAACTTGAGAAATATTAGTAAACCAATATGCATAAAAATAAAAATTTCAAAACTTTTTTAGTTACTTTTAAGATTAAAACACAATCCTGAAGCAAAACTTGATTTAAATCAATCTTAAAAGTTTATTTAAAGATTAAGATAATTTTGTTAATGATGAAAAAAAATTTCCTCTTGGTTATTAAACAATTTACATATCATGTCTACATGCAAATGATCATGAAATGATTGAACCCCTAATTCATTAAAATGATCAAGATAAGGTTTAAAAAAGGATTAAAATTATTTGATTAAATCTTGATATGCTCAATTCTTGATAAATGCTCAATAGAATTTATTTTTAGCATGATTTTTGAAAGTATTATGCTTGTGTTTTAGTTATTTTTACAAGATTTGATTCTCAAAACAAATTATAATTTGTCTTAGGTCTTGTTTCAGCTTATCTAAGGAAAAGTAGTGAATTTGGAGAAGAGTTGAGTTAATTTGAAGCAACTTTAGAAGATGTAACGAAAGAACTTAAAATATGGCCATAACACACCATCGTGTTATTGGCTATATTCCATCATATCCTATTATATTTCTTTTTATAAATTTTCATTTAGGGAACAACACATCTACACGTCATAATGTTCGGATCGTTTCCTAAGAAATGAAATTTATTTCACTAAAGCAACCAACATGCCCTTGTATTTAGTCCATATTCACCAATATATGCTTATATTCTACATTACGACCATGTTTGATATAAAAACTAGGGTTTAATTTATTAAAAGAAGATGTAGCTTAAGTTAAGGGGAGCTTTTCTTTACATACTAGTTTTGGAGGAAAGTGAGTCAATTAGGAGCTAATCAAACAGTTAGAAATTAAAGGGAAAGACAATATTGGAATAGGTATAAGATTTAACAAAAATTTACAAGGGCAAACTCTAGTGCATAAGGCTCCTCACTTCGCAAGGGTTGGGGAAGGATCATCAATTGTACGTAGACTTTGCTTTGTGTTTTACAAGGAGGTTGTTTCCCTTTGTATTTAAAGACTTAAGATTTATGAAGACATTTCCTTTATCTTTTATTCTTGCTTGTTTTTATATTGTTATTTCTTTTTTAGTCATAAACTAATTGGGATATAGATCGAGAGGATTGAACCTAAGATGTAATGTTTTGAATTTATATTTTTGTTATAAAATTTCTATTTTATTAAGAATTATTCATGTTCTTTTATTGGTTTGAATTAAATGAATAAAAGTTAAAGATTCAATAATTAGATCCACACATTAAGATCAGAGATAATTTGTTAAATCATAATATGAATGATGAGGGTGGTTGAATGTGTTACTAAAAAGAGAATTGCATAATCCTTGTGGGTGTAGGGTAAAAATTATCACAAGAATTCATAAATTTTATTAATTCATTCTTGGGCTATCTTAATTAAAAAGAGATTTTAGTTAATTTGATCCAAAAGAATAGGGATTGCGCTGATTAAGAGGTAACACAATTATAACTTAGTTCTTATTGATATGAGAAACTAACATCATTTGTTAAACTAGAGTTAAATTAAAACATAGCAAATTCCTAGGGAGTTTCTTCCCCGAATCTTTTTTATGTATAGATTATTTTATACTTGATCATTATTTTAACTTGGTTTTAAAAAGTTTTCATTCATTTCTTTTTAATCAATCGTGTTTGATAGTCTAAATAATTAAGTTTGTGAGAAATCAGTAATTGGCAACTACTCCTCATGGAATTGTTCTATTCTTGCTAATAATAGTTATAATTGCATTATGCTCGTATAGTTAAAACAATATGCATCAAGTTTTTGGTACCATTATTGGGGAGCTTAGGCTTTGTTAGTATTGATTTAATTTGCAAATTGATTATATTAGACTTTTGTTTTTCTTTTGTTTCATTATTATTTACTAAGTTTTCTATATTATGTATTTTATAATTGATATCTTATATGCGACAAAATAAAATAATCTCTTTGGATTGGACTCTGAGATTAAACAAATCCCATATATAAGAAGACTTTAAAGATGAATAAATGTTGAAGGAATAAAGATGGTTGTGGAAAATATTAGGTTTTAAAAAGATTTTGCCATAATGAGTGCTTAAGTGATTAGTTCGGGCATTACAAGGCCTAATATTGAACCCAAAAACTTTAAGTTGAAACCTTCCCTCTTCTTAATAGTACAATAAAATCAGTTTATAAGTCTTCTTACTAAAGATCCAAATTTACATATTTCAATATTCATAGAGTAAGAGCAAGGTTGCAAACTTTGCCGGTGAAATCCACCACTACTTTAAATCAATTGTCCCAAAATTTTCTTTCTGAGTACTTTTGTCTAAGCAAATTTGCTCAAATTAGAACTTTTGCTCAAAGGAAAGGTGAATCATTTTATGAAGCTTAAGAGAGGTACAAAGAACTATTAAGATCATGCCACCATATGGGTTTGAGAAGGGGCTCATTTTTCATACATTATGTTAGTCCCTAATGGCACCTAAGAGGGGTATAAATTGAGAATTTACAAGATTAAAAAAAAATTCTAACCAATGTCCTTAATTAAAAAAATCAGAATAAATATGGATGAAGAAATTGCTAAATAAGAATACATTAAACAACTGAACAATAATTGAAAGAGGATAGGGAAGAGAGAATGCAAACTAATTTATATTAGTTTGGTAAACACCCCTTACCTATGTCCACTTTTAAAACTGTTCTTAGAATTCCATTATATTTCTTCTTTCAAGAAAAAAAAACTTTTAACAAAATTTCTTAGTAATGAAGAATCCCACTTGGAACTATCCCAAGTACAATATCTTACACCTAAAAAAAGATCACAACTCAAGATACCTCACTTTATCACTTGATAACTTCAAAGAGGCTCTCTCACACAAATATGAAGCAATGATGCTCAAATGATTAAAAAAATTAACAATGTGTGTAAAATAGACTTAAAATTTTCTTAATATTAAAACCAATCAGAACACACCTATTTATAGTTTTTTAGGACACTTTTTAGCGTTGGAGCCAAGAACTAGTTGTTATAACGATTATTTATAGAGCACCGGTCAACCAATATGCGTTAAAGGCATTAGATTCACTAGTTGTTGGGATATTAGTTGACCAATGGGTATATTGATTGACCAATACATCACCCAATATTACAACAAACTCAGGGTATATCAAATTTAACAACTTTTACCTACATCGATCAACCACTAATCAATATAGGCTAACCAATCACCCTAAAAACATGATTTCAACAACTTCAAATGCTCAAAATCAATTTATTTAATGCAAATATGATTTAGACACATTTCAAAATGTTAATTGTTTGAAAGATCAAGAAGCTTTTATATTACAACCAAAAGCTTCAAAATCTTTTGATGAATAGAAAAACTCATGCAATAAAGTGAAATAAGATGTTTATATATGGTGAGCTTTTTATAACATTAAAGTGATTAACTAAGATTACAATTGGCCTTACAAGCTAAAGAATGACCTTGATAAACCTTGATCTTCTTTTATTCTTGGTTTGATCTTCATTTTAATGGTTATAAACATCAACCTCTCTTTATCAACTTCATAAACTATCTTCTTGAGTTTATAACTCCGTTATGTTCTCATATTACTTTTCATTATGATAATAAACTTATTAGTAGTAATTATATTTTTTAATCATCAAAACATCAATTTAAATATTCCTTAGTTTGACAATCTACCCTTTTTTATTATGATAAAATATTTATAATTTTAGAGAAAAATATTAAAATTATCTAAAAAATATTAAAATTAAGTACATAAATAACTAGAAAGAATGTGATTAGCTCCCCCTTAATTCATATATAAAACATCAGTTAATATCAAGAACTTAATTCAATATCAAGAACAAAATAGATACTTAGTATTAAAGAAATATCCATATATGTAAAGAACATAAATTTACTCAAGCTTACCATAGAAGGTGTAAAATAATAAAACATTCGCTTCCCTTAAATTTAATGTCACCAATCTTTCCCCCTCTTTTTAGAATCATCAAAAATAATTCAACTATTCAAAAAGGCATATAAAAATGTTTTGTACTAAGCTAACTAGTTTAAAAAACTAAAATAAGTTTGATTGAGATTGATAAACTTATTTGAGAAAGAAGGATAGTGAATATTTAATGAGTCAAATTAATCACTTAATTTTGAAAAAATCCCTAATTATGTCTAATTTATAAAATTTTTGAATTTCGGTATTAAGTTAAAAAATTCAATTAACAAAAGTAGAAGTTTGAACTATATAAAAAAAATATAAGTATAATTTCAATATCCAACATTCAATTTAAAAAATGTAAGCATTAAAAGGCCCAAAACTTCAAAAATAGTAATCAATGCTCAAATTTGAAATCCTAAAATGACAAATATGATGCAATCACACTTAATTTAAAAGAAATATAAAAGAACCATGTAAATTATTAAAATTATTTCAAAAATATAAATATAATCAAACAATCCTAAAGTTTAGGAGTTTATCTAAAGAGAAAGTCTTTAAACAAAAAGAAAAAATTAAAGAGGGTAGTTAGTAGCAATGGGGTATGATGTTTTTAAAGGGGACAAATGAATTATTTAGGGTTTTGGAGAGGCCTAAACAAGAAAAGGATAAAACAAAAAAAAGGCAAAGAAGGGGGGACTTTAAATTATTTTTACTGGTTGACTACTTAAGGACACTGGTCAACCAGTTAAAGGTTGTGGTCCTCCCTTCGTATCAACCACATATGCTACAAACTCACTGTAACTTAATTGTCTCCTATGAAAGAGACATTGTTCTTGCTCTATATTAATCAACCATTTATTTAGCCAAACTTCTCACAAACTTATTGGAAGGAAAATTTTCTTAGAAAAAGGTGAGATTGATCGACCACTCGAAGATATTGGTCAACCAGTGTGAGTAAGTGGATAACCAAAATTTTAACTAAACAAAGAACAAACTCACTAAAAAGGCAGAAAACATGATTTTTGGTTACATTGGTCAACCACACTAGGATATTAGTTAACCAATATGTTTTGAATAGTTAGAAAATAGCCTCCAAACTGCAATAAAAACTATAAAAACATATATCCTGTTAGTCAAGACAGCAGCCTTTTTTGGCTGCTGCCTAACCTTGATAGCAGCCATTTTAGGCCGCTGCCAAACTTTGTCAAAGTTAGGCTACCTAACCTTGACATTGAGGGGATTAGGAGGCCTATATAAAGCCTCCTACATTCAGTAGTATGAGAGAGAGATCAAAAGAAAAAAGGAGAGTGTTTATTGTTGAGAGAATTTTTGTGAGAAAAATTCTTGGGGATAATTAAGTGTGAGGTATTAGTGTTGTAAACACTTGTAAATTTTCTCCTTAGTAAAGATCTGCAGCAGCTCCGGAGATGTAAGCAAGTTTGGCCGAACTCCGTTATCAAATTGTGTGTTTTATTTTGCTTTCCTACTAATCTGATTTTAGAGGAAAAACTGAATAATTTTCCCAACAACTGGTATCAGAGCTTTTGGTGGTCAGTTCTGCCCGGTTTTGCAAAAATACTATTCACGTGAATAGTAATTTTGTGAATAGTAAAATTTTGTTGGCAGTTCTGGTTTGTCAACAAAGGTGTCCTAGTACACGGTGGTTCACAGGAATAGTCAGAAACGATCCAAAGAAGTCTAGATTTGAGTGGGAGTGATGGCTGCAGATGAAGGGAAGGTGAAAATTGAGAAGTTTGATGGTGCGGACTTTGGCTTTTGGAAGATGCAGATTGAAGATTATCTGTACCAGAAAAAGTTGTATCAACCTCTCTCAGGAATAAAACCAGAGGGCATGAAAGATGAAGATTGGAATCTTCTCGACAGACAAGCCCTTGGAGTTATTAGATTAACATTATCCCGTAATGTTGCTTTCAACATAGCCAAGGAAAAGACCACGGCGGGTCTTATGGCGGCTCTCTCCAGCATGTATGAAAAGCCATCAGCCGCAAATAAAGTTCACTTGATGAGGCGGTTATTTAATTTACGAATGGCAGAAGGGGCATCGGTGGCCCAACATCTGAATGAACTCAACACAGTCACAACCCAGTTGAGTTCAGTGGAAATTGAATTTGATGATGAAGTTCGGGCTTTAATTCTCTTATCATCTCTACCAGACAGTTGGAGTGCTACCGTTACAGCGGTCAGCAGTTCGTCGGGAAATACCAAATTAAAATTCGATGATGTACGAGATCTGACATTGAGTGAAGAAATTCGGCGAAGAGAATCAGGAGAAGCAACTTCTTCATCTCTACACACAGAGTCTAGAGGGAGAACTTCAGACAGAAACTCAAATCGTGGCAGATCAAAATCTAGAAGGGGCAAATCTAGATCGGGAAAGAAAGATTTCAAATGTTATAATTGCAGCAAGAAGGGTCATTTTAAAAAGGACTGTCGAGCACCAAAAAAAGATACCGGCACACAAGAATCTGCAAATGTAACCGAGGAAGTAGGTGATGCTATGATTCTAAGCGTCAACAGTCCAATTGAATCATGGATTTTGGATTCAGGGGCATCTTTCCATGCCACCCCTTGCCGAGAAATAATGGAAAACTATGTCAGTGGTGATTTCGGGACGGTTCATCTAGTTGATGATGAAATTTTGAAGATTGTGGGAAAAGGAGACATCTGATTAAAGTTGCCAAATCAGACTACTTGGAAGTTGCAAGAAGTGAGACACATTCCTGGCCTCAAAAGAAACTTGATTTCGGTAGGACAGCTTGATAAAGAAGGTTATTGTACAACTTTTTCAGATTGTGAATGGAAGATTACTAAAGGAGCACTCATCATTGCTCGTGGAAAGAAGTCTGGTACTCTCTATGTAACCTCAAATTTAAAAAATATCATTGCAGCAGCAAATGTTGATGGAAAATCAAACTTATGGCACCAAAGACTTAGCCATATGAGCGAGAAAGGAATGAAAACACTTCTGTCAAAGGGGAAGCTGCCAGATCTGAAAAGTGTAGATGTTGGCTTATGTGAGGACTGCATCTTTGGGAAACAGAAGAAGGTCAGTTTTGCAAAGATTGGCAAGACACCAAAGGCAGAAAAGTTAGAGCTGATTCATACCGATGTATGGGGACCATCCCCAATTCCATCTCTCGGAGGCTCATTGTATTATGTCACTTTCATCGATGATTCTACAAGGAAGGTGTGGGTTTATTTTTTGAAGAAAAAATCAGAAGTCTTTGATACCTTCAGAAAATGGAAGGCCATGGTAGAAAATGAGATTGGTTTGAAAATCAAGCGGTTGAGGTCTGATAATGGAGGAGAGTACAGAGATAGTAGATTCAGAGAATTTTGTGCAAACAATGGGATTAAGATGGAGAAAACAGTTCCCATGACACCGCAACAAAATGGCGTAGTGGAGCGCATGAATAGAACTCTGAATGAACGTGCCAGAAGTATGAAGATACATGTCGGTTTACCCAAGATGCTATGGGCTGAAGCTGTAAACACCGCAGCCTACCTGATCAATCGTGGACCCTCAGTTCCCTTGAATGGTAGAATACCAGAAGAAGTTTGGAGCGGAAAAGAGGTAAACCTTTCACACTTAAGAATGTTTGGTTGTATTTCTTACGTACACATAGACTCTGCTGAAAGAAGTAAACTTGATGCTAAGTCTAACAAATGTGTCTTTGTTGGGTATGGTGGTGATGAGTTTGGTTATTGGTTTTGGAATTATGAAAATTGGAAGATCATCAGAAGCTGGGATGTCATATTCAATGAAACTGTGATGTATAAAGACAGGTCAACGGTAAAACCAAACAGCTCCAATACAAATACTGAAACAAAGGAATTTGTTGAGTTTGACGAGATTTTTGGAAATGATGTTCAGAATAGTCCTGAAGCAATTCAAGAAGAACCAAGTACGCCAGAACTGAGACGCTCCTCCAGAATTCCTAAACCAACTCAGCGTTATTCGCCTTCTTTGCATTACTTGTTGCTAAGTGACAATGGAGAACCAGAGTGCTACGATGAAGCAATGCAAGTGGAGGATTTAGTCAAATGGGAGTCTGCCATGAAAGATGAGATGGACTCACTCATATCAAATCAGACATGGGAATTAGCTGAACTACCACAAGGCAAGAAAGCACTCCACAACAAGTGGATTTACAGGATCAA
>JAOQMS010000003.1:7807199-7828760 GCA_027563885.1 Erythroxylum longipes | reverse complement strand
ATGTTTATGGATTCAAAAAAAAATACATACCGACTTTTAATTGTTAAGTGATGTGGCACACCACCCTCGCGGGGCACATATTCGGATATCACCATCGATATCGGGTTCGGGTCCAGCGGGAGTGGGGTGTTACAATAAAAGTTATAAACTCTTCCAAAAAAATTCAATTTGACAACTATTATCTCTATTATATACCATTTGTTCTTTCTTTTCTAATAACCTTACAACTAAGGCAATTAATGTGCTTTAGGAACTTAAATCGGGTTAGTTCCTTGGTTGTCAGACTCCTTCTTCTTTTCAACCCATATATTTTAAGGGTTTGATTGTCATTCTCTGTTTTAAAAAACAAAATCTATCAACTTGTCCAAACTTATAACAAAAATGGCATACCATATTATATGAGCGACGACGATGCATAAATAAATTACTAAGTTTGTATTTATAATGAGGAAACTTTATTAGGACATTAAAGGTGTTAAATGGTTTCTTATGATAGTGGAATAAGTTACCATAATTATATACATGATGTCTACTGTGAATAAAAACTTCAAATTTGTTTCTTTAAAGCCTAAAAGGTTGTGACTTGATAGTATTAAACTATATGCCTATATTACAAGACATATATAAAAGCATAATGTTTGCTTTCAGAATTAGTCCTAATAGATGTGGCATATACATGCATACATTTATATGTGGATGCTCCGTACTCATTGTCACATTAGGCAATGGTTTCTTACTATACAAATATTTTCCCTTGACAAATATGGTTTTAGAATTGCCTTCACTTACATGTTTATATCATATTCCATGTCTATCATTGGAATTCTTTTGAGCTTGTAGCATGTTTTCTTTTTTACTCCCTTTAGCAAACTTAGACAAATGAGTCTTTGAGGGAATCTACCTCCTTTTTTAAAATTGTTTCATTCTTATGTCTTAATGGATCAATAATCCCATTTTTGGATGTTTTATATTATGAAATTCACTTTTTTTCTTTTCATTTTTATTCAAATTTGCAACGAATTGTTTTTTGACTTCCTTAAGTTTGGAAGATAATTTTTTTTCCTTTTCTTATTCATGATTCATAAACTTTCAACTAATTTTTTATATAAAAAACCAATATCATTATTGTATAAGTTAGGATTGAATACTTGTATGCTACCTCATCATCGTCCATAGCTGTAAAGCACATATCAGCTATCTCTTCTTGCAAATACTCATTTTGTTTCATCCTAAGTTGATTCTTTAAGTGCTTTCTTTTTTTGCTTCTTATCCTTCTTATAGTTTCTTTCATTCTTCTTATTATCTTTGAGTAGAAAACATTATGACTTTAAGTGTCTAGTTTTTCTATATTCAAAGAAAATAATGTTAAAGAATTTATGTTTTAATCACTTTTATGTTCTTTGAAGTCCTTTCCTTTACAGAATATCTTCTTTAAGAATTTTTCATATTTTTTAGTGATTAACACAATGTCTTCTTCATCGCATTCACTACTTGATGTCTCTTTCTCCTTATTCGATTCTTCTGTTGAGGCTTTCATCGCTAAATTCTTTTTAAAGGGGTGTCATTTCTTCTTCTGTCTCTCGATGCATCATTTCATATATGAGGAGAGATCCAATAAGTTCCTTAAATTGTAGTGTTGTTAGATCCTTGACTTCTTATATGACTGTCACTTTAGCTTTGCACGTCTTTGGAAATGACAACTTTCTCACTATTTTAACATTAGTATAGGCCTTTCCATAGCCTTTGGGAGCATTTATAATGTCAATAAATCTAATATAAATGCTAGAAACAATTTCATCGTGCACTATTTGGAACGTTTTATATTGACATGTTAGCATGCTTACTTTGCTCTTCTTTACTTGATTGGTTCTCTCGTGTGTAATTTCTAAAGTATGCCAAATTTCATTAGTCATTTCATATCTAGAGACCCTATTGAATTCATTTCTTCCTAATGCACACAAAAGGATGTATACGGTTTTTCCGTTCAAGGAAACTAATCTTTTATCTTGAGATTTCCACTCTTTCTTTAATTTAGGTACCTGTTGTTATCTACAAATTTTTTAGGAATAAAGGGACCAATTAAAACTATTTTTCATAGGTCTACACTTTCAGATATTAAGAAAAATCTCATCTTAATTTTCTAGTAAAGGTAATCATTGTCATCAAAGAAAGGTGATCTACTAAAGCTTTGTCCCTTTTGATCGAATGATGATGAAGCTTCTAAATTTGTCATTATGATCGTAGCTATAGGATTTTGTTAAAAATGCTAGCCTAATAGACCAACTATAATACCACTTGTTAGTCTCTAATGGCACCCAAAAGCAGATCAATTGGGTGTTTATAAAATTCAATAATTTTTTAATCTATATACTTAATTAATAATAATTAATATAAATAGATAAAGAAATTGCTTAATATAAATCAATTAAACAATTGAACTATAATTTAAAAGGATAGTGAAGAGAGAATGCAAGTCAATTTATAATGGTTCAACAACCAACCCTTCCTATGTCCACCCCTAAGACTCTTCTTAGAATTCCATAATAGCTCTTTTTTCAAGGTGAAGAATAACCTTTATGGAATCTTTCTCATTAAAGAGCAACCCTTCTTACAATCTTCTTCTAAGGTGAAGAGGAACCTTAATCCCACTTAGAACAATCCTAAGTACAATATCCAACCACCTAAAAAAGGATTACAACTCAAAATACATCACTTTATTACTTGATAACTCTAAAGAGACTATATATATATATATATTAAAAATTATGCTTAAATGATTTAAAAACACTTTAAAATGTGTGTAAAATACACCCAGATACTTCTTGCTAAAAAACTAATAAGAAAATACTTATTTCTTTATAGTGTTTTGGGACCTTTCTTAGTTGTTGGAGTTAAGAAGTAGTCATTACAATGGTGTTTATGAAAAAACACCTATTTATAGTGTTTTAGGACCCTTCTTCGCCGTTGGAGCCAAGAAGTAGTCATTATAATGGATATTATGATAAAAACACCTATTTGTAGTGTTTTGGGACTCTTCTTAACCGTTATAGCCAAAAATTAGTTGTTACAACAACTATTTACGGGGAATAGGCATACTAGTTGACCAATATGCATTAAAAGTGTCATATTCACTAGCCATTAGGACACTAGTCGACCAGTTGGCATATTAATCATCCAATATGGCATATTAGTTAACTAAAACATCAATTAATGTTATAACAAACTCACAGTACATCAAATTTAACAACTTTAACCTTTATTTTTTTATCACTACATAAAGATCTACCAGTCACCTTAACAATATGATTTTAACACCTTTAAATGCTCAAAATCAATTTGCTTAATGCAATTATAATTTAACCACGTCCCAAAATGTTCCTTAAAGTTTGTTTAAAATATCAAGAGACTTTTCTATTAAACCAAAAGCTTTAATGCCTCTTGATGAATGGAAATACTCATGAAATAAAATGAAAATAGATATTTATATATGTTTAGTCTTTTAGAACAATAAAATGAGTAGACAAGATTACAATTAACATTATAAACAAAAGAATGAACTTGATAAGTCTTAAGCTTCTTTTGTTCTTAGTTTGATTTTCATTTCGAAAATTATAAACTTCAATTTCTCTTCATCTACTTCATAAGTTATTTTCTTAAGTTTATGACTTCATTTTGTTCTTATGTTGCTTTTCATTAAAATAATAAACTCATTAGCATTAATTATATTTTGTTATCATCAAAACATCAATTGGAATCTCCTTTATTTCAACATAATATATAATGGTATGGCTTACAATACTAAGATTTTAAAGGATGCCACTACTGGTGGTGCTCTTATGCATAAGATTATGGATAAAATGTATAGCTTGATCGAGGATATGGCTTAAAATCTTTATTAATGGTTATACAAAAGATTTGTTCTAAAGAAAGTTCCAAATAAGTGTCACATTAATGATTTTGAATTTTCTTACTGCTAAGGTTGATGTTTTATCTAAAATATTTAATCATATAACTATAAATTATGCAGGAAAACCTAACATTTCATGTGACATTTGTAGATATCTAGAACATTTAGTTTCTAATTATTAGTTGGGGTATTCCTTTTTCCAAGATTCATCTATTGAAGAGGTTAACTATGTTTATAACCTAACCAGATAAATGATGTTTTTTTACTAACACATATAATCATGGTTGGAGGAATCATTCCAAACTCTCTTATGGGAACAAATTTAATCGTGTTCCTTAGAATAATGTTAGGCAACCACCTAGTTGTCAATCAAGTCCTTTTAATCCTCCTCCTTAAAATTATGATTTAAAATCTCTGCTTGAGATTGTTCTAGCATGGTAAGCAAAGCAAAATGACGGGTTGACTGAGGCATTAAGCAAGTTAGTTCTAATATTGAATCGAACCTATAACAAGATGTTAGAAGCCTAAATTACCCAATAAACTAACTCTTTTATTAGATCATTTGATTAAAATCCTAGCCAACCTGAGGACCTTATAAAGCATTGTAAGGTTGTGATATTAAGGAGTGGTAAGCTATTAGAGGAACCTAAGATAAGAGAGGTTAAGAATGAGAAAAACAAAGAGGATGAGTTAACTAGTAAGAAAAGTGAGACCAATGAGGAGAAACGAATCCAAATACATTTCCCCTACATTATACAAGTGACCTATGCCTTTCCCTAGAAATTTGGCCAAGGCTAAACTTAATAAACAATTAAAAAAATTGAAATTCTTCAAAGGTTTTATATTAATATCCCCTTTCAAATGCTTTAAAACAAATGTGCTCTTATGCTAAGTTTTTGTAGGCAATGTTTTCTAACAGAAGAAATTTTGAGGATTATAAAATTTTTGAGGATTATAGAAATAAAATAATTTAAAATAAATTGCATCCTAAACCAAAAAATCATGGTAATTTTCTATTCATTATGTTATTAGTGATATAAACTTTAACCATGTTTTGTATGATTTAAGAGTAAGTGTAAACCTTGTGCCTTTATCTATTTGTAAAAAGCTTAAGATAGGTTATTTGAAACCCACCCCTTCTCCCTTATAATTGGCATATCATTTTGTTAAATATCTGGTAGGTATATTATAGGATGTACCTATCAGGGTCCATAATTTTTCATGCTTGATGATTTTTTGTCTTATAAATGGAAGTGGATACTCAAATCTCCATCATTCTTGGAAGGCCTCTATTGCCTACAGCTAGAGTTTTTATTAATGTGCAAAATTAAAAGCTTTCTTTAACTATTGGTGATAAGAGAGTAGAGTTTAATTTGCTTAATACTTTTAAATATCCTCCTACTAGAGATTCTTATTGTAGGATCGACATAATTGATTAGTGGGTTAGGGAGGAGCTAGCTATTTGTAATTCAAGATAACCCATTTGAAGAGTTTTTAGTGAATGATGGGGCCTTAAAAGATGAGAATAAAGATATAGCTTAACAGGTATAATTTAAAACTTCTTCCTTCCACTATTAAGTATGAATTACTTGGACTCAATTCCACTTATCATGTGATTGTAAATGCAAGTATAAGTGAAGTTGAAACTAAAAATTTACTAGAAATTATTAGATTGCATCGAGATGTTATAAGATAACATTATTGATGATGTCAAAGGCATCAACTCATATGTTTACATTCATAAAATACTACTGGAAGATGATTACAGGCCTTTTATTGAGCACCAAATAAGATTAAACTGCAATATAAAGGTAGTTAAGGAAGAAGTTATTAAGAAAAAGGTCTCAAACTACTTGATGTTAAAATAATATATCATATCTCCGATAGTAGATAAGTTAGCCTAATTCAAGTGGTTTCTAAGAAATGGAATAACTATAATAAAGAATAAGAATAACAAATTGATCTTCACTAGAATAATCACGGGTTTGGAGAATATACATTAACTACAGAAAATTGACCAAGGTAACCCGAAAAGGTAAGCTTCCCATCCCTTTCATTATCAAATGCTTAAGAGCTCAATAAATTATTATTTTTTTTTACATGAATGGTTATTCTGGTCTGAGTTACTAAGAAAAGACCACATTTACGTGTCCTTATGGTACCTTTGCCTATAAGAGAATTTTTTTAGTGTTTATAATATCCCTACTGTTTTTTACTATTGTATAATGGCAATTTTGTCTGATTTTTTAGAACATTTGAAAGTTTTTATTTCTCCGTATATGGCACTATTTTTTATGAATGTCTAACTACTTTGTATAAGGTGTTGCAATGATGTGAAGAAGTTAATCTAGTTTTAAAAATGTCATTTCATGGTAAGGGAAGGTATTGTTCTAGGATGCCTAAGTGTCTAAGCAACGGATTAAGGTTGACAAGGTAAAAGTCAAAGTGATTTGAAAGATGCTACCACTTACCATTGCCAAGGGTACAAGGAGTTTTTTTACGACATGTCGACTTTTATCGATATTTTATAAAATATTTTTCTAAAATTATTAAAAATTGTATTAACATGCTTTTTAAAGATGTTAATTTTAATTTTGACCAATAATGAATTTATGCTTTTTGTAGGTTATATGAGGCATTTATTTCCATTCCAATTATGTAAGCCTCCAATTGTAACATCCCTTTTAAGGTCATATATGACGTATATGACTATGTGATAGGAGTAGTTTTGAGTCAAAGGAAGGATAAGAAGATGCATGTTATTTACTATACAAGTCAAATGTTAGATAAGGCTCAAGTAATCAATGTTACCATTGAAAAAGAGTTGTTAGTGATGGTGTTCTATATTGATAAATTATAAGCATACTTAGTAGGGTTAAAGATTATATAATTCTGCCATTAAGTGTCTCTTGAGTAAGAAGGAAACTAATCTAAGACTGATTTGGTAGATCCTTCTTCTTTAAGATTTTGACTTAAAGATCCGATATAAGAAGGGAACTAAAAATTTAGTGGTTAATCATTTTTCAAGATTAGTACAAGAGATGGATGAGACTAGAGAAGATAAGCTACCTATTGAGGATTCCTTCTTAGGTCATCAATTATTTTTCATTCAAAGTTAAAAGCTCTGTGGTATGTTAATTATGTTAATTTCCTTACATGCAAAATTCCACCATCGGATTTGAGTTACCAACAAAAGAAGTTATTTTCATATGTGAAATATTACCATTAGGGTGAATTTTTTTCTATTTAAGTGGAGTGTTGATGGAATTTTTAAAAGGCATGTTCTCAAAGATGAAGTGCACAACATACTCTTTCATTGTCATGCTTCATCTTATGATGGCAATAATAGCACTTCAAAAATAGTTGACAAGTTCCTTTAAGCAAGCTTTTATTGACCCACTCTCTTCAATGATATTTATAAGCATGTGACCACTTGTGAATGATATCAAAAATCCAGGAATATCTCAAGAAGAATGAGATGCCTCTTAATATCATAGAGGTTGAGATATTTGATGTTTGGAAAATAGACTTCGTAGACCCATTGTCATCATCATGTAGCAATAATTACATTATTATTATAGCAGTGGATTATATGTCTAAATGGGGTGGAAGTAGTGGCATCCCTAACTAATGATGCTAAAGTGGTAGCAAAACTCTTCAAAAAGGTAGTCTTCTCATGTGTTAAAATTCCTATAGTTATAATTAAAGATGATAGTTCACATTTCACTGAATGTCAATTTGGAACTCAGTTTGTGACACATACATTGTCCCTTGTAGGTCCCATGCAGCAAGACACATTATATTAGGACTACTTGGAGGCCCATTCTAGAAATTATTGGAATAGTGTGGCCTTAGAGCAATATTACTCCTCTATATGGTCCAAGGCATAAGGCTTCCATTTCTCGACCACATAGTGCATCCATAGGCTAATTGTTCATTTTTTGTGTGCCCGGTGTGAGAGCGTATATGCCGTCAGTTAACAACATCTATCTTTTGTAGATTGCATATTTTATTGTGTGAACATACTTAGGGCATGCATTCGTGGAACTTATCTAACGCTACCTGCACCGATCAACTTCAAAATTATCAGAGACGATATGATATCACATGATATGTTAGCAAATTAAGAGTGCTTATAAATGAGCAGAAGTTGAAAATAATTAGCACTCCCACTTCTCTCACCATAGAGATCCTACATACTATGAGAGTAATAAAATTAATTTGCTTAAAGACAAGCAAATGCTCAAGTTTATAAGAGTTTGATATATTTCAAATAGATTATACTTTTAACATGATCTTTAATAGCATTTTTACCTGTGTTTTGGATATTTTTATAAGATTTAATACTCAAAATTAGTGTTTTATTTTAGTTCTTATTTTGGTCTCTCTAAAGAAAAGTGGTGAATTTGGAGAAAAAAATGTCAATTTGGAGCAATTTTAGAAGATGTGAAGAAAGGACTCAGAATAAGTTAGCAACACGCCAACATGCTACTGGTCGTGTACGATCATGTACTATTATATTTCCTTTTACAAATTTTCTTTTATGGGACACGACACCTTTGTTCCACTGTGTTTATGTCATGTTCCAATAAGGGACATTATGTATCTCTTAGGCAACCAATATTTCCCCATGCTTAGTTTATGTTCGCCAACATGATTACAATATGTACTCGTGTTTATCCTTGTATTGGCAGTGATTATTTACGTAAAAGTTCCAGAATAGGAGATAAGGCAACATGGAGCCCACACAGTCCCGTATTAGGGTCGTGTTAAGTGTAAAATCAATTTATTAAAAAAAGATAAGTGAAATTGTGGTGAGATTTTTATACAAATAATTTTTATAGCAAAAGGAGTAAATTAGGATTAAACAACTAAAGATCAATTGCAAAAATAGTATTGGAAAAGGAACAAGAATTTCAACAAGATTCAAAGAGAATTTAAAGATTCAAGATTCATAAAGATGTTGCCTTTGTCTTTTTATTTCTTTTTTTATATTGTTCTTTATTGTTTATTTATGAACTAACTAGGATATAAATCTAGGTGGATGGACCTTAAGATGTGATGTTTTGAATTGCTCATTTGGTTTAATGAAATTCCTAGTTTCTTGAAAATTGTTTATGTTTTTATACTGGTTTAAATTAAATGAACGTAGTTGAAGATTCAATAATTAGATTCATAAAATAAGATCAAGAGATAATTTGTATGGTTAGATCACAATATGAATAATGAGGGATGAGTAGGTTACTCAGAGAGAGAATTCATGATCCTTCTAAGTTAGGGTAAAGCAAATCATGAGAATTTCAAGAAACAGAACAATACATTGTTAGGTTGTCTTAATTAGAAAGCGTTTTCAGTTAATTTGATCTAAAAATTAGGATTATGTTGTTTGAGAGAGAACACAATTGCAACTTAAGAGTTTTTGTCAGTCCAAGGAATTAGAGTCATTCATTCAACTATAGTAAAGTCAAAACATAGTAAATTCCTAGGGAATATTTTACGTGGAATACACTTTTCATAAAATTTCTAATTAAAAAATTGTAATATATTTCATAGTATAGAATAATTATGACAACCTTTAGAATATGTGAAGATAGTATTTGAAGTCAATTATACTTCTTATAAGTGGATTTTAATTTTTAACTTTTATTTTATATTTTAATTATTATATAATAAAATTTTAATATTTTACAATGTTATAATTAAATTCACTTTTTTATAAAATATATATGGAGAATGATTATTATAACCATATCATGAGTACATATCTTTAATAGATATAATAACTTTTTTCATAAATATATCTTTAAAATATTTTTACATTTTAATTTAAATTTATAACATATATTAATTTATAATTTATAATATTATTTTTTCACAAATTGTTGTTGCATGCATGTATAAAAAATAAAAATAGAATATGTTTTTGTTTTAATTCTTAACAAATTTAATAATTAAATATTAATTCTTAAAAAAATTATAAAAGCCACTTTAGAACGTGGCTAAAATTACATAGTTAGCGTGCTACATGTAATAGAATAACGGTATTACGGTGAAGATTTGACAAAAATATAAAGGAGTTAAGTTTAAGAGTGCAAATTGTGTGATTTATTAACATTAAAGTGCAAATTGGTATCAGAGATGATGATTTAGACTATCTTAATCCTTGTGTAAAATATTAGGGAGAAATAGCACCTTTATCGTAAAATATTGACAATTTTTAAAATAATTTTAAGACAACCATGTCAATGTCTATGTGGCTAGAACTATACAGCTAGTATATCCTGTGTCACAAGTTAACAATGTCATGATACAGATACGATGAAAACATAACGAAATTATGTTTGAAGGTGCAAATTATACCTTTTTGTAAATGTTAGAGTAAAAATTAGTGCCAGAGATAATGATAAGGGTATCTCAAACTTTATGTGAATGATAGGGGCCAAATTGCATCTTTTGCCTTTGAATTGCATACGTGCTCCACTTTGCTTATTTTCTTCATCTTTTTATTGTTTAAGTAATTCAATTAGCCGATTTTCTTACTTTAGTATTCCATTGAACTTGAAACTTTATATATTAACTTACTAATATTACTAAGGAAAAAATAGAAGTAACATATTTTATTATTACTAAAAATATGAGTTAGAATCTTATTTGGTATAACAAAATATAACCATACTGAGTATAATCATCAACATAGGTAACAAAATAAGCATCTTCGTGCCTTAATCTTACATTCATTGGGTCACATTTATCTAAACAAATTAATTATAATGGCTTAACTACTCTTTTTTGCTTATCGAATGGTTTTTGTTTCATTTTTCCAACTAAATAATGATTGCAAGTAGGCAATTCTACTTTATTTAGGTTTTTTAAAAGACCCTTTTTAACTATTCAATTTATTAAACCTTATAAAATATGATGAAGTCTAGTATACCTTAAATATCATCGATGCCATAAGCACTAGATAAGATAATTAACGAAAATATATTTTTCTTATATAATAAATAAGATCTAATACTATAAAATCATTTAACATAAAAACTCAGCAATAACAATTAGTTCCAATATAAATATCCGTTCCACCACAATAGAAATTAACATTTAATACAAGGTAAACAAAATCGTAGAAATTAACATTTAATCCAAGGTAAACAAAATCATGACATAAAATTTTTTTTATCAAAATATAGGATTAAAAAGTACATCATGTAGTTGTAACTTATTCATCTCATAAGAAACTTGTTGAAATTCAAAGATGGCTTATCTCTTTTTCACTATATATGGTTTGTGGCTTCTAACTCTATAATTTATAAAAGATGTGATTCAATTAGAAAATATTAACTAAAGATAAATACAACATACTTATTTGTATTATATAGTCGTACCTTATTTGGCTTGTGAAAATATATCTTAATTAGCTTTAGTCTTCCTGAAATCTTGAGAATTGTGGAAGCCTTTCTTTTCTCTTTTCCACTTCATCTTCTTTATTTCAGTTTTAAGTGAACTTACCTTAGCCATATATACTTGAGTATGCGACTTAAAAGTCTTAAGGCATACTTTTTCTAATAATAGGTGCTTCATAACATGCTCTATCGTCTTGATATTCTCGTTATAGAGTAAGTTGCATTTTTATATGCTCCTAACATTGAGGTCAAGATTGTATAATAACTTACACTTGTTGCTAACTTGATAAGATATGATTAATATCCATCAATTTGTTAACCATATTTAACATTAACATCAAATTTCTCAAAATTGACTGATCCAATCTTTTCTCATTGGTGTCAAACTTAACGGTACAACAACAACAATATAGTGAAAATTCTGCTAAAATGCAAGATCTAGGGAGATCCAGTAGTACACAACTTTATCCTAACTAGTAGAGATATTATTTTTAATGTTTAACTTAATAATGAATTACCTTAGTTTATGTTGTCACTGTGAACTCTATGTCTTTGGCATTGTTAAATCTCCTAAATTATCACACAATATCATCATTTATGTCTATGGAATTGTTAAATCTCCTAAACTATCGCATAATATCATCATTTATGCTACTTGACAATGTAACGCAAACTAGGGATTTGTTTCTTTCTCACATGTCATATGCATCATGGTTTTTCCTATTTTAGGTCGTAGTGCCTCATTAGGAACTTTTATGATTTTATTTAGTGACTCAAAATTCTTTTGCTTTAACCAATACATATCTTAATTTTCATACTCTATATTTCATAATTATTGTCATTTAAAATTTCACCTCTATTGAGTTTTGTGATAATATTAAAGTAGTGATCATTTTTCTAAAACATAATTTCCATGGAAAAACGTTTCTAACCAGATTGTTGTCATATCTAATTAATTTGATGAAACTTTAAATATTTTCTCAATTACCTAAGGACTTAAAAGGTCACTAAGTTTTTAATCATCATCTATATAATAACTAATCATTATATCCAAACATATTTGTTTACAAGCATCACAATCGTAAAATATATATCCAAAATCAACAATTGTATTAAACAAATAATAATTATGCTAAAAATAAAGAATGGTCTTTAGCTATTACTAAAGAAAAAATAATACACTAAACACCAAATTTACTCATCTCAATGCTATTGTCCTAATTATAACCAATGATAAATAAGAGGATTTGCAAATAAACTAATTATTTAAAGAGTGGTATAATCAAATAAACTAAATTATTTGATAAATAGAGTACTTGATAAATATATTATTTAAATATGAAAGTGGAATGTATGGAAAGTAAATATTAGCATATTAGTCTTTGGAAATTTGTGATAAATTCAGTTAAATTTTTTTTAATAGGTTCACATAGAACTTATAAGCTCACTCACATAGCCTTATACAATTAGTGAGATACATGTAAATCTCACAAGAGCAATATAGAAAATACGACTTATAGTGAATAATAAAAATAAAAATAAAAATATTTAGAGAAATATTAGAATATATAACTTAAGCTCAGGTCGGTCTAAGACTGAGATTGGACTTGGCCTATTAGAGATGCGTGAATCTGGTCCATTGCTATCCTACATTTGTATGCGATACTAGACCAAAGCAAGCTAATCATAGAGGGAAGCGTACTTTCGTCATTCCAAAGTTCAACAACGAGCCGGTGGCGGTGAGCAAATACTTACTTGTAGAATCGGTGCCTGCGTGAAGAGGACGAAAGCCGGTGTAGTAATATTTGACCCTCTTGTCAGATTCAGTAGGATAGAAGTTCAATTACTAAACCTCCAACTATATAATGTCTCACAAGTGAGTCATCCAACTCGGATTAACTCGTCTTCAAACTTCTTCAAAGTTCAATCGATTGTGCTTTTCCTATGTAAGTTAAATGACTTAATTGTTACCTATTACAGGAGAAGTTCAGTCAACCGCCCACCAACACCAGTTGCAGACGGAGATCATCCCAACCAAGAGCTTAGTCTTCAAGAAATCATCAATATCAAGGTAGCTTGTTTTCTTTAGTTTCCGCAAAATTTTCCGAGTATGGCCTACTTTTGGTTTTGGAAAATGAGTAGTTGGGTTCGAGTTGGCATCTTTCTTCTTTTGATGGGCCTGTTATATAATTTTCACTGAGTTGTGGTCACTGGTGTTTGGTTTAATCGTTGTTTGATTACGAGTTTAGTTGATTGAGAGCGGAGAGAAGGAGAGACTAAAGGATCTTCTGAGGGAAAAGCTCATAGAGTGTGGTTGGAAGGACGAAATGAAAGCTCTATGCAGGTTTCCTTCAACTTTTCTCTTCCATATTCAGTGAAAAATTTGTAGTTCAATGTTGTTGAACTTAAAATTTTTCTCTGATTGTCTTTCATACTGGGTTTGATTATGTGATTTAGAGTACAAATTCTGATGTTACCTCCTGGGATCTCGAATGTGATGATTTAAACTACTTATACCTGATGGAATTTGTATTGTAGACTGGATACATGAAACTGACTGTGATATTAACTTGACTGATAGTTTGATGAAAGAAGATTGAGCCTTTATAAATGGCTATTACATGAAACTGTGAGTTTAGTGCTGAAGGGGAAAAAGGGGACCCTTTTGTAGAGGTAAATTGTTTCCCAATATTTGAAGCTAGAGTGTCCCGTAAGTTGATTGACTGGTTGAGCTCATATGACCAATGTTAAGTTATGAACAATTTTGTTTGTGAATTTCACAAGAAACTTCATTTTTGACCCAAAAAAATTCACTATCAGAGTCTATCAGTTATACCACAAGATTAAGGCTGCACACTAACATCTATTAGTGCTTCTGATGTGGAATTAATTTGTTGTTTGATGTGCCTATGACATGCACTAATAAATGTTAGTGTGTAGCCTTAATATTGTGAGCTTTTGATTGTTAGTGAATATATTGGTTAAAAACTAATGCACTAATAAATGTTAGTGTGTAGCCTTAACATTGTGAGCTTTTGATTGTTAGTGAATATATTGTTTAAAAACTAAAATTTGTATCAAAAATAAAGTTTCTTGTGAAGTGCATGATTTTTAAAGTTATACTAGTATTGACATGGTATTTATTTTAGGTGGTGGGTTATAACCTTTTGCTGTTTATGGCTTATTCGTTACATCTCAAGCGTTGTTTGCTGGGCTTATTCATTACATCTCTAGCGTTGTTTGCTGGAGTCCTAATTTGTATGTTACTACAAGCACATGATAATGTTTTATTTGACTTGATTTTTCGAAGGTCATTTGTGAGGAAAAAGGGAAGGAACAATGTCACCGTGGATGATCTTGTTCATGTCATTACTCCGAAGGGCAGAGGTGGTTGTATATTTTGTTATTATGCTTTCCTGCTTTTTATGGTGATTTGGTTGTTCAAACTTAATCCAGGGAGCAGTTGATGATTCCATGCTACTTTTCGGTTCTGTTCTTTTCCATATAAATGTTCCCATGTGATGCTTGACTATAAATTTTCATAAAATAATTCCAAAATTTTTGCCTCAAGTCAAAAACCAAGTATGCGTGGGATGGACTTCGGAGAATGGCTCCTATTCTCACCCGAGGGGAACGAAAGACACCAATGTGCCTTGTAAACACAGGAACTTGAATATTTGAACTCTTTTTATTGTTTTGGTAATCTTTGTTACATTAATTGGTGCATGAGTTTCGGCTGAAGGAAAACCAGGAGTCCTTACTATTAAGAGACCTTTGCGCGTGATCCAACTTAGATAAATTGAATTCTGTTGATTCCTAGATGGTCTGATCAACACAATAGCCATTTTTTATTTCAGATATTTTAATCTAAATGTCTGGCCAAAAGTTATGGTGTTACATAATTCCTGCCTTTGGTTATTCACTGTTCCCATTTCTGCGTGCAAGCCAAAATATAAAATTTAAGTTAAAAAGTGCTATATAGATGGAGTTTGGGATTTACCCCCTTTTTCGTACAGATGCCATATATATCTACATTCATGTTTTTGCTCACTGCTTCTCTACAATGTAGCTTCTGTTCCAGACTCCGTAAAAGCTGAGCTATTGCAGCGGATTAAAAACTTCCTTGCATCGGCCATCTGATTTTACAAATGGTTAGGTGGAAAGCCAATGAAGTTGCAATTTGGTGATGAGTCATGTTTGTTCTACACCATGGAAGTTCGTCAGAGGCTGCTTTGCAAGATAATGAATTAGAAGAACGAAATCAGCACTACGTTGGAACATGAACATCTATCAAATGCTGCGAAGCGATTAGGGCCTTCACTCTTGCCAGGGTTCAGAGTGCAGTTTATAACTTCAACGTATTGTTTACAGCGGATTGTCCCTGGTTTTAGTTTCAGACCGTTTAAAAATATTTGTCAAAATTTAGCTTCAAAGTAATGTGTAAAATCTTTATGTTATCAGCCGGATCTTATTTGAACATTCTTAGAAAACGATGAATGAGATGAGACAGATGCATTAATTTGGGTTTACAGGTCAAGGACACTTGACCAACTGTTAGATTTTATTTATGTTCTTGGGTTTTTATTTATGTTTTTAAATTTTGGTAAAAAAAGTATATATTTGTTAGAATTTTTAATTTTTGTTTTTAGTTTTAGTTTTTATGTATTTTTCTGTTTTTCATAATACGATTTATTATTATTTTATTTGCTATGTAATTATTATCAATAATAAAAATATACATTAATAATTAAATAAGTGTTTGTTTATCTTTAAAAATTACAATTAAAATTAAAAGAAAAACAGAACCTTGACACTTTTTTCAAATATCGGGAATGCTATATTTCATTTGCTAATCTCTACTTATTACCGTACCTCTGCACTTCATTTGCTACATGAACTTTTAAGTCTACCACCATGTCAAACCCTTCCTTTGTATTCGTTTGTACTACAATATTGAAAAAATTTTAAAATAACTTTTTTTTATTTGTAACACAGATCATCATATGATCCATAATTATGTCTATATAAATAATGATAATGTGTCAATAAAAACTTTGTAGGATTTTTAATGCTTAAATTTTAATTAGTTTTAAGTAAGAATAAATTTAAAATAAGTGATATTATAAAAGAATTCTGTATCTTTTTTCTAGAAGCTTTATCTTTATATATTAACTGCTCTTAATTTGAATAAATAAGGTTTGGTCCGTCTAATCAAATATGGGTCATGTTTTTCATAAAATCTATCCATCTAATAAATAAAGCCTATAAAAATTGAACGATTGAAATTGCATCGTACAGACGGGCACACCAAAATTGGAATAGAACATCTTGCATCAAGTTACAACCGGTCAATCAAAAGATCTTTCAAGCCTGTTTTTCTTTTATCTTTTAACTCCTCACTCTAAAAAACCGCATCCGTTTTCTAGTATTGGGAAAGCCGCCACTGGCTTTGCCTCTCGTTTTTGCTCTCTCTAGTAAGGCCTTGCAGAAACCCTAAGGAAAGTTCAGGAACAAACCGAAACCACCATAATGGAGTTTACCCAGGATGATTTCGATCGGCTCTTGATGTTCGAGCAAACCCGTAAAACTGCCGAAGTTACCTACGCCAAGGACCCTCTCGATGCCGATGTTAGTATCCACATTGAAACACCCTTTCTCTAGCTGTTCTGCGTGTTTATGTTTGTGATTACTTGCCAAATTATGTTTCTTTGCCGTTTTATCTATATTCGCATGCCTTCTGATTGTGTTTGCGAAAGAAACTTATTTTGAGTTATTTGGTTCGTGAAAGAAACTTGTTTTAATTTAAGTTGATTACACTAAGTCCGCACTATTGTTCGTGTTGGTATGAGCATTATTGGTGAATTCTGACTTGGTAAATTGTTGTGTGTGTAGAATCTGACTAAGTGGGGTGGTGCATTGCTCGAATTATCGCAGTTTCAAACTGTTGCAGACGCAAAGAAAATGATAAATGGTGATTTGGACTTTAAGTTGTCGGCTATAGATTACATTCTCTTCCTTTACGTATTTCCTAATGTTGTTTGAGTTGATAAATTGCTTCTACAGATGCGATTTCGAAGTTGGAGGAAGCTTTGCTGATAAATCCCACAAAGCCCGAGGCATTGTGGATCTTAGGAAACTCTCACACTTCTTTTGCATTTATGACTCCGGACATTGATGAGGCAAAAGGACATTTTGATAAGGCAGCGGAGTATTTCCAGCAAGCAGTGGATGAGGTGATCTCAGAAAGCTTCAAACACTGAGAGCATATTGGTTAAGTATTGCTTATGAGCTTATGAGTGCTTGCTTTGGATGTAGGATCCAACCAATGAGCTTTATCACAAATCCTTGGAAGCCAATGCTAAGGTATAGTTCGAACTTCATCTTCTTACAGATGTATAAACACGCAATATGCTTTTATTTGTCGGGATTATAGTGGTTTTGAATCTTACCTTTCAGATTATATGGTTTACTGTTCTTTATCAACTACCATCTTTGGTCTGCAAGGGTAGATGCCTCTAGTCTTTCACTCAAAGATCAATGTCAAGCGTTTTTAGTTATAAACATCCATTTTCATCCTCTTTTAGCCAATGAGTTTTATATTTCGTGATTTGACTGATTAGTTTATTTTGTGAAAGGGTCTTTCAAACTTTCTAATTTCTGGTTAACACTTCCACTTACCTCAGATGAATACTATAGTTTGATAGTTATTGCTGTGCACAAGAGTTCTAGGTTTATTGTGCTAAGTTGCAAGTAATACATTTTCTAGGCACCAGAGCTTCACATGGAGATCCATAAGCAAGGAATCCCTCAACAAACACTAGGTGGCAGATCCTCTGCTTCGTCAAATGCTAAGGTAAGTAACCTTTAGAGTTGAGAGATTTTTGTTATTGCGACACAAGTGAATCGCCATGCATGGACCATGTCCAGCTTGCTACTTCTGCAAATGCGTTTTTCCATCCTCTTAAATAATGCTCGAGGAATTGAAGAAAAGAAAATTGAAATATGGAGATTAGTAGGATTTCTATCTCAGTTTAATAGTTTATGGAACTATGTTGCTGCATTCCAGAGCTTGTGCTGCCCTAGCTGAGGTTATCACTGATCCAGTATGAAATAAATCTCTGTGGTAGTGAACTTCCTAGATTCTGATAGGTAGGCAAAATTTTGCATGTACATTTGCAGGTTTATTTAATTTTAATTGAAGTCTCAAACTGATCTTACTTCTAGACTGGCATAAAATTTCTGTATATACATCCGTTTTCATCATTTTTCTTCGCCTCTTCGACTTATGCTCTAGATATTTTTTCTTTGTTTTGATCCTTTCATTTATATAATATTCTGACAGATTACAAGCTGATATAGTGTTCATTATGAGTATTTTCAATTGTGGGTAGTGGATCTCCTGCAGTGTAATCTACTGTATCTTCACAAACGTTTTCTTTTTTTATGCACATTTGACCCTTTTTGGGCCAATATTTTGCTTGACAATTGCTTCTTTTTTGTGTTTTCCTTTGCAATAGGACTCCAAGAAGAAGAAGAAGAGCAATGATCTCAAGTATGACATTTTTGGATGGGTAATTCTTGCAGTTGGAATTATAGCATGGGTGGGAATGGCAAAATCCAGCTTGCCCCCTCCACCTCAAAGATAAGTGATAACAAGCCAATGGCTTTCTCTGAAGCATTCAAGAATTGTACCAGAACATGTGTTATTGTTATGCGCACAAACCCAGCTGTGGAAGTGCTGCCTTGTAATGACAAGTTTGCCAAAGGAATGATGTATCAGAGACGTGGCTGGAGGGAGAGGAGTTGAAGTAGTCAAAGAATTCCAGCTGTGTTTTCAGTTATTTCCTTTTGTTTTGTTCCATTTTAGTTAATTACTCAAGCATGTAGTGTAGTGGCTCCTGCTTTGTAGGAAGCCGATATTTTCCTTTGTGTACGTAAGCTGGAATTCAGAATGGAAGTGGGATCTGAAAATTTTCAGCATCCAAAATTCTGTCATTAAGAGATCGAAAGGTTCTCTCATTTAACGAGCCTTTATTTTCTTTACAATTCACCATAGGTCCTAAAGGCAGGAAGTCTAGAAAACATTGGCCGCTTCATACCTCGCAGGTTGATTTTACCGTCAGTTGTCCTGTAACTGGATCCCAAACGGGGGACCAATACAGTTATACTGTAGGCATGCAGATATTCTGTTATAGTATAAACTGAGCGAGGATTGTGTTTATTGTTTTAACTTCTATTTCTATTCCAGAAACTTTCATTTATACCTCTGTATCTCCCCGCTAATGTTCCCACCTTTGGTTGGAGTTAGCCAAACTTGGTTCAGTTAATAATGCTCCCATACTTAGTTCAGTTCAGCAGATGGGATTTAGCCAGGATAGTCCCACGCCCGACAAAGCAATCTGTTTTAAATGGTAGCTATTTTGCTCCAAATGCACCAGGTTTCCTTGGCTGTTGTTCCTGTAAACATTTTCCAGCGGAATAATTTAGTCTCGGTACGAATTGTGCATGAGATTTCCTGGGTTTGCTTTGCTATCCCATCCATCTATTGATGCAGAAGCAGATGCTCGACCAGCTGACCGTCCAGTCTTTGGATTGGTATTGATGGACTTAAACAGCCAATATGCCAAACACGTGAATTGTAATCTAACCTTTGTCAAGGGGTTGAAGTAAAAGGCCTTGCCAATACTTATAATATTATGTTATATTTTAACTTTTTTAAACAATACTATTAACTTTTTAAATTTAATGAATTTAAGTTTATATTGAATTAATTTTTGTAACATCATACTTGAGTAATTTGAATTTATTAAATACCATCATAATTTTAAAAATAATTTTTTTAAATATTTATTAAAATTGTGATTTATACGTTAATGTTTTAAGAAAATAAATTATTTTTTTAAAAAAAAGTAAGTGAATATATTTTAAAAAGAAAGTTACAAATACAACTTGGTACTATAAAAAGAGACCTTAGTCACCATGTAATCTTAAGCTTCATGAAGTGGCAAGCTTGTTACTTGGCTCTGTGGAAAGCGCTAAAACATCCTCTTTAGTTACAACATATAATATAATCTTGTGAAAGATTCTCTTAGCAAAAACAATAACAACAACACTCAATAAAAATTTTACTAAATGTGAGATTTGCTGAGATTCAATAGTATGTAACCTTATTCCTAACTACTAGAGTATTTGTTTCTAAATAACCCACAAGAAGAAAGAAAAAGGGAAAGAAATAAATAATAAATAATAAATAATAAATAATAAAAACAAAAAAGTAACAGGGAATTGAAGTAGTAATGGTAGTATTAATAGGGAATTGAAGTAAGATCTTAATTGTTTGTTAATTATCCTTAAAATTGCTTTAAATCAAATTAGATGGTTAAAAGAGTTTTGAGAGATCAAGAGGTCACAATCTATTTCAATTGAAATTACTTGGTTGGATCTTAGGATAGGGTAATTATAACTATTAGATATCTAGGGTCGAGTATTATTAAATCAAGGCTGTTAAGTGAAAACAAAACAAGGATAAAATTAATTACTAAATTGTCTTCAATGATTAATCAACAAATTTACTTCTGATTGTTAAATATTCAATTATCAGTTTTATTTAGTTTAGTTTATTTTCTGTTAACATTATCATATTTTTTACCTTAAACAAAGTATTGTAAAAATTATTAGGTGTCTTGAACAATCCTCGTAGGAATAACACTGATTATACTATAAAGATATGACCCGTATAATTGTGGTATAGATAGGTTTAAAGAATCAAATCAATATGACACACCTTATATGCCTGATTAATTATGCGTTTACTAATTTGAGTTAATGAGAGAGTTAATAGGTAACGGAATCATGATACTATTGCTCCATCCTTTACTAATTATCTTGTCGAAATTAGAGAGTTGGAGTAAAGAGTTGAAGAACCTGAAAGGGGCTCTCCTCTTTGGTACAACTAATTTGAGACCAACCTCTACAAGAGTGTGGTCTAAAAATAACTAATTGTCGAACACTACAGCACTACTAGGGAAGTAAATTAATCGATTTGAGTTGATCAAACATCTGTCAAGCTTTTTTTGAATTTAATGATTTAAAGGGACTAACCTTTAGATACGTTGTTCCGATGCGAAATTAGAATCGTCTCCCCGTTGCAATACCCACTTAATGTTTGGTCCCAGTGGCTACTAGAGTCGCCGGTGTTCCACGCCGCAAGTCCCCGATCCAGAAGATGGAGGACCAGTGAGATTGATTCTT
>JAOQMS010000003.1:7783079-7804731 GCA_027563885.1 Erythroxylum longipes | reverse complement strand
CAAAAAAATTCACTAATTATTATGCATGTGCATATATGAATGCATGAATATGTCAATGCATTATTTAACACTCCTAAACCATTCCAATTTACCAAAATGCCCTTCCCATAAGTGAGGGGATGTTACAAAAATCCATGCATATTGACACATGCATTGTTTTGTTTTCTTAGTTTTTTTTGCAATCTAATAATGAAATGGAAATTTTTTGAACCATGAATAGGTAAAATAAAATGTTTATTATGAATTGAATTACAACTGGCATCATATGCTTTATGTAATAAAAGCGTAAAGATTTTCTAGATTGAAGATTCTTACCTATAGATTTTTTAGTTCTTTTTTTAGAGAATTTATTTTCTCTATATCATAAATAAGTACTTGGGTCTCTTTAATAACAATAGGTGCTAAGCATTTCATTCTTAGAAAATTAATGCATTTTCTTTTTCTAACTCTTTTTTTACATTTCCTCCAAATAAAACTTTAAAATTTTGCTACCTTTTGAGCTTTTGTTTCCTCTAAGTCAGTCTACAAGCATGAATTGAAGTCTTTAAATGAGAATATAGTCATTAACATTTAGATATTTCTATATAAGCTACAAACTAATAGTTTTTAATTTATTAATTATGGGTGTTAAATATCTCTTCACTTAGCTTATATTTTGATAATCATTTTGGAAATCATTTACTTTTAGGTTGCTTGTCCTTTTTCACTAGCAATTTTGTTTTTGGAGACTTATTATTTAGTTTATTTACATTGTTAGGGCACCAATTTTTGATGATAATCATTAGGAGTCTAGTTACAAAATGGCATTTTATTTGATGTCCTACTCTATTCACCGTCCAGTTATGGGTTTTATTAGTTATAATTAGTCCAATTGATTATGGATTCTTATTTAAAGACTAACATTGGGTGGAAACATTTTGTAGTTCTACTAGTAGTTTAGTTCTTAGCTAAGCTACAAATTGGATTTGCTTTCTTTAGAACTTATGAATAGTTTTTAATTTAACATTTTGTGAGGACCTGAAAGCTTTCATTATTTTTTATTTCAAATGTTTATAGCTCATGTTGTATCTTCTTTCTGCATTGTGTTAGTTATGTAAGGGTTGTATATCTATATAATTTTTCAATATTATCTTGTTTATAGTTGTTTTTAATAGATGAGCGTAATCATTCTCTTAAGGCAACATAAAGAAGAGTTCCAATTTTGGTACTTGGTAATATACCAAGAGAAGAAACAGTTCAAAATGAAGGAACCACTTCTTTGAAGATAAGAACTGATATATGGAATCACTTCATCAACAATAGATAAAGTGATAGAGCTAATAAGACCAAATGCAAGTATTGTCACAAAATTTTGGTTGAGGATTTTAAAGATTAAACATGTTATTTGACTAGGCACATGGATTCCTACAGCAGGAGGAAGATTGTATCAGGAGTTCAAACTTTTTTAACCCCTAATCTAATGAAAGGAAAGAGTGAAGTGATTGTAATGGGTGATGATTTTCATAGATATAAGCAACAATTTAGAGTGAAGGAACCAATTTTTTAAGATAAGAATTGATATATGGAATTACTTCATCAAAAATAGATAAAGTGATCGCGTTAATAAGACCGAATGCAAGTATTCTCATAAATTATTAGTTGTGGTTTTAAAGATGGAACATCTTATGAATCGGCACATGGATTCCTGCAATAGAAGGAAGATGATATCAAGAGGTCAAACTTTTTTTATCCCTAATTTAATAAAAGGAAACAATAAAATGATTGCCACATGTTATGATTTAAAAAAATCTAAGCATTTACTAGCAAAGATGATTATAGAGAATGAATATCTACTCTCTGTTATTGATAATCATAATTTCAAGATGTTTGTCATCTCTTTTCAATAGACCTTCAAGATGCTAACTTGTATTATCATAAAGAAAAATATCTTTAAGATTTACGAAGAACAAAAAAAATTGAGATCAATGACATTGTGGAGTAATCAAGGATGATTTGCCATCACATCAAATATATGGACTATTTGGTGCATTATATTTGATAATGTTTGGACTTTGTACAATCAAATCCTTAGACAAATTATATATTTTTAATTTTGATATCACTTGTTCATTGATTATATTATAATTGATATATTTCATGTTTTTGAATGGTGGGTTTGCTTATATCCTCATACTACATACAAGTAAAAGATTAGCAATTGTCTTGATCAAATACATAATGGATTAGAACATCAGCACCAAGCTCTTAACCATAACTTCGGATAATTTTAGTACAAATGATATTATGAATTTATGATTGAAAAAGTGAAGACTAAGTTATGTGATGTGGGCTTATTGATGGATAAGAGATTACACCATCTATGCTATTTTACACATATTATGAGTATGATAACGAAAGATAGGATAGAGGTAATAAAGGAAAGGGTAAGGGCAATTCGTAATAACATAGTATATTAGAGTGCAACACATAAATGAGTTAAAAATTTTGAAAAAATTACATGACAACTACACATTTCATGAATAGATTAGTTAGTTTTAAATTGTCCAACAAGACGGAATTCAACTTTCAATATGCTAAAGTCAACAGCTAAGTATATTAAAGTGTTTATGAGAGATTAAGACAGTGAGATTCTAAATACACTTGTTTGTCGATAAAAGAGCAATGAGAATTGGCTAAAACAATTTATGTAAAGTTGGTAATATTTCATATTGTTATCGAGTTGTTCTCAAAAATAAAATATCTGACTTCATACATTTACTTTGTTAATATGCATGAGATTAAACTAACATTATCTGATTAGATTTTTTATTCCAGTAAGATGATTTAAACAATAGAAAGCAGATGATGAAGAAAGTTGATATTATTGATCTATGGTTAGTAATACTAGCAATCATTTTTATGTTGGATCTGAGATATAAGATAAAAGGATTTAAAATTTTTATTAACAATTGTATGGTGGGATTGATATCATTAAGCACTTTTGGTATGATTTTTTTAATGATTATCAGTTAAAAATATACAAAGAGTTAGATCGCAGTATAATGATGTATCAACGAAACGTTTGTCTGGTGGTTATCAGTTAAGAATAAATAAAGTGGTAGATCACAGTAGTTCAATATTTTTTTCTAGAAAATAATAGTTTAATATTAGTTTCATCTTTTGTTGATACATCATGATTAATCATAATTGGAACTTTGAATTTTTTAAGAAATTCATTAAGAAAAAAAGGGGATAAGACTTCTTATATTCATGATTGATGATGAATATTTTGATATATTATCATGGTGGAACTTGAATGGATCTCAATATTTAATTATGCAAGCAATTAAGCAGGACTTGCTAGTAATTTCAATATCTACGATTGCTTCTGAGTTTACTTTTAGCACCGGTGGCTAGACGGTGAGTCTTCACCGAAGTTGACTTTATCCTAACACTATAGAAACGTAATATGTGTCTAAATTTAGTTAAGTGTTGAAAGTGTTCAAGATTATTTACCATATTATCCTATGTTTTTTATACTGTGACAAGTAAGAATATCATTCGTGCAATTAAAAGTTTTTCAAACAAATATTTGACGACGAACGTAACAAATTATTTGTTAATTATCATCCATTCATTTAATGAAATTGTTGTATAATTGAGTATGATTTATATAATATTTTTTTATATACAGATAAAGTAATGCACATTATTAACAGTCCCAACTATAAGAATTAGTTGGCTTATTTTCTTATACAGTTGGTTTTTTTTAATGTTTCCCTATTGATTTACTTTTTTTACGTAACTGATCTAATTTTTTGCAAATAAAGATGTACATATTTTACCTTTATACACTTGCATGTTTTTATGTAGATTAACAAAAAAAAAATCATATTATTACCTTTGCCTTCCAACATGGTCTTAAATTCTACTCCAGTTCTATAAGTTTAATATTATCCATCCATAGTTTGATAAAACACGAAATAGAATACTGGGTTTGATTATTCTGTTATTGTTTTATATTTGATGAAATTACACTTTAGTATTTCAAATTAACAAATGTTTCTTCTTTTTGCTTAAATCATGTTCTACTTAAGCATTACAAACATTGTCTTCTTAACTAGCTTATGATTGTCAAATAGGTAATACTTATAGGTTCTTTTTGGTTGGCGGGAAACTAAAGTGAAATTAGAATCTGATTATTCGGAAAATAAATCTATGGAAAGTAAAGATATTCACATATTTGGACACTTAAGAATTCTAATATGAAAGTTGGCTTGATTCTTATTATAGTGTTTGGTATGTAACAGTATTTTATAGAATGTAATTTAATTTTGACCCGTGTTTCCAATTATATCCCTACAAACTGAATAAAAATTGAAATCGTTAAAGAATGTTAATTTGTAATACAAGTTATCTTATTAAAATGTTAATTTTTTCATTCATGATATTTTAATTATATAATACTGTTATATTATAAATACAGTATTGAAAAATACTCAAAAAACCTCAATCGAGTACAAAGATAAATCTTAAAATTTAAATCAAATATTAAAATTTTTTCTAAAATTGAAAATAAAAATACAAATAGTGCATTATTATTAAATTTATTATTCTTATTAAATTTATTATTCTTAATATTTTGAATTATTATTATTAATTTTCTACTTATTATTAATTTTATTATTACTAAATTTATTATTTTTATCAATTAAATTTATAATAATAATAATAATAATAATAATAATAATAATAATAATAATAATATATAGAGGAATCATTTATGTGCTGCTAGTAAATCCAGGTAGAAAAGAATATTTTGTGGATGTTGGAGATCCTATTGCTCAAATGATATTTGAACAATACTTTGTGCCACAAATACAGAAAGAAGAAAAATTGTCTGAAACAGAAAGAATGACAAGTGTTTTCACAAAAGAAAAAGAAGCGATATTAGCAGTTAATCCATCTAACTCTTGATGGTTTTGTCTGTGATTGCTTATTGTAAAAAATAATTATTGCTTGGCAATCAGTTCTTAAGGTTATTTCTTTCTAATCCAAATAATGGATTTTCATTGCATTAAGAGTATTAATGCAGGCTGCAATTTCTGCATCTATAGTGGATTTAATAGTTGAGAATTTTCCACTACAATAGGCAAAAATCTTTTCTGTATTGATTGGATCGTATTTATTTCTTTTCCATTTAGCTACTCCTCCCCATCCTTCCATACATCCATCAGTTTCTAAAATAATATAGGATTCTGGAGGTGGTAACTCCATTTCTGGTAAACTATTGACCATAGTTTTAATTTTTCTAACTAAATTCCAATCCATGTTGGTCATTCTTTTGTCCGCATTTGGAGCTGTTTTATTATATAAAGGTCCTAATAATATTCCAAGTTTTGGAATATAATTTCTGGCATAGTTTAGAATCCCTAGCCAAGATCTAAGACCTTTCTTTTCTTTTAGTTGCTCCTCAGGAAATTCTGATAATTTCTTAATAATATGAGGCTGCAACTTTAATTTTCTGTTTCCTATAATGGCTCCTAAAAATTCTATTTCAGAGACACCCACAACCATTTTTTCTTTGGATAAGACTAGTCCATGCTGTTTACAAATATTGAAAAATATTTGCAAATGTTTCTTGTGGTCTTTTTCTGTTTCTGAAAATATTAATATATCATCAATGTAGGCTCAAATGTAGCTTTCATGGCCCTTAAAACAATAGTCCATTTTTCTTTGAAATACCGCTGGAGCATTCTTAAGCCCAAATGGCATGACTAGCCATTCATAAAGGCCATCAGGTACAATAAAGGCTGTCCAGGGTATGGATTCGGGATCCATAGCAACCTGATGAAAACCACTCTTTAAATCAAATTTGCTATAGATTTTGCTGTTTCCAACTTTCTTAAGGATTGTATTTATTCCTGGTAAGGAATATTGATCCTTATGTGTATTCTGATTCAATTTTCTATAGTCAAAGACCATTCTTTCTTTCCCATGTTTAGATTCTCCTGTTATAGGGTCTATTGTTGTACCAGAATAGACTATCATAGCCATAGTTCTATGTCTGGATACAGATGGTCTTATAACTCCAAGAGTTAATAATACCTCTATATGTTTCTTGAACTGTGATTCCATTAATGGAGTCACATGTTTAAGTGGTTTATCCTGAATAGTTATATCAGGATTGATAATATCCAATTTACATACCACTTTATTCTTTAACCAATGTTTCTGTGGATTTTTCCCAATGAACTCCAATTCCTCCAATTCTTTTAAGATTTCTATAATTTCTGTAGAGTATTATCTGTTCTTCTAGATTCAAATCCATTTCTAAGGCCCTAAGCCTGTTTTTATTTCTTCTTCTTCCGAATGGAAGTCTTTGTGATGCATTAGAGATAGCTTGTTGCCATCTCCTGTAATCACGAATTTGATCTTCAGTTGTAGGAATCAACTGAGTATTTTCTGAATTTCTTACAGGAATTAATCCCCTATTTAATTCTGTGCTTTGTCTAGGTTCTGCTAGACTAAAACTTTGCCTAGGTTCTGTTCTACTCATTTTGATTTTGATCTTATGAGTTTAGCCTTTTCTGTATCAATAATAATAATAATAATAATAATAATAATAATATACTACTACTATTACTACTACTACTACTACTACTACTACTACTACTACTACTACTATTACTACTACTACTACTACTACTCTACTTATTATTATCCTTATTATAATTAATTTTATTAATTTATTATTTTAATTTATTATTTTAATTATTTGTAATAATAATAATAATAATACGAATAATAATTTTTAATTTTCTACTAATTTTTAATTTTATTCTTATTAATTTACTTAATTTTATAAATTTTATTTATTTTTATTTTTATTTTTATTTTTATTTTTATTAATATTGATTTTATTATTCTTATTAATTTTATTATTATTAATTTTCTACTTATTATTATTATTATTCTTATTATTATTAATTTTATTAGTTGTATTAATTACATTTATTATTATTATTAAATTCCTTATTATTATAAAAGAGTTGTCATATAGTTGAGAGAGAAGGAAGGGTTGAATTGGCTAAAGTATTTTTTATATTAAATACCTGAGGAAAGTAATCTAAATACCAAGGCGGTGATAGGATTTAGAATCCAAGTAAAATACTATTACTTGCCCTAGATTGAGAAAGTTTTTACTTTCCTAACTAATCAAAAAAATGAACCAAACATGATAATATAAATTTTTGGGAAAAAAATAATTTCCCAACCAAGAATCCATGCCAACCAAACAAGGCCACAGATTACTACAAAATTCTTTTTCAAGAATTATAAATGACTTTTGTCATGATATTATTTATAGCTTAAATATGTGGAAACAATGTTGAGAGCCTTAACTTCAATTTAATTAATGGTACATTTGTGATTTATTTTGATAAAGAATTGTTGTAATCAAGGCATTCATTGGCAAAGAGTTGAAATTTTTCTTGAAAAATTTGTTATTGTGTAAGGACAAATAATTTTTTTACATGCATTAAATGAATATGAATAACCATGTTGCTTTTACAACGGAATTTTTATTGAGATATGAACTATAAAATATTTTAAATAAAATTTGTTATTTTCTTAAAAAATTGATAGCCTTTTAATTTTTGAGTCAAGCCCAACTCGATTGATCTTAATTCGACTCGATCGAATTTTGAGTTTGAACAAATTTAAACTCGAGCTGTACTGAGTTTAAGCTCAACCTGACCTTGTTTATTATCAATCTTAATTAAAAATAATATAAAAAAATATTTATAATTTTTTTATAAGATGTTTAAGTGAAATATACACTGTTGACCCCAATTAATATAACCAAAAGGAAACTTCATTGACTAATATAAGAGCAATATTGACCGAAGCTTGTAGGACGTAGATGAGCCTTGTAGGATCGAAAGTGTGGTGTTATGAAAGGTGTATAATCTCATGTTTGATAATCAAAATAGCGCTCTTGAAGGTTGCAATTAAGTTCTTTGTGTGGATCAACTTGCTCCGCCTCCAATATAAGTCTTAAGGAGCTTACTGAAGTTACTTCGATCATAGGAAAGAAAAGCTTTAATTCCATGATATGCCATAAACATAAACAACAATAATACTCCAATGTATACAACTAATGATTGTGACTTTTTAATTACAAAAAAACGTGTAAAGTTATTAGTTACTTCAAGACCCACCTTCTTTTATAATATACAATGTCTCGCCACTAAATAATATTTTTCGTGTAAAAGAATAATAACTAATAATTTTCATATTAATGATAAAATCAGTATTATATACGTGCTTATTTTCAGAATTGCCCTTGCAGCTTGGCTCTAAGGAAGTATATGCTAGTAAGTGGGCAATGTTTGGTATCCAAAACATATCGAACGATACTCACTTCTTGTGAACAAAATTCAAGTAACAAAAAATAACAAATTAACTAACAACAGCAGCTGGTAAGACGTTAGCTTCTAAATCCAGTAAACATGAAAATGCTCCACATGCATAATGTTTGATTGAAAACAATGTGATGTCAACTCCCAAGGGCTTTTTATGGGTACACCCATTAGCTGGACTCCCCTTCACCCGGGTTGAGTTAAAGTTAATACCGACGGTGCTGTGAATGTCGACTCCCACCACGCCACGGCAGACGGTTTAATCAAGAACTGCCATGGAAATTGGTGTGGAGGCTTTATGCTGAACATTAGAGCCTTCTTATCCCTTACCGCAGAACCATAGGGAGTCCATACAGGGCTGTCATTGACTTGGGATCTCGGATTTCGTCGGGTAGTCGTCGAAGTCGACTCTATGCAGGCAATCAACATACTGTCTTCACCACCTGTAATACTGATTGAAGGTTTTTCTTTGGTGTAGGATATCAGGGCATTACAATGTCGAGCATGGGATATCCAGTTTTGTCACGTTCATCGCGAAGGCAACCAGATTGCTGATAGTTTGGCCAAGTTGGCATTCTATTCCTGGCCAGACACTCTCTTCTCCAAGAGCCTCTCCTTATCACCAGGGAGTATGTCTGCAACGACCGGACGGGCTGTGTATCGCAGATCACTGCGTTTAGGCTAGCTTCGTTTTTGTTTCCTTTGTAGTCAAAGAAAACAATGTGATGTCGAGCGTGGCACAAGGTTAAGGTGACACGCCGAGTCATCAAGTTCAAAATTCATCTGATCTGTGACCTCACGCGATCGAATTTCAAAATTTTATAAGATTCTTTCAACGAGGCACTGCAATAATTATGCCCCATTGGACGACGTTACATTTCTATCTTCTTGGTCCTCCGATTTTTCGTATTACAAATACGAGACCATCCTTCTCTATTCTACTACATCTATGGAGTACGGAGTCCTACAAATTATATTGTATCCCACTTTTTTAAGTATTCATTTTCTTTCGTAAACCTTTGACTTAAGCACCATCCTCCTCCAAATTAATACGAGACATATTTGTTGTCTTTACGGTACAATAGTTCATTAATAAAACAGAAAATAGGTTTTAATGCATATCCTCCCCTCTAAGGAGTAAGGATCTAGTCCTACCCCTATCCTTTCATTTTCCTTACAAACCAAGCGACGCCGTCTCCTAGTAGCCAAAGCGTCAAAAAAGAATTAGAGAAAAAGGTTTCGAACTCTCGGTCACTTTACGTAGCACTTGCACGCGCTTGATCTTCTCCACACGTTAGATCAAGTAGTCTCATCTACGGTTTATCACAGCGAGTAGAGGAACTCACTTATAAACCGCTATTAAGAAAAAACTCGAAATTAAGGAAATTTTCATTCTCACATAAATTTATCTGAAAATGTACAGCTATTGTCCGAGACACGGACAGACATTTTCCATTTTGTATTTATCGTCTCGACCCCTTTCTTCAGTGAAAATAATTTTCGATCCCTTCCCGTTTTCCCTCTCTTTCACATCTTTGGAGGGAAACCTCTAAAACCCAAAAGCTACGCTCATACCATTCCCCTCGCCCTTACTCTCTTTACTTGCAACAGAGCTTCTGGGGTTTAATCCACTTCAATGCTTGTTATTGTTTTAATTTCTGTAGTCGCTCGATCTTCCATAGGTCAATCACCTACTCTTCTAATTTGATCTTTTGATGCTTGATTCTGACCCGGGTAAGTGATGACTTAAGAATGTTGGTTTTAGTAACTGATTGTTGGTAGTTGCAGCTGTTGTCTACAGTTTTAGGACTTGGTTTGGGTTAAACGCATGAAATGGCTTGTTGCATGTTTCGTTTTGGATGTGGGTTTTGCTGATTCCTGGTGGTTATTGTTTTACTTGAGGTAGTTTTTGGCTAATAAAAGTACTAATTTCAAGTTCTAGGGTTTGGCTAATAAAAGTACCTTAAATCATTCAGCTGCGTCCAAAGTTGTCCTTTTAGTTCAAAAAGCGATCAGCGTCTGGAAGCTTATTTCGTGCTCTAGGTTGAAAAGTATTCCTCGAACTAAATAGTGTTATCAATGTCTGTGCTAAATGCTAGAAATGTTGTATGATATTTTGGAGCCAGTCCTAATTTCATTTGCAAACAATTTGAACCCAGTGTGTAGTGACACTGAGGGTTTTTTTTGGTTGTCTGATGGAATCTGAGCTTTATTTAAATTTAACTTTTGGGCCTTTTTCAGCTAATCAGTTTCACTTATTTACTTGGTTTGGGATCAACTATTTGTACTTTGTGGTACTAATAATCTATTTTTCCATTTGGAAAATCTGTTATATGATAGTATACTCTTTTTTAAGTTACCATATTGTTTTGGTTTAGCTTTCGTTGTTTATCACCATAGGTTTCAATTATAGATCTTTCTCGGTTAACTTGGACATGTCTTTGTCATCTATTCAGGAAGGCATTCTTATGCTTTTTGTGGTCAAGCCTACTAACCCAAAAGGAGCAAAAAACTACAGTAGATATGCAAACAAAGAAAAGAATTTCTGGTAGAAGTGCTTCGAGAGATCATGCTGGCCCCAAAATTTCAAGAGCTCAGAAGAAAGCATCAGAAAATGTACAAGGTGGTGAAAATAAAACTGCGGAGCTAATAACTTCTTCAGTCAGAAAGCAGAGATGTGGTATGCTGTTTGTCTTCTTCCTTGTAATTTTAATCATGATTCAAAACTTTTCTTTACGTAGTTTTCTTCACTGCACCCATGTCTGTATATGCTCTCTGAGGGGAAAAAAGAGGAGGATCCATCTCACACAGATGGAGGCATAAACTGTACTTAGTTGCTTTGTGGTTTGACTTTGAGAAATAACGTGATTAAGTATAAGCAAAGTACTTGTTTTTTACTCAAACTGTCACCAGTGTGACGTTAGGGTATTCTCCATTTGACATGCTTTGTAAGAAACTCTTTTCTCAATTCAGCTGGTTCCCATAATCAACAACTATAATATTTTTCATTCCCTTATTTTTCTGACATTCAGTTCTCTTTGATCGTAATTTTTTGCCTTATCTAGTTTTTTTTTTGTGATCATATTTATTTTAAACTTGGGCATATGTTAATAGTTGAGTTTGCTTTCAGCTGTACTCTTATTCACTAACTTAGTAAGAAGTCATTCTATTAGATGAGCTATTGTTACTTTCTTCTCAAATTGCAGCTGGTAGTCTCCAAAAGGAAAATAATGCACTTACTAGGGAAACAAATTTGAGCACTACATACAATTTGATGCACAATGAGGCCAACGATTCCTCTCTATGTGGTCAAACAGACCATACGGTAATCATCTAGCCCCTCATAATTGAAATCTGCATTTTTATAAGCAGTGTTACCTCTTAATGCTTGTCTAATTTTGACGATGTTATCATCACATTCAGCTACTCCCGTTCTTTCTTAATTTGCTCCATAGGTTCTTGAAGGAGTTGATCAATGTGTTTTGGAGACTATATTTTCTCCTGCTTTTCACATGTCTAAATATATGGGATGTGATATTGCAAATGGAGGTAAATGGCAAAACAAGCTGTTCCCAAGAATATGATTTATGCCGTTTCTCATATGTTGCTTTGTTACTTCTTGTGGTGGACTTTGTAGAATTGGTTAAGAGTGAAGACAGTAACTTATATCGGGATTGTGAAAGAGACTATTCACAACTAAATGGGTTGGAAGGTTTCGACAACCTGAAAAATTTTGAATGTGCTAATGGTATAGTCAGTTAACACGTTAAAAGTGCATTCCCTTCAAATAATATGATATGCCAACATAACATCGATTTGGATCCTGAACTATTGCAAAATGCAGATGTACAGAGCTGTAGCGATCAGATGCTTGGTGTGGATCCTAGTTGTAATGCAGATTTAGAAGGAGCTAGCCTCTCGTCTGAGGTTTCAGCTATCTATTTTGCCATGAAGAACTCAAAACTGGAATGCGTAGATGAGCATGGTCAAGATTCTATATCAGCTGATGTTAGTGTGGAGGATGATGGTCTTGAGGAATTTGATGACTTTGATCCTTTTCTATTTATAAAGAACTTGCCTGAGTTGTCATCAGTTGTGACTACCTTCCGCCCAGTTCTTCTACCTAGACAGACACGGAGTTGCCCTCCAACCACTCTAGTCTTAGACTTGGATGGTAAGGAATTTACATGATTCTTTTGTTTCTCTCATAGTGAAGATGTAATGTTTAAATACTGTATTTTTGATCTGTTGCACATTGATAATAGCTGAAAATATGCTTCAAACTGAACTTAAAGCTGATATTCAGTGTCATACTTAATAGTTTGGAGGAATTTGATGCTTTTCTTACCTCATCTAGTTTTTATATAACAAGTATGCTGTGATGACGCTTGTCAAAGTTGAAAAGTGAAATCTCCTGTTGGCAGAGACTTTGGTGCACTCCACACTAGAACCATGTGAGGATGCAGACTTTACTTTTCCTGTAAACTTTAACTTGCAAGAGCATACAGTTTATGTTCGATGCCGTCCATATCTAAAAGAATTTATGGAAAGAATGTCTGGTCTTTTCGAGATTATCATATTTACTGCCAGTCAAAGTATCTATGCGGAGCAGCTTCTGAATGTACTTGATCCAAAGAGGAAAGTATTTCGCCATCGTGTTTATCGTGAATCATGTGTTTTTGTGGAGGGCAATTACCTGAAAGATTTGTCAGTTCTTGGCCGTGATTTGGCACGAGTTATCATAGTTGACAACTCACCTCAGGTACTTTTGTAGAATTTCTCTTTTTCAGTGGCATATCATAATGATTGCCTGCTTCCAGTTTAGGAGTTTCTGGGATCTTTCATGGTTAGCATCATACGTTACCTTTGACTTGAAATCCCCAGAAAACTTTTAGTCTCTACCTTGGTTAGAAAGACGCTGCTACATAATATCATTTGTTAGAAGCCCGTATCTTTGAAGCTGGTCATAATTTCTTGAGCATTGAACATAATTCTCGGCAACTTTGTATATATTTCCTTAAGTTCAAAAAGAACCTCATTTATATCAAGGTCATTTGTCCTCTCTATCGTACTCTGAAATATTGCAAATTCAATTCTTAACAATTTGAAGGTTCTCTTCCCAGGCATTTGGGTTTCAAGTGGACAATGGTATACCAATTGAAAGCTGGTTTGATGATCGTGCAGACCAAGAATTGCTCTTGTTGTTACCCTTTTTGGAGAGCTTGGTAGGAGCTGAAGATGTAAGACCACTAATTGCCCGGAAATACAATCTAAGGGAGAAGATAGCAGCCGCTGTTTATCCTTCTTTGTGCTCGAACGTGGGAGATCCTTTTGAAAGGTGAACCTCAATGCTTGATATGGAAAGATTCTGGATGGATATGGGCTCAAATTCTCTTGTAACTTTAGAAATATAGTTCGGCCACGACTGTGGGAAATCAGAAATGTTTGAACTGTGATTCTGACCAGAAAGATGGGACATGTTCATGGATCATTCATGTATAAGATTTCAAACCTAACAGTACAGGATGGAGAACGGAGGTGTGTTGTTGGCAATACTCCAAATAAGTTTATCAGGAAATAAAAAAGATCCATAGGAAAAATGTACCTGTTTGCATGTGTGAATTTGATGGATTGTTATCTTTGTTGTTCTAATCCCCCATTGAGTATTGAGAACTTTCAGGCTGTTTATATGATTTGGTAACTGCTGCGACTGCAACCCTTTGTGTAACTAATCTAAGTTGTATCGGAGCGTTGTACGCGATAGCTTAGGCCATTTGAAGCTTGGACTAGATTTCGAAAGCCAATTTAAAGAAAGGCCATATTGATTTGATCATATTTTGTAGGGCGCGGAAAGCAGTTTCTGTGCGTTTAAACTTCCGTGATTTCGTACAGGCTCATTTTGATGGGAGGAGAATAGTTCAATGATAACGATTCGTGTTAAATCTTTATGAATAGTTCTTTGTCAAACTTTACAATTCTTATAATTACGTTTTACAAAAATTGTAATTTAATTAAAAATTAAAAATTTTGACATTAGAGAATATAGAACAGGTTCTAAAATGACGTTTTATAAATTATCTTGACATTTTGAAGTATATTTGTGTGATATTTCTAGATTATTATAGGAAAAAGAAAAAGGTACCATTATCCCCAAAAAAAGAAAAAAAAGAAAAAGGTACCAATTTCCCCCGAATCTGAAAATCCTTATCCTTTCCAACCTGAACTTGGTGCTTGGTTAACATGTTTGCATCGTATCCCCAGGCAAATACCCATCAACGTAATCCATGGTTTTGCCTCACTAACGAATTGTATAGTTATGCAGACTTCAGCGCTATCAGCAGCAGCTGTAAATAACCTACATCAATTAGGTACTTAAGAAGCCACTACTATCAACTTCTTTTGTTAACAAAACTTCAAATGAAGTCTATAATTTACTCTTCAAACAACACCGCAAAACCCATAGCTTTCTCAATCAATCTCTTATATTGACTAAATACTATAAAAATTGAGATGATTTAGGTTAAGGAGAAGAATTTGAGTTTAATTCGCGTGATTAAAATTTAATTTTTGCGTAAGATTATTAAAGAGATATTTTTCATTTATTTTTATTCTTTTTCTGGTGAATTTCAGGAGTTCAACACAGACAGATTAAAAAAAGAAAAAAACTACCTTTAAGATGATAACCTGCAAAGATTCGTTTGTTTTGCATTTTGTGGTTTGTGTGTTAATTAAACTCGACTTTGTTAACGAAAAGTTGGACTACTATATCACCAGTTCTACCCATCCATAATATTATTAGAACACATCCATTTTAACGGCTCCGCCTTTCCATTTCCTTGCCGTTATTAAACGAACGTCTCAACTATCAACAACGTAGAGCATGGTTTTGATCTTCTTGGTGCAATTCGCATTAACGGATAATCATGTTTTCAACTCCTTAAGCACGGTTTAGTTTCGTACGGGCCTTATATATACCTATACTCCTTTGTATCTGCCGCCATCTCTCCATTTCAATTCAAAATTTCAAATCGAAACGTTCTCTCGCAAATTCGCAATTCTCTCTAACTCAACACACTTGCAGTTCTTCTTGAAACTTCAGCGACAATGGTGCGCCGAAAGAATTCTTCTTAATTACAATCTGATCAACATGCTGTGCTTCTACAATCATCATTTTCTCGCTAAACAGTGTGTTTTATTTTTGCCTTTTCCCTGCTTTCAGGTCGTCGCTCAGAAAGTGAAAGAATCCGAGATAACCGAACAGGACTCGCTTCTTCTGGTGTGTTTACCGCTATCATGAACTCGAAATATTCATTTTAAATTGCCTGCTTTTTGTTCTATAGTTGAGCGATCATCTAAAAGTGATGTTTCTCGGAAATATTTATGCTCTTAATTAACGATTTTTTCCTAATGAACGTAGTAGCTCGTGGTATTCCTTTTCCTTCTCTTTTTCCTTTTTCGTACTTGTTCAACTAAACTCAGCTATGTCGCTTATACGCAAGTTAGATCTGCAGCTTGTGAGGTCACCGTGGTTTTAACTGATAAGGATATTTGCTTACATCATTTTTTCTGTTAAGTTCCATGTGTTGCCACAGACTTTTAGAGGCACCGTTTGGTCAATGAATTTGTGTTGTTTTTAGTTTCAATATTTTACTCTCTTAGAGCTCCCAGTACTTAAAACTCTATATATCTTAGCATGCTAATTTTCAGAGCTTATGATTAGTGAAATTCTACAGAGCCAGGCACTGGAGAGGATAATGAACAGTGATAATTAGTTCAATACAGATTCGTTCTGTGATTTTTAATCTCTCATATCCACTACAATTTACCGCTCTAACTTCAGAGGAAACGGGCTGTTTTATCAATCAATCTCGCTAGTAGAGCTTTCTGTTTTTTGCATAACGTTTCTTATAAATATAATTCTGGTTAATACGATTGAATATTCAAAAGTACTCTTGTTAGTTGCGGATGTCATGTGTATAATCGTTTGGGCTGATAAAATAATCGATTGATTAAATAGATTGCGGTATGTTTTTCCAAAATCTTGTTATAAGTATGGTGCAATTCATTTTTATAGACGAGGAACCTGCTTCGAATTGCTATATTCAATATAAGTTACATAAGAGGGCTATTCCCAGAGAAGTACTTCAACGATAAGTCTGTTCCTGCTCTTGGTATGCTTGCTCTTTTCTTATTTTCATGTCGTTATATAGGTACTTCAGGTTTGCTCGAGAACCTATAATTTTTTTTTTCTTCCAATTTTAACATATTGAAAAGAGATGAAGATCAAGAAGTTGATGCCTGTTGATGCAGAGTCACGTAGACTGATTGATTGGATGGAGAAAGGTAACTCTACTTCGAATCTATGATGTTGTCTAAATTGGTGCATGCATGATAAGTGTGCAAAAAAAAAATTGTCCAACTTATTTCGTTCTTGTAGGAGTCTATGATGCTTTGCAGAAAAAGTACCTGAGAACTCTATTGTTCTGTGTGTGCGAGTCAATGGGAGGCTCTATGATTGAGGAATACACATGTAAGTAAGGCGCTACATTGGCTCTATGGGTTGTCCAGGACACGGATTGAAACGGCAACAATTATAGACAATGTGATGTTGATCTCTGTTTGCTATTGTTTTTGGATTTATGCGTTTTACCTTTATCTGTTATCGGTGTTTCCTGCAGTTTCCTTCAGTTATTCAAACGTTGATGGCCAAGAGGTTGCAATGAACGTCAATCGCACTGGAAACAATAGAAAGGGAGGAAGTTTCAAGTGTAACTCGACAACAGAAATCACTTCCAATCAGATGAGGTTATCACAAAAGAATTCGTTATGGATCCAATTAAGTTGTTTGTATTTTCAAATGTCGGGCTCTAGTTAATTTATCTGGTGATGACGCCTACAGGAGTTCTGCTTGTAAGATGGTACGCACGCTCGTTCAGTTGATGAGAACTTTGGACAAAATTCCGGATGAGGTAAGTTTCCATTGAAGTAATAATTTTTTTCGAGAACTTTGTCATTGTAGATATTTCAACTGCCTGCAATTTGAATGCTCGTGTAGTTGTTCTAGCTTAAAATATTACACTGACGCCATATTATGCGATTTCCTTTCAGCGCACAATCCTCATGAAACTCCTCTACTATGATGACGTGACGGTATGCCAGACGTCATTTTGTACATATATCTTCTACCATTGTCGTTCACTAGGTTCCCCTTCGTAGATATCCTTAATTTGCACCACAAGGCATTTGAGTGTTATTTAGCAAGTTGTAGTTCTTCACTGATTTTTGCCAAGGCATGGGTCTCTTAGTATATACACAAACTTTGATCTTTGTTAACCTTGTGATGCATCTACGGTGCATGTGAGTTTGCAACTTTTGGCATTTACGCAACTCCAAGAAAGCTCGTACGCAGAACCTTTTTCCATTTGAGAAACGCACAAGGGCCAATTGCTAAAATCATCTTTTGACTCAACAGCCAGCTGATTATGAGCCTCCATTCTTCAGAAGCTGCATCGAAGAAGAAGCCCATAATCAATGGAATAAAAGTCCTCTGAAAATGGAAGTTGGAAACGTGAATAGTAAGCATTTTGTACTAGCTCTCAAGGTAAGGACGAATGTCCTATCCAATTGCCTATGCTTGATAACCATTGTTTATGCTACATCAAGTGTCCACTTTCATCCGACTGCTGCATACTACATACTGTCTAGGTAAAGAGTGTGCTTGATCCTTGTGAGGATGAAAATGACGATATGGAGGTAAATGATGGGGTGAGCTTAGGAGCTGAGTCTCTGACAAGGGACGAGTCTTCTGACTCTGAAAGTGAGGTGAGGTCGCAATATCTTTGCGTATTGTGCTTTAACTGCCACTCATGATGATTATTCGGACTGTTTTCTCAACTAAACTGATGTACATGTTATATTTTGAATGCTAATACCAGATTAGTCAATCACAAGAGGACCAATACATTGTTGCACCAGTGGGTGAGAACATGGACTCTTTCTTTCTTACCGTTATAGTAGTACGTGTTTCATGGTGAAAGTAATTACAATTTACAAGAAGTATTTACAGATAAACAACAGCCAGTTGAGAGCAATGCCATGGTTGATGAAGGTAACTTATTTGAAATAATAACAGGGCAATCCAATTTTTGAGATGCAATTAAATACTAATTTTACCGTTTCCTGGCGCCTTTTCTCACTTCCTGTTTTCCATTTGATTCGATAAATTATGACGTTTTAGAAAACCATAAAACATGATATTTGACCAGGATGCCTTTTGAGTAACAATGATCCATTTTGTGTTGCAGATAGCACTCAAGATCCGGTAGAAGATGAACAGCAATTTACTAGGGTGAAGGATTGGATCGGCAGTTGTCATCTTGATACTGTTGAACTAACTGATGTCCTTGCAAACTTCCCCGACATTTCAGTGGTAGGGTCTCCCCTCCTTTTATCATCTTCAGTGTCAAATTCTTTCATGATGGACGTAGCTTAGTAGATAAATTTGATATCCTACCTTTGTGTTCTCGTCATTGCAGGTTTTGACTGAAGGTAGATGTTATTAATTAGTCTTGAAGCTTAAACATGAGAAGATATCGTATTTAGTTTCAAGTCTTTCCGAGTTTTCTATCAGTTAGGATTGCCTTTTACTGGGTTTCAGAGATTATGGACAAGCTTGTGAAGGAAGGTGCTCTGTTGAAAACGGGACATGATATATACACCAAAAACAACCAAAAGGTTCTATTGTCCTGTAATTCGTAGAATCGATATCATTTTCTATACATCCAGGCTTATTCATCTTTGTTTACTTTTGAAACCAAATATTAGAAATTCGATTATGAGTTTGATTTGGTGAAAGAGGAAACGGATGGTCAGGCAACCTCCTTTGTTGGTAAAGCTCCACATGTTGAGGACCGGTTGTACATGAAGGTATGTTTCGTTGGTAACATTTTGGAAAGGATTGGACGTTGAATGGTCATTTGCCTCAATCTATTTCTGTATTAAAAATAAGAATTTCTGAAATTTTGAAAAATTTTAGTCCCTTCCCTTGTCCTGCAATTGTTTAGTAGTTCAGCAGACTCAGGTATCTCCAAAATTTTGCACGTGAAAGAACTCGCTATTACATAAACTCGAGTTAGTTTTGATGCAGCTAAATTGTCATTTCCGTTAGTCCGCTCTCTTTCATTTGCTTTTTTTGTAATAACAAGATTGATAGAAAGTTTACCATATTGTTAATTATCTCTATCCTTGCAGTAGATGAGAGAAATGTTCATCTCATGAGATTAATCATCATGATCTTCCACGACAATTTTCCGCCGACACATATATCGGTTAACTCTACAATTTTCAGGCTCTGTTTCAAGTGCTTCGAATGAAGCATGTTACAATCGCAAAGCTTCACAACATGCTAGATGGAGAGGCAAGCCGGAGTGCTGTGCGCAAATTAATAGATAAAATGACCTTAGATGGTTATCTTGAAGCTAAGGGCAACCGCAGGCTGGGTACAATGCAGAAACAGAAGTTTTTCTCTTGTTAACTTTTTTAGGCCGTCTTGGTGCTAAATTTACGTATGATTGACCATCTTGGTGCTAAATTTACGTATGATTGACTTATCTTCTCCCAGGGAAGCGTGTGATCCACTCCAGTCTAACTGAGAAAAAGCTAGAGGAAGTCAAGAGAGCTTTGGACAACGATTTTATGGTGATAACTACTGTCATCGGATGGTTGCCACTTCTGCATTTTTTTGGTTTACTGACTCGAATCTTTATAAACAGGATATCAGTACAAGCAACTTCCACCATTCCGGATTTCAGAAGAAAGGTGCCTACAGATTCTCTTCTACTATATTTTGTTTCTGATTACTGTGAATTCCAAATTTCGCGCTTTTCCATCAGGAAATGGTCACGGGGATGCATCCACATTTGGTGCATTGAACTCCGTTGGATCAGATCTTACACGCATGAAGATCAGGTCCGACATAGATCAAAATGAATCATTCAGGAGCGGCCAGACTATCTCAAAGACAAGGGATCATGGAAGCACGCCCACAAGCAGGGCAGAGGTTTTTGTACAGGACTTCGAAATTAGCTTCGCTTGCCTGTAGATTGAGACTAATCGTGATTGTTTCACGGCTGACTGTGACTAATATTCTATTCTACAGCCTGTCACTTCAAGAGAAAGCTCTTTTCCAGGAAACGAGAATAGCACAGCTATTGGAAATCCCTGCGATGAGGCAGATGCCGCCATCTGCAGCAGGTCTATTCAAGAAAAGACGTCTCGGAAAACAAGCACGGTATGCTTGAATTTCCTTGGAATAATTGTGCGCACTTTACAAGTATATGAAGCAGGGTACCACCACTCTGGCTTTGTTTATAATCTTTTGGGGATTATTATTATTAAATTTCCATTGGCAGGTTAGGGAACCCATTATCCAGCATGTAAAGCGTCAGAAATCTCAAGATGTTTAAAAATATTCGTATTAAGGTCTCCATAGCTCATCTCCGACTGGTACATAATACGGAAGAAATTGCTAACTAGTGTCTCTCTTTTGCTATATGGATATGTATCAACGCCAATTACTAGGCCGTATATGGACCTTGCTTTTTAATGCCTAGTATGATAATCCATGTAAAGCCCAGCAAATTTGTCATTTACATAAATTTCCATCAACATCACAATAAAAATCCTGTCATCCATGAAACGTTCATCTGACTAAACCTAACTTTGTCTTGAAACGATAATTTTTATTTCCAATTTAATATTGTACCAGCAGTTTGTTCCAAAAAAAAACCGATTAAAGCTTAATCTCGTTGAAGATAAAGAACCGCTAATGATGATGGGAGCTCATTATTGGATCTGCCAGATGGTACATTATCTTTTCATTATCTTTTCTATGTTCTATTTCCGCTTTTCTCGTGGTAATCTTCATTCGAAAAGATTACAAGGACTTCTTCTAGAAGCACCTGATTTTATCCTTTGATAACAATGATATCATTTTTAATTGTGAAAATACATCAAACATGTTGCTCCACCTTATATAAATAAAGGAAACACCATCCCGACCCATGATTACGCAATTATTGAATACTGGAAGACCAAAACTGTATTTTTTTCGTAACTTTTACGGCAGAATATACCTTGAATATTAAGGTTTAAATTGATCTATATCATCAAAATGTTTTTAAAAAAATCTTAAATGGACGAAAAATTTTATGAGATTAATTTCTTGTCACTTAAATGTAGAGATGTCAGGG
>JAOQMS010000003.1:7768814-7780305 GCA_027563885.1 Erythroxylum longipes | reverse complement strand
ATGTCTAACGTTCATTTATCTTAAGTCATATAAGTGTCTCACAATTAACTGTTCTAGCCGTATAGGTAACGGGATGTAATAAGAGGACACCTACAAAATGACATTTCGTACTGTTGACGGACATTATGAATTTTTGGTAATGCCTTCGGCCTCACCAATGCTCCATCTACCTTTCAGGCAACAATGAACGACTTATTTTGAGGATTTCTGCGAAAAAGTGTGTTAGTTTTCTTTGACGACATACTTATCTATAGCACTACTTTAGTGGATTATTTGGAGCATCTCGCACAAGTTTTTGGATTACTTTCAATTCATCATTATTTTGCTAATCTTGCTAAATGTGTCTTTGGCATTGAGAATGTGCACTATTTAGGGCATATAATTTCAACAAGTGGAGTACAAGTGGATCCAAATAAAATATCTGCTATTATGGAGTGGCAAGCTCCAACATCATTTATAGACCTACGCGGATTCCTAGGACTAACAAGCTATTATCACCGTTTTATTCAAAATTATGCTACATATGCAGGCACCCTTACTAATCTTTTAAAGCAATAACACTTCACATGGAATCCTGCAGCTCAACAGACTTTTGAAGCGCTCAAAGTGCATATGACTTCACTTCTAGTTTTGTTATTACCGGACTTCACCATCCCCTTTGAACTCACCACCGATGCATCCAGAATAGCTATCGGCGTTATGTTTTCTCAACATGACCACCCTCTTGCTTACTTCAACAAGAAATTGTCACCAGGAATACAAGCTGCAAGTATATACAACAAAGAGTTATTCTCTTTGACAGAATCAGTTAAAAGGTGGCGTCAATATCTTTTAGGCCGCAAGTTCGTCCTCTACACAACTCAGAAAAGCTTACGGCATCTTCTAACACAAACTATTCAAACTCCAGACCAACAAAAATGGCTTACTAACCTATTGGGATTTGACTATGAAATCAGATATAAGCTAGGAAAAGAAAATAGGGACGCAGATGAGTTGTCAAGGGTGGAGTTACCTATTCATATGGCTCTGTCAATCACCACAATGTTTTGGCTAGCCCAGTTCCATAATTTTTATTATAATACTGCTAAAGGGTTGGCGCTACTCAACAAAATTCAAAACAAGGATGACGATCTATCAAATTACACAATTCATAACGGGCTTAACTACCTTGCTGGTCAGCTTCTCGTTACAAAGGACACTGGGCTTCGTGATCATTTATTGTTGGAATTTCTCGCTTCACCAGCTGCTAGCGATTCTAGCATCAAGGCCACTACCTCCAGACTTGCTGCTTCGTTTTACTGGCCTAAAATGCACCGGGACATTAGTAAGAATTTGAGTAAGAATTTCATCACTCAATTGCCTCCCTCAAATGGCAAGACTGTAATTTGGGTGGTGGCTAATCGATTGTCCAAAGCTGCTCATTTCATATCGCTACCCACATAGTTCACAATAACAACCTTGACCTTTCCTTTCCTTTCAGAAATTTAAAGACTACATGGCATCCCAAAATCAATTGCTTCATATTGCGATCCAATTTTCCTCAGTAAATTTTGGAGTGAGTTTTTCTATCTCTTGGGCACAACACTCAAGTTCAACAGTTCTTATCATCCGCAGGCAGATGGCTAAATGGAGGTTATAAACAGGTGCTTATAGTCTTACATTCAGTGTTTCACGTGTGATGAGCCTCATTTATGGACACGGTACCTATCCCTCGCTAAATTTTGGTACAATAGTTGTTACCACTCTTTCATTGATATGTCTCTGTTTTATGCTATCTTCGGTCGACCCTTTCCTTATATATTTTGTCATACACCTTGGGTTTGTCATCGATGGATGCTCTTAATTCTGACCTTGCTCATCGTGATGTCTTGTTGAAACAAGTGAAGGCAAATCTGTTAGTGGCTCGGTAAAGAATGGAGGACCAAGCAAATCGACATCAATCTGAAAAGGAATTTAACGAAGGTGACTGGGTTTATATTAAATTGAAGCCTTATCGACAGGTAACAGTTCATCCCTGTGGGACGCCCAAGCTTGCCTGAAGATTTTATAGGTTGTTTCAAATTTGTCGAAGCATTAAGAAGGCCACCTATGAGCTCACCCTTCCGGATTCAGCTCGTATTCATCCGATCTTCCACATCTCACTGCTCCGTCCTTGTCACGACGACACCACCTCTGCATCATCTCCACTTCCATTGCTCGATGACTGATTGAATGGTGCTAAAGCCGTAGGCGATTTTAGACCACCGCAAGATCATTTGCCAAGGTCAACCAATCGACCAATGCCTTGTCTTGTGGGAAGCATCTTTGGCTGATGAGGCAATATGGGAAAATCGCAAAGACATGTTACTACTTTACCCCTTTCTTTTTTCAGAAGAATTGGAAACCACAAATTTACATCCTAACCCTATTTTGCATAAGAAAAATATGGGCCTTGTGGACAAGTCCCATTTTGAGGGGAGAAGTAATGATATACAACCAAAGTCGAGGCTAAAAAAGATGTCCAAAAAGCCCAAATAGGCAGTAGATTATCAACTTTAATTAGCATTTTTATTAATAATTCTTAGCATGTCGTATATTTCATAGAATTAGTTCTTTCTTCTATTCGTGCAGGTGCCCATTTGTTAGTGGCTTAGTTGACAATTGTTAGTGGGGTTAGTTATTTGTTTCATGGTCAAGTAAAATGAAAAAAGTGGATATGCTTGTAATTGTAGTTTGTGAGGTATTAAAACCCTCAGAATCAAAATGAAACAGAGAAAAATATTCACACAAAATTCTTCTTCTTCAGCTTAATTTTCTGGAGCTAATTCTCAGGCTCAAATTGAGAATAGAAACGCTAGTCTACTAGAAGCAATTTTAGAAATCTTATAAATTTGATCAATTCATTGTATAAACCAAAAATAGTAAATTAAGAAATACCAAATATCTGGGGACTACCTATTAAATTATAGTCTTACTTGAAATTCATTAATGAATACTTATCATACCATAGCCTTAATCCAAGCTCCCCATCTAAGGAATTTTGGAAAAAGTGAAGATGTAACATCCTGTTATTTAGGATAAGGTTAAAATAGTGTTTATAAGAGGTTACTGAGAAAGTAGGAAGTATAATTCATGCTTATGCATGATGTGGCATACACATACATGAAAATATTGATTTTGCATATTAAAATGATTAAATATGCATTCATTGACATTTTCTGGGTATAAGTGATTTTTAATGAGATTAAAAATGTGAATTGTGGATTATTTGTCTTAAAAATTGAATTAGTGTGTATTAGAATTAATTTCGCATTTTTGGTGACGTTTCAGACATTTCAAAAATGTTTGAAAATTTGGGGTTTTTGGACTAGGAAAAATGCCTAGTGGCAAGACTAATTGAGACATGGAAAATTAGGATGACTAAGCTCAAAATTGAGTGACATTTGGGTATAGTTAAATGAGTGACAATTGGATTAGGAATTAATTAACAAATGGACTAATTATGGAGTGACAAATGGACCAATTATTATGTGACATGTGGACCAATCTTGGAGTAACATGTGGACTGATTAAAGGGTGACAAATGGCAGCATAATGAGTGGAGTAGTGGCAGCATAATTGTTGAACAAATGGCTAGCATGCCTTAAGACATATGGTGAGTTTACAAGTTGACACCTAGCATAATGATGGAGCAAATTCCAGCAGCAAAGTTTCTATTGTTTCCCTTACCTTTCTCCACCGAAATTGCTCCAACTCTTCTCTGCATTTTGTTCTTAACCCTAGCTAAAGTTGTGCACAAAAATCACACTTAAATTCTTCACCAACTTGTCAGGAAAACTAGCTGATTATGATCTTCATTTTGCTGTCCGAAAATCACCTTGCTTTCACCATAAGTTTGTGTTGATTTTGCTTGCACGGAGACTTGGTTTAATCTGAAATTTTGTGTTGGATTGGAAGCCTAATATACAAGTAACAATTTGAGTTTTATGGCATATCAAATGATATAAGAATGATACTTGAATTAGAATGAAATGCATGTGATATTGGTGAAGATATGTGCTGGAAAATGTTACATAAACTTAGAAGTTTTTCTATTTTATTTTTGGTTTATGAAAACCGTGGGATATAGATTGATTTATGTATGAATTAGGTCTGATTTGAAGTATAATGAAGGTGGATTTATGCCAAAGAAAGATGTTAATTTGATGTTCTTGAATTGGGAAAGTACTAGGACTATATGCATAATCATGTAAAAGTTTCTGGTTTGATATTTTGTGAGCTGTTAAGTGAATAAAGTTGAACTGGAATAAGAGTTGTTATTGATGAGGAATTGGAGTATGATTCAGGCTAATAGAGGTATAATTGATGAAATATAAAGAGGTTGTTTAACCTTGGTATAAAGTGTAAAACAATCTGGAAAAAAAATGAAGAAGAATTGCTGGAATATGTTAGCTATAGTTTTTTCTCTGAACATCCTTTGTTCTTTTTGTTATAACTTCTCCTCCTGACATCTAAATGACATGATACTTGAACCAATAGACTCATAACACATTTTTCTTCATCTCCACCAAAATTTATGAACATATGAATCCATTCGGAAAATATTGAGTGATAAATTTAGGAGGAAAATATGAGTGTGCTGGAATATTGTTAACTGGAATGATTTCACTAATCATGCTTCGAAATTTTGGCTATATTTTGATCTGTATATTTCCAAATGATTTTATTCTTAATTCAGATTAAATTAGAGACATATTTCTACAACTTTCTTGAACAAGTAGAATTTAAATTCTGTCTCTAAGAATTTCAAATTTTAGCATGAAATTGAGTCTTGGCTTAAGCTGTAATACTACCAGGGACAGAAATCATGTCCTGTAGTTATTGAATAAACTGTATTGATATAGGCCGAATTAGATAATGTGTCTTCACCAAAGTTGTATCTTATTCTCTTAGCTTTAAATTTCTATAAAGTTTGTAATTTTTGGATATTGGAATTGAGAGATATGAGTTATACAATTTGACAGCATGATCATGTACAAGCCAAATTTCATATGTTCTCAGTCTGTAGTATTATGAGCATAAATCATAGAATATTGAATCAAATTGGATGATTTTAGTGTCATTGGAAACTTAAGACATGGAAGAACATTTTTCTAGAAGAAAGTGTTATCAAATTACTTCAATTTCTTAATAATAATAATCATGCAAAGTGGACCCGAAAGTATGTTTTTTTAAAGACAAATCTGAATTGATTAATTGTGTATTGATATATGAATGAGTTTTATGACCAGAATAATGTTAAGGAACCCAGAATTGTCATGAATATGCATTGTACGTATTCAGTATACATGAATGTGCATAAATTCATAATTGTGCAAATTTGATATGTGTATGTATTATATGTTATGGAGGAGCACATTGAGCGTTATCATCCAAACATTACTGAAACTTCAAGGCAATAGCTTTCTGGAGCGACTTGTGAGTAACCTAGATGTGTGACCTCGATTTAGAAACGTGTTATGTTCATAATATTTTGATTATACTTGAATTTTCTATAAATATTAGATATTGATATAACTGTGTTATTGATGATTCCGAACAATTGATTATTCGAGGAGTTTGACATTTGAGACTGTATTGGGAGTGTTTGTGATTTGAATGTGAATTTGATTGTACTGATTCTGGACATTAAGGACCGAGATATTGATTGATCAATGTGATATTGAAGTGTTTCTTGAATGTGAATTTGGACTGACTATGTGTTTACTCAACATGTTTGTTAAAAGCCGGACTAAGGTCTGATGATAATTATGATTTAAATTGTGAATGATTGATTGAATATGATAAATGGGAATGGGACTGTAAATGTGTTCGAATGGGAATGATTGAAATAATGAATGATTGAATATTATTATGATGCATTTCATACACGAATGCATGATCAGATAAAGATAGTTGTGACATGAGTAGCCTTCGAATATGAGCTTTAAGCTCCAGAATGTGGAATAGAACTAAAGGTTCGATATGTACAATGAGCCCTGTATCCGCAACTGGTAAGGGACAGTATTAATGAACCCGGTATCCACATTGAATACGGGACAGTTTAGGCACTCAGTCACAACAACGTAATAATTAAAAGTGGGTCACATGAACATTGCATATACACTTATTAAGTGTGATTGACTTATTGAATTGGAATGTGGTTATGTTATTAAATGAGATTGGGATATGTGAAATATATGATATGTGATGTAAATTGTTAAATGGAAAGTTGTGAATTATGTGCTTATATGATTTGATATGTGGCATGAATTGGGTGAACCATCGAGGATGGTTACATCATTGAGTTTACAAAACTCACCAAAATTGCAATGTTGATATTTCAGGTCCGAGAGAGGACATTAGAGACAGACAGACTCTACGAGAAGACTAATTCTTGTACTTTTGTCAAGAAATGGCTCAAAGGTCGGTCAGCTGAGACTGAAGGAGTAGTTAGTAGTTTTTGTACAAATTCTCTTTCCAACAGTGTGTTATATATAGGGTTTCATATTGTATATATTCAGATGATTTTGTAAAGCTACAATGTTAGTTTGATTTTTATGAAATGAAATGAAGAATGCATTTTGATTTTAAAATTTGGTGACTTTTATGTATAATAGTTGATGCCATGATTAAGTTGGATATGTGTTTTGCTCTAACACGCCATTATTATAGATTATATACTAGAATGTTCACTGAGTATTCTGATATGTAATTTATAATAGTGGAGTGTTACAAAAAAAGTCACATAGACTAGTGAAGTAAAGATTTATTGACCCTTTCTTATGTAAGCATATTGCATATTTATCATCTTCTATTAAAATAGACTTTTGGCAACCTACGTAAATGTTCTGATAATATTTTGTAAATTAATTAAGTTACTGCGATCAAAGCACATAAATTAAGCATCGATGTATCATGTGTAATTAGGGATGACAATAACGGCCCAACCTGGCTCATTTTACGTCGCTTTGAATTTTTTGCTTAAAAAATTAAATTACGGGCTGACCTGATCTAGCCCGCCCGACAGGCCATGGGCCGGTCAACCAGCTGGCAAGCCGGGTCGTGGGCTGGCCCATACCGCCCATTGACATTCCTCCGTGTAAGAAAAAAATTATTATTCATTTTTGTAATACAAACGATGAGCATGTTTTGTTGGATAAGGAAGGTTACATCACACGTGAGCCTATGAAATCTATTTACAGTACATATGTGTTCAGTTCAACGCTGTACGTAGGGTCCAATAATGACAGACCAGTTTAGGTTGAGAAATCAACATGACAACAATGAAGTACATAGCAGAAAGCTCCACTCCATCTTTTGGGTTGAGCCTAGTTCCATGTTACACACATAAAAACCCAACCTTGTCCCTCGGCTTAGGTCTGGCCCTATACAGTATGATTCTAAGTTTTCTAGTAAGAAATTAATCCTAAGTCCTAACCCAATCATTGAGTGAGTTTACTCTTAGGCGGTTACCGTGAGGGAAGCAACCAAAGCTTTTGAATTCTGAGTTTCTTACTCCATCGGTCAGTATAATCACATAATAACTCTTTATCATATTGAATTGTGCTGAAATTTTTTTAATTATACTTATTGTATTGGTCAAAATTTGTTAAGACAACGAAGTTTTGAGAAATATTGAGTAACATTTATAAGTCAAAAAAGTTTTAAATTATTAAATTAAAAAATATTTTTATGCTTAAATTAAGCACAAAATATTTTTAAAATAACTATTATGTCTAAAAAATTTCTATATTAATTTTAATAAGTGAGATTATAAGTTTTAGTTTAATAAAATTTAAAAACTATTAAATAATTTTAAAAAATTATCTGACATTAATTGATATCAATAATAAAACTGATACAATATTCCCAAGATTAAAAGATGATCTTCATGTGAAACATATTCTATTTACATATTAAATTTCAATTTTTTATTATTAGTTTAGAATAGGTAAAGAATATAAACTGTAAAAATAGGAAACAAATTTAATTAAGCATAAGTAGATAAATAATCAAAATGTAAAAAATTAATTCTTTTTGAGTTTAAATAGCAATGAGAGAATTAAATTGATGCAAGAATCTTTCGAAGAACCTTTTTGTTTACAAACCATACGGCTAGAAAAAAGGAGATAAATTCGTAAGTAATAATTAATACAAAAGAAATAGAAACCAAGCATCAGGGTGTAACTCGATGATCGGAAAATTAGAAGGATCTTCCTCCTTATGAGATTTTAGATCCTCAGAGTAAAAGAGTTTGTATATATTTTAATTTTAACGTATTAAAAAATTTGATAAAACCTTAATTTTAGTGTAAATTTTAAATTATTAATATAATAAATATTTTCCAAGGTTTTTGTGACTGTTGTAATATAATTAGAAATAAACAATTGCAATTGGTGAAACATGATAAATAGAAAAAATTTAAGTAACAAAAGTTGAATAAATTTGAGTTTCAAATTATCAAGTTTATTTTTATAAATTTTTTATATTATCATGGTAATTTTGAAAAGAATACATTTTATTGCAAGATAATTAAAAACTAGTTATATAATAAAATAATCGGTAATTATGTTACTCACTTAAGTGATCAACCTAAAATTCGAGCGTGTCAAGAAAAATTCTCCCAAATTTTGTATCTTTCTTATCGATGATATAGGTGGGTTTGGAAAAACCTAGGAAACAAAATTATAAGCTACCAAGGTACTTAAGAGACAATTTGATTTAGGCAAAAAGGAAAGTACAAGTTACAAAGAAAATTTGAGATAATAAAGATGAATACACAATGTAAAAAAAGTTAAAAAATAATAACAAAGTGTTTTTTAGAGTAATATAATTATTTTCCTGTGTGTGTTTGGATGTCTGGAGATTGTCGTGTGATGTGTCTTATGTTGTGATGATAGTGAATTTATAGAATCCTCTTAATTTCAATTACCTTAAGCATTTTCTGTAAATGCTCAACTTCTAACTCATTTCTCACGTTCTAGCTAAATTGCCTACCATTATTCTCTTAACTTTAACAGCCTTAAGCAGTTTCCTGTAATTGCTCAACTTCCAGCCCATTCCCACATTCTAGCTAACTGCATACCACACATCATTCTCCTAACTTTAACAGCCTCAAGTAGTTTTTTTTTATAATTACTTGACGTTCAGCCCATTTCCCACTTTGATCGTGTCGTGAATAACTCCCTACATACACTATTGTGTTTATAGCACATATCAATTATATATCTATTGTCTAGTCTTCTTAAATCTTGGACTTCTCAGTTGATTCTCATGTCCACAAATTTTCTGGCCAAATGACTTGTAGGACTTCTATTATTTTGGCTTTTTTACTTATGGGTCAAAATAGGTTGAATTCATTTTAAGTTATCAACAGTTTCCCCTCGCATATGTTTGGTTAAGCAAACCAAACTCATGGTATTGAAGAACTTTTAAACTTCCAAAGTTATCAATCTTTGTAGGAGTAGATTTCAAATCTTTAAATTGACCTTAATCTTCTATTAGGAATTATTCCTCCTTAAAAACCAACTTGGCATTCTCACACCCTTTTAGCTTTTTAGAATTCTCTATAATATTCTGCATTTATAATTTGACTTATACAGGTATCACAACTTCTCTTTGTAAAAGTCTATTCATCAGGTTTCTCTTGACATTCAATAAAAATCATAAATCAAACTCATTAGTGTTGATAGTTTCAATCGGTGAGAATGGATCTTCACCTATCAACATGAATTTGTCAACTTTAGCAAATAATAAAATTCCTTTGTTGATTTAATCTTGGATAACAATTTTAAACCCCCACCAAGAATTCGATGGCTGACTCCATGTATTATGAAATTTGCAGTAGTCTCTCCCTCCAATTTCTTTCTTTATGAGAATTCACTACTCTGATGTTAAGGTAATACTTTATTATAACAAAAAATCAAGGATTTTTTATTTTGTTTTTAGAGGTGTCGATGGTGTATTTAATCTACATCCATGTATTATAGCATTTATAGTAGTTTGTCCTCTAATTTTTTCCTTTGTGGGAATTCTATGCTTTGACGTTAAGATAATAACATTTTCTTGTAACAAAATATCATGGATTTCTTCTGATGTAAAGGTGTCGAAGGTGTATTGAATCTGAGTAGATGGAGCTTGCATTTTCCTTTTTAACTTCAAGAGATTTACGTTATAGAGAGAAGTAAACACAAGTTTCAGGGATGTTAATCTCAACTACAACTGAATCATATAGATTTGTCTCTGTAATATAAGTACCTACCGAATTCTTTTTCTAGTGTCTTTCTTCATTAAGAAGTTCTTCGTATTCAAACATATTTTCCATCAATTCAAAGAAATCACAAAATTCCATACCTTATAATTTGTTTTGCAATTCAATATCAAGAACCCTTTAAGCTAACTTCATATATTTGGTCTCTAAGAGTACAATCCAACATCAACTTCTCATCTTCTTGAATTGGATGATGAACATATCAGCATTCTCACCACTTTTTTTAGCAACTCTAAACAACTCAACTATACTAACTTTAGGTTCAGTACACAAAATTTGAGTATAAAATAATGTCTTTATTGCGTAAGAAAGGACATAATTGCTAGGTAACAAAGTATATCAAGAGAAAGTTGTGCCTATTTACGAGTTTGGGAACAAACTAAGCTTAAAATTTCATAATTGACCAATGCTCTACAATAAATGGTAAATTTAACAATGTGTTAAATAACTAATTGGCCATCTTCACCATAAAACAAATTAAATTCAAGAATTCTATAGCTATGGGGAAATAATTGTATCAAACTAGGCTCGTACAATTCCTAAACAGTTTTTATAGCAGTTTCAATATCAACCTATATTCTCATTTGCAGAGGGATAATAATAAGATTATAGTTTATAACTATAATGTTATCCCCTAAACCTTATCGTGTCCATTAGCTTTAGCTTCTATACCAATTCCTTGCATGCTAAAAGTTTGTAGCCCGACCACATGTCAACCATTTTTGGGATTAATGTGAAAAGGTGTCATAGGAACATCCTCCCTCTTATAAGGAGGAACATATCTTTCCTCCATAAAAGAAGCTGCTAAAAGGTGATGCATTTGCCAACTCCTATCGCATTTGAAGCAGAATGCTCTCTGAGTCCTTTAGAGATATGTTTTGAAAAACCAGGAGAATTCTACCCAACTATCTATACCAAAATGACATAAAGTTTGTTAACCTTCTCTATCATTAGTTTTTTTATTGTCTCACTATAAAAACTAAGTTGGATTTTAATTTTAGATTTTTTGACAATTTTGGATTCTCCCCAGTTAGAGAGTTAACTGAAGGCGAGGTTGCTTTCTTAAGTTCTCAATCATTTTAGACACAAAACCTTCATTTCTCATTGTGTAACATCCCGTTTTCATATAACGGGTTGGATCTTGGAAATTGGTACACGGGAGATCAATCGGAGAAATTAGGAAAACACATCTCATGCTCA
>JAOQMS010000003.1:7751112-7768714 GCA_027563885.1 Erythroxylum longipes | reverse complement strand
GTTTGACTAATGTTTCGATCAGACTAAATAATTTTGGCTCGTGACCGATCAATCTGTTAGGTCAATAACATTATTATTATATTTTAAAATAAAATAGGTCTCATTGCTGCATAATTATTCTTTTAAATGAATCAAAATGTGAGTTTCACCTGCTTAATTGGTTCAGACAATTAGTCTCACATACTATTTATACATTTCAAATAGTGGTTCTCATTTATCACGTAACAATAAGTCTATATTTATATATTTAGACATTACGTCCTGTTTGTCAACTGTCATATAATAGTGAGTTTCATTTTTATTTATAGTATTGAAATAAAGTTTAACTGATAGGGAGTTAACATCATTAACTTATAATCTATTTTGAATGTTTTAAAAATGGTGAAGTTCAATTTAAATATTTTGAATATAGAAGTATGTTGTATGCAATATATATATGTATATGTGTATGAAATTATAATTTTGGAAATGATCGTAGAGTTCATTTATAGTTTTATTTATTTTTAAAATATTTGATATTAAAATAAATATATTAATTTTTTAAAATTATTTTATTATAATTTATTATTAAAATTATGTTAGGTTAATTATTTTTAAGTCATATAATAATTTATGTTAAATAATCAGAAATTATCAATTGAAAATTATGTATAAAGATTGTAATTTAAATAATAAGATTTAAACTTCGAGTAAAACTTTAATTTACGCAAAAGTCACGAAGTACGTATTAACTATTAATTATCGAACTTCGAATTTATCATCCAAATACTTTGTACCAAGAGAATACAAGCTCCTCGATTTTTCCGTCGTACTTTAACTCGCTAAGTTTCCTCCACGAAATTTCCACTTGCTGCTAGACCACCAGTGTGGGTCCCACCCTTCACCCATAGATTCTTTTTAATAAAGTCTAAATTCAACCGTCGGATCACACCAACGACTCAGATTGACACTAACCCCTCCTGTATAAAACGGGCCGACTGACGGATGATGATTCTGAAGTTACTTGTAAAAACACTAAGCTCAGAAGAAGCCGGAACGTACCAGAAAGCCAGTTTCGTCGGAAACAGTAACTATAGCTATGGAAAAGGTTTCTAAATCTTTTTTTTCTCTACTTCTTTGCTTTGATCTTCTGATTAATAAGATCGAATTAGAAGTAACTGTAACTCTTGCTGACAATCAATTGTTGGATATTGTTTACAGAAGGAGATTGAACACGAAAATCGAGAGCTGAAGCACCTAGGGTTTGTGAGATCGGTGGCGATCCATTCACTGGTGTTCATATGCAATCTCTACGAGTCCGCGAAGCAAAATTCGGGCCCTTTAAGATCTACGATCGGTGGTATAGAGAACGCTGTGAGCACTTTGGTTGGGCCGTTTTACGAGAAGTTTAAGGACGTGCCTGAGAATGTCCTTGAATTTCTCGACGAGAAGGTACTGTCTGTTTGGCGTATTTTCTCTTATTTGTGTTCTATGCATAACGAACAGGACTTTTTGGAAGAGCCTTTTTCCTTGAATGATGATCGAGAAGGTTAGGTTGTGTGTATCCGTCTTGTAGTTATTATATTGTGGTATTTATTGACCGATTTCATACCTTCTGATATATGTTTTGTAACACGAAGCGGCTTGTTAGAAGAGTATGTTTGTATTGCATGATGATCGAGAACTTTCGTGTCCTGAATCTTTTTGTAGATAATTGCTTCGTCGTGTGGTTACATGGTGGTCTACACGGTATTGGGTGATTAGGCTTGTGTTTCAGTTGGATCTTTGTAATGAATCTATGGTCCGTGTACTTTGTATGTTTGTATTGCATGATGATCGTGTCCTGAATCTTTTTTTAGATAATCGCTTCGTCTTGTGGTTACATGGTAGTCTATTCGGTATTGGCTGATTAGGCTTGTGTTTCAGTTGGATGTTTGTAATGAATCTATGGTCCGTGTGCTTTGTACGTGTGACTATATTCCTAGTTAAGTAGTCTTACAGAATTTTAACTAATCTCCCAGATAAGATGATTTTGATTGTCATAATTTTGCATGTTCCTGACTTTCTCTTTCATTTTGAGTCTGAACTTTGGGGACTAGATGGAACATCATCTAGTAGAAACATGTGCATTGGTTCCTCTATTTTCTGCCAACGTATTCGATAAAATTCAAGGGACATGGATGTTGGTTGTATCATACAAATATCTCATCTTGCTAATGATTTAGATGCAGATTAGGATTTTTCCATAGCTGAACCAGCTCCTCGGGTTTTGACTATGCCATCAATCTTCCTTCCAATCCCAGTTGTTCATTTTGACTTGGAGTTCTATTCAAATATTTTCCAAAACAGTTGCTAGTAGTATTAGAACTTATGCTGCGTTTAATTGTAGTCGGAGTTTTCTTCATTGCTTTTCAGAATGGCTGCTCAGCTTTAGTTGTATCATAATCAAATTTGTGATTTTAGTGAAGCCATCTTACGGGCAGTTTTGATTGTTACAGGTGGATGAAGCTAAGGATAAGTTTGATAAGGACGCTCCTTCTGGAGTGAAGCAGGTTGTCAGCCACGCTGAGACTTTAATTCAGAAAGCATCAAAAAAGGGGCAAGAACTTGTACAAGAGGCACGTTCTGGAGGACTTCCTGCTGCGTTGCAATATGCGACTGAAGAGTCTAAACACTTGGTCCTGGATGGGTCTGTAAAAATATGGACCAAATTGAACGAATATCCTATTCTCCACTCTGCTGCAGAGATTGCTGTTCCCACAGCTGCTCACTGGTCAGAGAAGTACAATCATGTTTTGAAGTACATGACTCGGAAGGGATATCCAGTAGTTGGTTATCTACCTTTGGTTCCCATTGATGAGATAGCCAAGGCATTTAAACAAGGAGAAACAGGAAAGGCACAGGATCAAACTTCTGGCAATCCAAGTACTTGAAAAAAAAACTTTTCCAGTGTATTAATGTTGTTTCTTATTCTAATAGAATGAGATGGGGAAGCCTGTAGGGTTTGTTATTGTGTGCTGTACATGTGGCCTGGAAGTTAGTTGAATGTAACTTTCTAGGTCGATATATGGTGTTTGTTGGTATATAATTTTCAGTTGGTTTTTCTGAAACCCTCTGGTGCCCGCTTAGCCCTACGTTTTTTCATACTCGCCCATATCCTGCATTCTACTTCGCAGTAGAAGACAAGTGACTCTTTCAGATTGTTTTCGAAATTAAAGTGGACACCAAGAGAGCCGTCTGATTAGGGAGGAGGAAGTTTAACCGTTTGAATTATGAGCAGATTAATGGTCTTTCAAATAAATATTTGGTTTAGCTTGTAAACAAATAACATATTACTATATTAGATCGCATGAGATTTTCTTGCTTGAAATTGGGTTTGTTGAATGCAGGAGCTGGTCTGCATTAACACAAGGGCCAACCGCTTACATGCTAAAAGGATTGGATTTGGACTATATTTGAGATATAAGAGGCTGGGCTCGTGAGGGCTGATTCTCTCATAGAAGGACTGGTCTGAGGCAGAATTCCCCAAGTCTGCTGGCTAAGCTGGGGCTCTCGAAGCCTACCGAGATGGGCTGAGGCTGGGTTGGGCTGCTGCTCCTTAGGTGTATGGGGTTGGGTTGTTTTGCACAAACTGACTGGGGCTGTAAGAAACTGATAGAGTAAGGATAGGGAACCAAAGAAATAGTAGATTGTATTGATTGAAGAACTTAGAGCAATAGTTCCCCAGCTAAGGGCTGAACATTTCACTAATGCGAAATAACCGGATACTCTCGACATCATTCTTAGCTAACATATATTCCCCTCTTAGAATTTCCCAAATAGCCTTACACAATCATTCTCTTATTCCTCTTAATGGTTATGCCTGCATGTCTCAATCTCCAGCTCATCATTCACTCTTTCTCCAACTTAGTGTTTTGTTTCTTTTTCCTACGATAAATCAGTAAAAGTTTCAGCCCAACCATTGGACCTGGGCCTTCATGGTTAACATTTTACTCCCTCTCTAAAAACAAACCTTGTCCACAAGGTCTGATACAAGAAATTGGCCCCAAAAATCAGAACAATTTATCCAAGCAACTTCGTCAAGTCGCTTAGCAGCCCATTTAACCAGCAACTGGTGATAAGGAATGGTGTTAAGATCCAAGTCCCTAGTTTGAATAATTTGCTCCGAAAAGAAACTTGAGTGTTCAGGAATCAGATTAGGAGGAAGCTCACTCGAAACTTGATGGTTTCCTGAAGCTTTCTTCGGTTGAGAAATATGGAAGGTTGGATGAACCTTTGAACTTTGCGATAAAGCCAACTTATACACCACAGGACTTATTTTTTGTAGCATCTGAAATGACCCATAATAATAAGGATTTAATTTGTGATACACTCACCGTGCAAGTGAATTTTGTCTATGAGTTCGAATCTTCAAGTAGACCCAATTTCCTACATTGAATTCAACATTTCTACGGTGTTTGTTGGGTTGCTTTGTCATCCTCTGTTGTGCTTTGAGCAGATTGTAGCGTAGCTGCCGTAAGATTTCATTGTGGTCCTGATGTTTAGTCGCCATTGCAGTTACCTTAAACTCGCCAGGCAAGTACTGAATAAGAGTTGGTGGTTTTCGACCATAGACTAACTCAAATGGAGTAGCCTGAGGTGCGCCGTGAAAATTGGGATTATACCAATGCTCTGCCCAGTGCAACCAACGACTCTAATTCCTAGGTTGTTCAAATGAGAAACACCTCAAATAAGTTTCCAAGCATCTATTTAAGACTTCCGTCTGACCATTTGTTTCTGGATGGTATGCGATACTCATTTTCAATTGAGTACCCTATCCTTTGAAAAATTCCAACCAGAAATTACTTTTATAAGAGTCCTTGTCACTAACAATAGAGTGCGACACTCCATGAAGCCTCACAACCTCCTAAGAAAATACTTCAGCCACTGACCGAGCAAAAAACGGATGTCAAAGGCCAATGAAATGACCATACTTGCTTAAATAGTCTACAACTATCAAAACACAATCAATACCATGAGAACGAGGCATACCAACGATAAAGTCCATGGAGAAGTCCTCCCATACTTGATTCGGTATAGGCAGAGGTTGCAGTAAACTAGCTGGAGCTTGAGTTTCATACTTGTTGCGTTGGTATGTTGAACAATCAGCCACAAAGTTTTGAATTTGTCTCATCATTCCAACCCAATGAACATTTGTTGCCATCCTCCTGTAAGTTTTGTAAGCTCCTGAATGTCCCCCTTGAGGGGTACAGTGAAACTCACGGATGAGCTTGGGAATTCACGAAGAATTAACTAGTAAAAACAACTTTCCATTAAAAAATATTCTTCCATCCACGATCAATAGGGCAGTCGACAATTCGCATTTTTAGCTTCTGATAAGTACCATCTGCCTCCATTTCTTTATCTAGTTCCGCCCATTGAGTCTAACTTGGCAAAGAAATTGCGGACAACTCTGAGTTTTCTTGCTGTCTTGACAACGAGTCTGTCGCCTTGTTCAATATTCCCGGCTTGTATTCTATATCAAACTCATAGCCCACAAGTTTCAACAGCCAAATTTGTTGGGCCGGAGTAGTAATTTGTTGCTGAAATAAATGCCTCAAGCTGCAATAGTTAGTGCGCACTGCAAATTTGCTTCCTACTAAATATTGTCTCCAATGACGGATGGCCATCACAAGAGTCATTAACTCTTGCTTATAAGTTGGTTTGGCTAAATTTCTTGGTGCCAAACTCTTATTGCAAAAAGCAATTGGCTATCCCCCTTGCATCAAAACTGCTCCTACTCCTCCCCCGGATGTGTCACACTTGGCAACAAAAGGTTGGTGAAATTTTGGCATAGCTAGTGTTGGTGCAGTAGTCAAAGCTTGTTGAAGTGCTTTAAAGGCCTCTTGCGCAACCTGTTGTCCACAGAAACTTCTGCGAGGACTCCTCCTTCAATAGCTCAACTAGAGGACGTGCTATGTACTCATTATTTTGTATAAAAGGAGCTTAAGAGGAGCTTAAACAGTTACCAAAGGCTTATTACTTGCCTTTAAGACTATAATCTTAGTGTTTTACGTATATATACGACCATGTTATGGGTGTAAAAGGGGAGTTTATCATTATTATTAATCAATTAAAAATTTTAAAGAGTTCTCTTCAGTCTTTTAGAGTAACTATTGTTTAAAGTTTCTATAATAGGATCATATCTAATTTGCTAGTACTGATCTTGTTACTCCTGTTCCTTCCTTTTTTAAAGTATGGTGATTTATATCTTTTTTTAATTGTATTTTCGTATTTGTATTTTTGAATCAACATATCGCAATATAATAGTTCTTGATCTATTATATTAATATCAAATCTCATAAATCTGATAAAGTTCTATTGTTGAAGATTTAACCCTGATAAAAGCACCATTATTTGACCACCATAACAACCCTAAGCTCTAAGACATCCTCCTCCACCAATGAAGATGTCGATAAGGAAACCGAGATAACCAGCTTGCTTTGCTATTATCAATGCACATCAAATTTTCTGTTCCAATTACTCTGTTTTAACCATGTTCTATTAAATCTCATCCATACATTTACGTGAGATTTATGTAAATTTATTGATGAGATTTAATAAAATATAATAAAAATACTATAATCAAAACAGTAAATCAATCCCCTGTCCGTGATGAAAAAGCAGTAACTACGATACGTTCTGATTTACCTCAGAAACAACATTATTCTGTTAGTGCACCACAATCGAGGCTTCAAATTTTCTGTACCAGAAAACCTATGCCCCATATCCCAACAATATCCAACCCATTTATTTTTTCTCTCTCTAACTTATTGAATGGTTGGATGTTACAAAGAACAGGCTGGCACAAATTTAATGGACCAGGTGAATTAAAGCCCACAATCGAGGGCTACTTCTTTCATCTTACCACTATTAATCTTCCCATAATTGAGAGACCAAAAAATTAAGTGCTCGTTGTCGTTATCATGATTGACGCAACATTCGCTACTAGAGAACCAACTAAAGGCCTAGTTCTTTAGAAGTAGTGATCTGGGGACACGACTAAGATAAGATCAAGTCACAAGTTAAGAGGTTGAAGTTCTACTTAATTTGCCAGAAGATCAGAGTTTTAACTCTTCAATGTTGGAGAAATCACAAAAACTAGTAGATTTAAAGATGACAATGTTAAATAATTATTGCATTAGCTCAAGAACTGCACTAAAAGTCTAAGAAGAGAACAGTGCCATTGTGATGTTTTCTGGAAAACCATTAACCCCTTCCTAACTTTCTTTGAATCACTATATAAATTACTACGAAGTCTAATTGGAATATTATTTCAATTTGGATCCTTTCTTTTAATCTATTTTTTCGATTTTAAGTTGGATCAAATCTATTTTTTTAAAGATTTTCAAGAAAAGCGACCTTATGGATGTCAATGGGCCGGGTCGGGCTCGAGTAGCCCTCGGCTCGGCCCGACCCGATCCATTAACATCCATAAGGTCGCTTTTCTTGTCAGCTCGGCCCGGCCAGGTTTTTAATATAAAAAATACAAAACGACGTCATTTTATCGGGTCGCTGGTCGAGCAGGACTAGCAGGTGGGCCCTTGACCATGGTCGGCCCGTGGCCCGCCCATAACCCGCCAAATTCAGGATAAAAACGAGCAAGGTCGGGCCAGGTCAAGTAGGCCGGACCAGAATTGACATCCCTAAACGACCTCTACTTTTCTTTATATCTTTATACTATTCTTTATACTATCTTTTTTTTATCCCTTTACTTTTTTTGTTACTTTAATTTGAATTTATTAGTCAATTATAATATCTCAAATAAGAAAAAAGAGGGAATCCCTCCATTAACCCATTCCTCTTCCGACATGATCCGTATCTCTCGATGTTCTTTTTTTTTCTTCCTTTTATTGTTCTCTCTTGTTTTGTTGGATTATGGAAAATAAGCAATTTTTAATTTGTAATTTAATTATTATATATATTTTTAATAATTACTTCAAAAATAAATTTTATTATATTAATACTGTTAATTATAAGTTTTATGATAAATTAAAAGATAATTTGATTGTTATTTTCAATAATTTTGATAATTTTATTGTTATTTTTAATAATTTTGACTGTTATAATAAAATTGAATAAATTTAAAATTTTTATAATTTATTTTTTAGAAAAGAAAATGCTGAGTGGGCTCAAAGAGTTATTTATAACCGAAAAAATAACTCGCAGCCACACTTTATAATTTATTTTGTTTCTAGAGAGAGCCTTAAGCCTTTGCTTCTAATTAGGTTCTTTGTTATTTTCTTTATCCTCAATACGACGTCATCTCGACGAGAATATTTGTTGTTCTAAAACAGTCTAGAGCCGCTCCGGCTCTTCAGTGTCCCACCAGACTTCACAAGCCCCATAAGTGTAAAGTGCCTCTCACTATCGGCTTCACATCCTCGCCGTTTACAATTACCTCACGGGAGCTTCGTCGTTGTTGTCTCTTGCTGGGTTCTACTCGTCTTACGGATCCAAATACGTTGTTGAAAGTTTTATTACTCAAAGAAACTCAGAAATCGCAGAAGCAATCGGCAGTTAATTGACTTTATAGACAACACACACCCATACAAATGGATGACCTGAGATCGGCTCTGGACCAACACATGGACCAAATGGCTGATCTTGTTCAGCAACTCTCCACCGAGCTCCGCTCTGGTCTCCGTCCAGCCTACGATAACTTCATTGGTTTCTTCCACGCCATTAACTGGAGGGTACCCATTTCAACTTGTCGATTCAAACATTCAAATCCTTCTTTTTACTGTTTATGTAATGATGATGGATTTTGTTTCCTTTGCAGGAGCCTTGGTTAATGGGGCTTTTGGGATTCCACTTTTTGTTGCTGATAGTGACTATAATTTCAAGAAAGCATACAAATTTTCAGATGTTCTTATTCCTATTGGCTTGTAAGTGGATTACCTTCTTGAAATTATGCAGTGTCACTGCTTTAGTTAGAATAAGAATTGTACTCCGATTAATAATTGTGTTCAATGGTTGCAAGTCTTGTGTTTCAATTCCATCATATACGGAATAGCGAGATCGTGGGTTTGGGAATTGTTGCGTTCTGTTTTATGGCCATAGTCCAATAGCCTGTGCAATGAACAAAAAAGGTAGCTGTGAGGGAATTTTTCCATTCTCCACTGAAAGATCTTAACTGTAATATCACTCTGCATGCTTTTGAAATAAAATTAGGCATGCATCTAAAAGGAAAATGAAGGATCAGTAAGATATCTGAAATAAGAAAGGCCATGTGGTGGTAAGTTTATTTGAAGCAAACTGAATCACCATTTCTTCTCTACGCATTCAGAAGCTACAAAAGAGTTTGATGCAGTTCTAAAAGCTGTACTGGTGAGATCTGAAGCCATCTAGATTCTTAACTGGGGTGTATACAAGTGAACAAAATTTCAACCAATGATCCCTTTGTAATCACATGCACTTCCATAGTTATTGTTCATAACAAACGGCAGAAGCCACTGTGTCAAAGTTGAAACTTATTGAATTCTGGTGGCTAAGAAATCGCAAACATTTCTCCAAACTTTGAACTGTACAGTCCTGAAATTGCCAAAGATGCAAAACTTCTGCATTGTTTTCATTATGATATTTTGATATAGGCCAGCACCTTGACTTCTTCAGAAATTATCTACAGCCCGGAATGGGAACTTAGCAGCTTATCCTTGGGAATTCAAACTTTTTCAGTCGAAGCCTATTCATCAAACACCATAGAAAATTCAGGATCACTATTTCTGTTGTGATTCATCGTAATCTTGTGGTCCAGTTTTACATAATATTCTGCTTTTATTCCTTTCACTTGTTTGTTCTCCCGTGTGTGACATGCTTAAGTTTGATAAGGATAGATACTATCATTCACTGTACTAAATTCTACTTTAACCTGCCTAAAGTTTATTTTACTTTACATCTGTATTCTCTAGATTGAATACTTATTGGCTTTCAGATTGTTGTAAATTTTTATTTGTTTCATGATTTTTGTTTTTTATTTCTATACTTCTAATTTTAAGGTAAAAACCTATTTTGGACTTTAAGCTTCTTGCATGCTTGATGTATTGGGCTGTTTTCTGTGTTCATATTTCTACGAATGCATCCTTATCTTATTTATTTCTGTCATGTAGTGTCTGGCGTATACTGTGCTGAGAGGCTGAATAAAGTTTTAAGCGAGAACTGGAGGACCTTTGCAAGGCAGAATTATTTCGACCCACATGGACTTTTTCTTTCGGTACTCTGGTCTGGGCCACTTCTTGTCATCGCAATGATAATTTTGGTTAGTCTTTGCACTCGAAATTTAATATTCTTTCATTTCTGGTCATTGCTTTGTTTCATCTTTTGCCAAGTATGCTGTCTCTTCTTGATTTTGCAGGTAAACACCCTCCTTTCCTTGTGTTACCTGATTGTTAAGTGGAAAAGGGCTGAACTTCGACATCGTGCTAGAGTTTCTCATAAAAAGGAGGATTGATATGTCATGCTAGACTTCTTTCTAGTATCTTTCAATTGTATCCTTGCTTCCTTGTTCAGAGTTATTGACTTCATCCACGCAGTTCTGCACACACCAGAGTGTGAATTTGTTTCCCTTTCTCACACACACTTTTCAATTGGATTTAGCTAGTCTTTGAACAGCTTCTATTACCAAGCTTGGTTATGCAGTCATGTATGCGTTGTAGCTTTCATCTAGTGAGACTGTTGCCCTTGCTAGCAACTAGCTCAGGGGAAAGAACAGAACGAAGTAAAACAAGAAGAGTAACAAAGGAAACGGATAATTCTTCTCTGCCCTTTCTTTCTTTTGTTGTTCCCTTATATTACTGGGTCTTACAACATAATTCGGTTGCAATTCCTCTCTGACAACTCATCAAGTTTGAAACAGTTTACAAAAGTCGGTTAAGTCACACTATTATATTAATCGACTAAGTTTTAAAACAAAACATTTGATCTAAAGATAATGAAAGTTTATTATTCCGTTCTGCAAGGCTTTCAATACTAAAAAGTATCAAATGTATGTGTCATGTGCGACACAGATCTAATAAAATCACGCATATCTAATACCGCAATAACATGAAATGAAAAATAGAGTGTGACAAACTAGGATGATACTTACATGATGTAATATGAATCATTTTTGTTTGTAAGTCTCGATTTCTTCAACTTTATGCTAAACTACATATTCTAAATTGCATTAGAGAAACCATATTTTCTCTCACCAAATGTTAAACAATATTAAAGAAAATTTGTTTCCTCTCATCAAATGCTAAATTGCATTAGAGAAAACATTTATGTTCTCCAATTGAATGCTAAACTGCATTAGAGAATATTTATGGGATTAAAAACTTATATCCCCTATGTCATGTCAAAATTTATGGATATCCGTATAAAACTATATGCATCTAAATGACATAGGCTCAAGGTCAATTTGTATATATGTTCAATGACCTTTAAATGTTTAAGATCGACACAAATCTTAAGACTTTCATGTGTATTATGATAATATATTATAACATGTATTACTGAGATAAACGATGATCATCTTTATTAATGAACCATCATACTGTTATAATACATCAAATGTATAAATGTACAAATGTACATGGAGCAAACATAACGATCCTTTAACTAACAGTGTCTAAGGAATTCAAAGCACTCATACTGTATACTTGTATTACAAACATAAGTGGGCGAAGTCCTTTAGTTAAAGGATCGACTAATAGTTCCTCAATCCTTGGATGCTCCTAACCTTAATGTCACATTTTTGTATCAACTCCTTTATGGCCAAATATTTGACCTTGAAATGCTAAGACCCTGCGATATTCAATGTTGTTATTAAACAACATAGCAGCAAGATTATCACAATACAACTGAATGGGTTGAGCCACTGAATCAACCATAGACAACTCAGAAATTAAGTTTCTAAGCCAAGTTGTCTGTGAAGCAGCCCTATAGCACACTTTGCGTGCATGATCGAGGAAATCACCTGTATCTACTTGACACTCTTCCACGATATTGTACCATCTGCAAACTTAAACTATAACCTTCAGTGAACTTTCAATCATCCGGACACATAGCTAAATTTGAATTTGAATTTCCTACGATGTTAGACTTTTCTATATGTCAACATATAATCCTTGATTCTCTTTAATTATCTCAACACTAGTTTCACTGCATTTCAACGGTCTACACTTGGGTTAACCAGATATTGACCAAAAAGTCTAATAGTAAATGCAATGTCCCACTTAGTACTTACTCGAGTATACATTAAGCTACCAACCGTACTAGTATACAGAACATTCCTCGTAACCTCTCTCTTTACTTTATTCTTTGGATATTATGCCAAAGATTATTTCTCATTATGAGAGATATATGCTACGACAGGTTTACAGTTAATTGTATTAAATATTTGTAACACAATCTCAATGTATGCACTCTGTGAGAGGTCTGATGGGTGTTGAGATATCTCTCGGTGAATCTGAATACCTAGGACAGAAGATGCTACACCAAGGTCCTTCATGTCAAAGTTCTTAACCAAAAGTTGCTAAACCTTATACAACATGGTGAAGTAATTTGACGTGAGTAATATATCATCCACATGCAGTAATAGGAAAATAACTTTGATCTCCTTGACCTCATAGTACAAGCATCTTTTTAACTTTATTTTCCATGAAGCCGAAAGAGGTCATAACCTCATCAACTGTAAGGTATCACTATCGGGAGGTTTGAAGTAAACCATATCTTGATATGCTTAACGGGCAAACTATGTCAATTCCATCCGGATCCTAAAATCCTTCAGGTTGTACCATATAGACCTCTTTATAAAGGTCTTTATTCAGGAAAGCAGTTTTGACAGCCATCTGATGTAATTCTATATCATCATGAGCTACAATTGTCATAATCACTCAAAATGTATCCTACGAGGATACGAAAAAAAAGTAATATTAAAGTTAACCTTTCTCTCTGAGTGAATCATCAGGCAACTGAACAAGCTCATAAACCGTTGAACTTTATCCCGAAGTCCTTTAGGTATAAAACTTCATTTACAACTGACGGGTTTACAGTTTCGCTGCAAATCAACTACCTTCCAGACCTTACTATGCTTCATAGCTTGCATCTTATCAGTCATTGCATCCCACCACAAATCCGCATTGGGTCCAGAAACAACTTTTGTAAAACTAACTGGATTCATAATATGTCTAATAACATAGTCCTGTTCACCTAAACGACTATGTAATTATATAGGATAGCAGGTTGTTTCACTCTAGTAGATTTACGTAACTGCATTAGATCTTGTACTCACAGGAACATTTGTATATACAGGTATGGGTTCCTATTCCTATACAGGCACGGTAAAAAGACCTAAATCCACCGAATCAAACTGTATGAGTAGCAGATATATAATAACTGTAGTATCCTCCGTGCTATCATCCGAAGGATCAAAGGGCCCACCATCATCATAGACATTGTATTCCAGAAACTTAGTTGTTTACGTCTCCACTATTCTGGTCCCACTTTCTTTACAGTAAAATCTAAGATATCTTACTAAATAGTAATGAACGGAAAGAGCATGCAATTTTTCTTTATAAGGATTATATAACCCTAGTAGGGCAGCCTCATACATGAATATGTGCAAGGCTGAGTTTCCAAACTTCTGGATAATTAGGTATAATCAAAGTTGCGCATACCGTACCGGACTTGGTACTGAATTAGATTTTGGTACTATACTATACCGGTATCGGTCTATACCGAGTACCGTTTCAGGTAATTTTTTAAATTTATGAAATAATCCTTGAATTTTTTTTAAATTGCAAAATAGCCATTGTCATATTGTACAGTTGTATTGTATATCTTTAACTCTATCTCTAAAAATCATAATAATAAATAATAATCACAATTAATATGAAATAACAATAATTTTTAGATATTTCACATATAAAGAATAACCACAATTTTTATGAAAAAAGACAATCATCATCATACAAATATAAAATTAAAAACAGTACAAAGTATTTAAAATATTACATTTCAATTTTCAATATATAATAAATAATAATTACGTCAAAAAATCGAATAAAAAAAACAATAAATATCCTTAACTCTCAAATTATTACAATTTACAATAAAAGTTCTTGATAAGGAAACAATTAAGTAGAATTGAAACATGGAACAAAAACATATATTATTTAATTTACTATAAATTAAATATATTATATTATTTAATTAATTAAAATTAAATATTAATAAAATTATGAATATCTTAATTCAATTTATAATGTAATTTAATTTATAAAATTAATAAATATAATTAAATTAAATATATTTTAAAATATATAAATTTCAAATAAAATTTGTTTTAATAATTAAAAATAAATTTAAATAAATATTAGTTTATAAATAATAAATTATAAAGTATTTATTTTAAAAACAAAATATTTTATTAATACTTTATTAATAAATATTATATAAAAGATTTAAATAAATTTTAATAAAATAATTTATTTTTAAGTTTAATTTAATGTATAATAATTATTAATAATTAACATATTTTAAAATTAAAAATTAAAAAATCACAATAAAAGTTTAACTAAATAATTAATTATAAAAACTTTGAAAAAAAGGGGGAGGGAGGGAGAGAGGTCAGGAAAGTAATTTTTTAAAAAAAATTGAAAATTTTGCTAATAAGTCCCTATATTTTTCAAATTGTTTGGTACTAGCTGGCACATGGCTGGTATTGTAGATATCAGCCGATACCAGACGAAACAAACCGGTACCAACTGGTATTTACACATGGTACATTGACGCCCTTATTTCGTACTGTTATTCAGTTGGTACGGTACGTACTGGCCGGTACAGAACGAAATTCATAAGATTAGATAGAATAGCCCTATTCTGTATCAACTTCTTCAAGTCCTTTAGGGTGTAATTATGCCTTTTGGCAACACACTAATATGCTTAGGACTACCTGGCATAGTAAACTAAATCACTATTCCAACTTATTCCATATATCTAGTAAACAGAACTTTTCAAGTCCTAAAACACCATGTTTGTCATGATATTTTCCTCTACGGTCAAATTTGACTCTCTTGATGATTTTCCCAATTGGTTTCTAACCTTCAATCTTTAAGTAAGAACACAAAACTGTAATGAGAATAATCATCAACAAATGTCAGAAAACTTTTAGAATTGCACAATGCAACTGTATAAGGTCTACTGATATTTGTATATATCAGACTTAACAAGTCAGAAGTACAAGTTAACCCTTCTTCCTTATTAGTTAACTTACCCCTGCAATAGTCAGCGCATGTTTCTAGATTATCATAATATAAAATTGAGAGAATGCTTTCCTTGATCAATCTCTCAACTCTAGCTCTGGAAATGTGGCTTAAACTTTTATGTCACGCCATGTATGACTTCTCATTCATCAGGGTTCTTCTTTTCATAACCTGTTTTGCAAGATACAAAGAAGCATGTATCAAATTTGGGGTAAGACACATTCTATATAAATCATATGATAAGAAAATTGTATCATTATGTTTTGCATTAAACAACAACTGTACAACAAAAGCATTAAATACAAAATGAAGCTTGCAATAAGGTTCAGTACATACATCCCCTATAGAAAGATCACATATAAAATGTGTCGTGTAAAAACCAAAATGAAGCTTGCAATAAGGTTCAGTACATACATCCCTTATAGATATTGCTTTCGCTTCTTCATTGTTGTGAACCATCAGTTTCTCCTTCCCTTTATTTGGCTTTATCCTAGATATGAACTCATGCATTGTGGAAGCACCATAATCAAATGTTCCACTATATAGCCACTAAGTACTTAATGCGACTATCACAAATTAGATTCATAAATTAATAAGCCAAGGAGTTACCTAATGGTCTCATTCTTTCCTTTTAGGCCTCATTCTGTTGATTTCTTTATGTCATGTGGACCTTTACTAGCACTGAATTGACCAGCATCAGTATGTAGATAAGATTTAGTCTTTCTACCTTGAATTTAGTGGGCTTCATCTTTGCTTTCCCTTAGTTGCTTTGAGGGCTGTAGGAGTAGCAAGCTTGAGTTTCTCCTCCTCAGCACCGCAATGGGCAATCAAAATATTAAAGTCTCATTCCTCATTCAGCAAATAATATGTCATCACTAGATTACTAAACTTTGGAGGGAGAGTATTCAGAGTCTGGTGAATTATAAAGACATCAGGAAGAGGAATGTTTGGCATCTTCAGTCTACTGTGAAGATGGATCATTCTTGATATGTACTCCAGTACTCCCCCTTCTTCTTTATACCTCATGGAGAATAATTCTTTTATCAAGGCACTTGTCTCAATATTAGGCAAGACAGTGTACCTCTGGGAGACATTTCCAAGAAATTCCTTCGCTATGTCTGTGTCTAGAAGTCTACTAAGTAGATGGTCAGTTATAGATCTCTTAATGGTCATAAGAAATAATCTGTTAGACCGATCCCAAGCTTCATAGGTTGCTTTATGAGCTCTCAAGCTCATGGATGTAGGTAGAGATAGCTTATCCGTCCGTATGGTCATATCAATCTCAGATATTTCCATAGCATTCAATACATCCTTTGTCCACTTCTTTATATTAAAACCGATCAAGGTTTTAATGGTGACACGATATTGTTCACTAAAAAGGTGAATGCAAAATAACAATCTTTAAGTTAGCACAAATGTAAGATAACAACGATACTCAAAGCCATTAAACAATATATTTAATGAAAATCAGGTCACACATATTATGAAACACCTGTGGGATGAATACATAATATATGCAACTAGACCTCCACACAAAACTGATCAGAATATAAACCATAAACTCTCATGACACTACCACCTGTGGGCGAATAGATCATTCAAGCAACCACTTTCCTCTATCCAATGCTCTTATGCACATCTCAAAATCTCATGTAAGGCCAACACCTGTGGGCAGAATATCCAAACATGAGACCAGAGAGATCCCCTAATATGTAAGCAGAACAATTCAAAATACTGATTCGAAAGACCACTGTGGTGACTACATCCTCATCAGCACTCAAACAGTCCACAATCACAAGGGATACATCTTTATGTCATCCTCACATACTTTATGGGCGTATGGTATGTGACAATGTAACATCAATAAATGTTAAAAACTCGAATGCACAGTCTCATTGTCACACACTCGTACTGAAGACATTCTCTGAAAACTTCATTTGAGAATTTTGCAAAGGAAAAATCTCATTAGAGTTAGAGATGGTCGAACCATGGACGGGCCGAACTGCCGGCCGATCCGACTGGCACGGCCCGTGGCCCGCCCACAAAAATTAAATATTTTAATTATTTATTAAAATAATTAATTAATAATTTAAGTAATTTAAAATTTTGTAATTAATGTAATTCATAATTTTAACAATAACTTTTAACTTGTTAACTGATTAACTTTTCATATAAATTTTTAATTAATTAAATTAAATATCCTAATTAATCATACCATTACGTACTTCTCAATAACTTTATTATATCATAATTAATTTATTATATATTGTTATAATTTAAAGTTGTCACATAATACATATATTAAAAAGAAAAAAGGTGAAAATTTTATTAATTTTATG
>JAOQMS010000003.1:7715770-7733998 GCA_027563885.1 Erythroxylum longipes | reverse complement strand
TATTTTTGTATAATTTATGGGTAATTTCATCTTACATTTTACTATAAATGATTATGTTATAATTTATAATTTATGAAAATTTAAAAATACAACAATTTTTTAAAAAAAAAATAAAAAAAAATAAAAAAAAATTAAATGCTCAGGTCTACTCAAGCCCGATGGGCGACCCGTGGATCGAGCTGGGCGGGCCGGGCTACGGGCCTAGTGGCGGGCCGATAAGACACAGCCAACCCAAGGCCCACGAGCCGTTTTTGGCATACCCGGGCCAGGCCTTGGCCCACCCGCATTTTGACATCCCTAATTAGAGTGACTATCGTACATCACCGGACACTGAACCGACCACCTGAGACATAAGAATTTCATGTATCTCTCTTATGACAAGTTCGTTGCATGAAAATTTACTCAAAAATGGCTTCAGAATGTCTTAAAAACCTTTTCCGAGTAACTATTATGTGATCCCGAACACTGAACATGAGACCCGAGAAATGAAGACTTGAAGTATCTCCCGAGACACGATGACGTGAAGTATCTCCCGAACGTGATGTCCAAAGCATGAAAATTCACTTGAAATGAGATTCAGAACGCGTTAATTCCTTTTCTAGAGTTAAACTTTAATTTATTACTAGTGTAACAAATCCAGAAAATGGAAATTTTCACTTTATAAATTTTGCGCTCCTGGACTTTTTCACCCTGTTTCTCAAAGCTAAACACATTTATACCAATTTCATGCAATAAAAAGCAAGAAAAAAAATCAAGAAACAGAAATTAACTCCTAAAACCTTATGGAGAAAAAACTGAAATTTTTTTGTTTTTAACAACTCGATCACGTCACCGCTCTGATATCATGTGTAACACGTAACGATACCTTAGTTACATATCCCAAATTGAATGTGAAAGGGCAATAAACGAAGAAACGTGAAAAATACCTAATTTCGATTCCATAACTTCAAACGAGCTTTTCGAATTTGAAAAGAAAGCGTGAATTAACTGTCATCTTTGCGGTAATTGCTCACCGTGATGTGGTCAACGTCTTTCTATAGTTTTCTCAAAACGTAAGCTCTCCTAATGGGTCAGAGAATCCTTATGCTTATGAATGACATGAGCAACTACAAGAGACCTTAACCTTTATATATAACTTCCATATTGGGCTTCCCATCACAACCCCGATATGAGTCCGATCCATGCTGATCATTTTTCATACAGACTTCGACCCATTGATTTAGATCATTTATTGAACCACTTTATTATTTTTGTCTGGATCAAATTACGTAACTTAACTGATAAATTATTGTAAAACTGAAAAATGCAATTAAATATTATCCAAATTTACGAGAAAAGTAAAAAATATCTAACGCGAAGCACCAAGCATCTGTGAAGCATTAGTTAATAAGTCAATGTCCATTGCATGTAGTTTGATATAAACACTAAGTTCCACTGAAACGATTAGTGGTATTCCGAGCACCAACCTCTTGAATCCATGCTTGACAGGGAAACCACTAAAGTGTTCAATGCATCACGCAAGCCAATGGCACTTGATTTCTATTCTACTAAGTGTACGAGGATATTGATTTCTATTTAACTTTGTCCTCTACCTGACAGATCTACAAGCGGTTGTCAAGTTCCTTTAGAGTTCCAATTTATTCTGCAGATAAGGAGATAAGGATAAGGCAAAGGCAGTTGGTTCATGAGATTTCTTCTTCATTCATTCTTCTTGATTAATTATTTTTCTGTAACAGTTAGAACTCTATTTCATTTCAACATCTAATTTTTATAGTTGTGTTATATATACTCTTTGAAGTATTGAATTTGTTGATCTAAAACACCAAAACTAAAAATATTTTAGCAAGATAATGTAGTTATTTGCTAGAGCAAATTTTAAAAAGTGAGTACCATTCTATTGTTGGTTTGTTTCTGTTATAGTCACCATTCTGCTATTGGTTGTTTTTGTTATAGTTACCATTCTGTTGTTGATTTCTATGTATATGTATAGTTTGTGATGGTTTCAACTTAACTGTTTTTTTTTATCTCAAATTGATTCTTGTTTCTTATTGTTCTTAGATTTTATCCATTGTTCCTTACGTGTTCACAAATATCATATGTGAGCTGATAACTGAAATTTAAGTAGTGTACGAATTTGAAGGAGTTTGATAATAACATCTTCAATTGTAGTATTGTTAGCGATAAAATTCCTTAGTGAGGAATGCTAACTTCAGTTAAGGGGCTTGCAGTTGACCAATTATCATACTAAAAAGAAGTTGAAGCTCCTTCTCTCAGCTTGTAATTAATTCTCACCCTAACTTCTACTTTAAGCTTGATTATATGAATCATTAACCAAGAAGAGAGTTTTTAAATAATATGAATTTACTGCATTATAAAGACATAATTAAGACAACGTTTGTCTTAATTCATCCTAATATAATCGTCAAATGTCTTCAGACTATTTTCTTGCTTCCTAATTAATATATACAGATCATCTTTATGTTGTTGTTGAAGAAAATATTATTTTTTCTTGAGAAAGTAATATTATTAATAAAAGAAAAAAGGAAGATGATCCTTACTTCTTATTTATTATATACTGATTTTATAGTATTTTAATACCAGTTGAACCTTTAAACTTTAAACATTTCCTTCGATCGGTTGGTTATCTGGTCCCAATTTTTAAAACATTAGTTGTAACAAGCCTTGTGATGCTCGATTAAATGGTTAATTTCTTAGCAGGTAGAGCAAGAATTAACAAAATCAAAAACAAATTTTCCCATTACTGGCCAATAAAATTAGGATGCAAGTCTGGATAATGTACGTGGAATCCTAGCATGCCCACCAATAGGGGAACTATGAAATTCATGTAAAAGTAAGGGGTGGAAAGCAGAATCGGAGGGAACATGGATTCAGTTCTTGTACAACACAAGATCAATGACAGAATAATGACGGTGGGTAGTAGGGTCTTTTTTAATAGAGTTGAGAAGGGTAAGCGATGGAGGATGGATTTTATAGAATTGTCGAAGATCCCCTAAGATGGCGGTAACTGGTCTAGTAAGTAGGGAATGAAGGGAGCTAGAAGGGAGGCAAGAAAGTGAATCAGCTAGGATATTGGTGGAGCTTGGCTTGTAGACAATGGTGAAGTCATAGCCTATTAACTTGGTAAGTCATTTGCTCAGGAAGGGATTTGAGGCTCTGATGATCAGTTTGAATTGTTTTCTAATGTCATTTTCCTTTAAACTTAAACCTACAACTGAAGGCCCCCCTCTCTCCCCTATTTATTTTAAACCAAATGATGTCGTTTTCCTTTGATTAAAAATATTGAAGCTGAAGACCCAAACAATGTTGTTTAACTTTAAATTTTACCAACAGACATTTCTTCCGTAAGTAAACCCTGACACTTATTATTCCTACCAATCATTGTCGCATATTTTTAGAACTGCATTCACTATTCCGTCGCTAAATTCTGTCGGCAAAATTTTACGGATAAATTCCCTCCACCTTTTCAGACAGATTTTTTTCTCTCAATTTTCGTCGCTAAGTTGCTACGGAATTTGTTCTGTCAATAATGTTTCGTCGATAATTTGTAATTTTTTGTAGTAATAGAATAATTATACATTGTAAATAAAATTATAATGGGATTAGTAATGGCAAAAATGGTCAGCCCAATCCAACCTAAAGTTGACAGGTTTGGTTCGAGTGAATCGAGATTCAATCAAGCTTAAGTTTTTTTTTAATTTCAAACTTTAGGCTAAGCTAGAACTCAGATTACTCAGTTTGTAACGTCATTTTTAATTGTTAAATTTAAAAAATAAAATTAATTGAACCCAATTAGGCAACTTCAAGATCAACCTCAGAGTTAATAAAGTTTTGTGATAATTATTGTTTTGTAGGATACCATTGGAGTGGATTATCAAAGTGGTTCATCGAAAATGTAATGATTTAAAATTAGAAAGAAAATTAAACGAATAAGTAAGAGATTTAAGGTTAAAAGGTTTAACCATTATTAGATCCCCACAAAATTGGAATATAATACAGATTGAACAAGATTGAAGAAAAAGAATATCATTACTTATAGAAAAAGATAAATTTTAATTAAAATAGGACTTGTTAAATGAATACCAACTAATTTATTATAATTTATAAAAATTAATTAATTTGTAAAAATTAATTAATCAATCAATTAATTTTTAAAAATAATAGATATTAAAATAAATTAAATAAAAAATTAATTGATTTAAAGGCTCACCATTGCACCGTGGATTGATAAAATGGAATTATATATTCCTTTTGTTTCTCGCTCCTCCTCGTTGTCCACATACAACTCGCTTATCTTTGTAAAAATGGAGTCAGAGTTTGGTTTGTCTTTGCACTTTCACCCTCTACTACGTCCTCCATTTTGTGCAAAACTCGGCCTGAAAGTCAACTCAACGTTTGCGTTATTATTGACGAAAACTCCTCATAAATTTGATGGGAGTGCTCAATTAAAACTTAAAAGGGATTTTCAAACACTAGGGATTCAATCAGGGTTAAGATGAAATGTAGGGACCAAATAAGAAATAAAGTGCAAGAATGAAATTAGCATGGAGTAATAAGTTCTAGGACCCAATATGACCTAGTCCGACAAATCATAATGTGTATTCGAGAAAATAATGATTATAGATTTTTGTAAAAAAATGTACATGCTAATTATAATAGGAGTGGGAATAAAAATGAGAAAAGAAAAAGAGTTCATTGTATAATATAACTGAAAAACAATAAATAAATAAAAGAAAAGCTTGGCTGCAGTTAAACTCACCCTGAAATTTCCTGCTGGCTGTATAAAAGAGATTCTCCTGATTTTGGAGGACGTCGTACATGGATCCTGGAAAAAGGGTCAACTTCCCTAGAAAGGCATGGGATGGGAGAGAAGTACCACCAACCATAGTTGGGCTCTCTGTACGCGCTGTGCTGTAACATCTGTTTGTTTATGCACAGAATTTGCTTTCGACCACACCACAGCTGGAGTTCCAACTAATGGCATTAAATGGGCTGGGCCTGGACCACCCAACACATCCCTGCAGCCTGACCGCTCTTTTAGTTTTTCTCTTTACCAACTCAGAAAGATCAAATAATAATAATAATAATAATAATGATGACGATAAAGAAGGTAAAAGCAAGAATAAGTAAGGCGCACTAGTGTTCTACCACCACCACCCTTTCTTCTCATTTGTGGCTGTGTGTATATATATGCTTCTTTTATAATATTTTCCCTTTTGCTAGTGTTGGATTTGTGACTAAAGGCATAAGACAACTTTGGACACAACCCCACGATCTCCACTTGCGGAAAATGCATCTTTCCCACTACTATTACTATTACTACTAATACTAATGCTACTGCTGCGGCCCTCTTTTATTTCCTCTTTTTCCTTCTTTACAAGATTTGGTTTCTTGGTCAATCTATTAATGCCCTTCTCTTTTAGCTTTTTTGACCACCAAAACAGTATAAAAATGTGCCAATTATTTGTGATCTTGTGGCCAGTTTATACATCAATCCGACAACTAGCGCAGATTTTCTTTCTCCCTTCTTGACCTTTCAATCAGACGGTAATGAACGGTCTCTTCAATACATGATAAATTTTCAAGGACGCATAATTACTTTGATTCAACTAATTGATCAGGAAAGTTAAAATATTTTAATTTGACCCAAAGCTACAATTTGTTTATTTATCTTTACCTCGAAGCTAAGCCACTTCAACATTCATACAAGTGCTGCAATATGTGCATGTGCTCCTCCATCCAACCTTCCCATTACCTAATTTTGTTGTTCTAATGGGTCATGACAGGGGCTCTTGGTATCAGACAAAATGTACAACCACCAAAACCAGGGGGCAATACAAGAAACTAAGGAAAGTAGATTCAGAGCCACAGCAGTGAAGATAAAATAGTAAATAAAAATTGAAGAAAGAAATAAAAATACAAAAAAAGGCCTGTTTACTTGATAGTTGATACCCCAACAAGCCAGCCAGGGTAAAAGCTGCCCTAGATTTCCCCGCTATTTAGCTATTACCCTTCTCTATACAATTACAAACAGGAGGAACAAAATTACCGTCTCTCGCTCAACGCCCATAACGAGGTTACAACTTCACATTTTAAACCAAAATGACCTCGTTATCACCTTCCCCTCTATCGTTAACACGGACCAACTTCCGTTACCGTCAGCCCTCTCCGTTATCTTTTTTTCTAGCTATCTGCCATCATCACGTCACCGTTACCCTCGTCACCTCCTACCCCCTCACCCCCGTCACCATCCTCTTCCAGCCACCGTTCAACAGGAGCGCATTGTTCTTTATGCTTTAACTTCCAGTCGAGAGCTTGACACGCGCGTGAGCAATAGTTCACAGCTCCACACACCGAACACCTACGAAACTCGTGCTTTCTAGTCTCCGGCCGACCGCACCCAACGTGCGAACACAACCTCAGTCCCGACCCCGGAACGCCTCCACGTGCGGCGAACCATTCAGCCATGAACCTACTGCCCGGATGCGACTCCGGCGCCGGAACATTACACCCGAAATCACTTAACAACGGGCAACCAGCACCAGTCGCGTGACGGTGATTGTTATGGCCGTGTGGATTCCAACTGAGCCAGGCGCGCGTAGAAAGGCCGCAGTTAGGGTTCGATAACACTGCGGCAAGCTCCCGTGCGTTGGCTTGGACGAGAAATCGTCGTCCCTCGGCGATGTTTTGTCGGACGCCGTAACCGTCTTGGAGACAGTGACCAAGCTCGCGGAGTGCGTCGATATGTCCAAGAAAAGCGGCTCGAGCACATAGCGCAACGCCGGCTCGAAGGTCTTTGTCGTTCTTAGAGCCGCCGCTGCCATTGAACTGTATAACGGCGAGCGAGTAAAGCGCCGGCGCGTGGGAGCTAATCGCGGCCTTGGCCATCAACGAAGCGCCACTTCCACGATTTTGTAGACAGTAGAACCGAATCTGTGAGCAAAATCACAAGTCACAAAATGCTTTTTATTCCATACCCAACCAGCTCAAGATTGAGTTCTTGTATTTTATTTTATTAAACAAATTCAGAAATTATTGCATACACAGTGAAATTACCATGCCAAGTGTGTAACAGGCTTCAACATTTCCGGCAACGGCACATAGTTTCAAGAAACGGTGAGCTGAGTCTGACCAATTTTTAGCTCTTATAGCGAAAACTTTCTGTGAGGCTTTAGCGAGCACTACGGATTCAAGGCCTAAATCATTTAATCTCTTGCATCTGTTTCAAGAAAATAAAATAAAATCATATGAGACAGTTCTTAGACTCATGGAAACAGATTTGAAATAGAAAGAAACAAGCTTCTGCCCTCATTTTAACAATTCCCAAGTGAAAACAAAAACAAAGATCAATCAATTCCCAGGAAAGAAACATAAGATGTAATCTATGGTGGAGATATTTAACGTACGTAATCAAAACGTTCATGAAATCTGAAGGGCATGAGGCGCTCGAGCTAAGTTTGCAGAGGATACAAATTACAAGGTCATCGGGTAAAGATTCAAACAAGTCACTCTGTCCGGCGGACTCCGGCGATATGCGTTGTCTTTCATCGGAAACCGTCGATTCTCCGGCGAAATCTATTTTCCTTCTCTTGGGCAATCTTGTCTCTGCACAAACGTCCACGCTTGGATAACAAAGCCCTCTTCTTGTTCTCATATTTGCTGTATCCTTCCGTATATATGTCTAAGCCTATCTTGTTTTTGTCTCTCTCGCTCTTCGCTCTTCGCTTTGTTCTCTCTCTTTGAGAGATAAAGAGATAAAAAGCGAAGTGAGACCTTATAAAGAAGGAAGCACAGAGGCCAACAACAACAACGACAGAGCCGAATCTATTTTAGCTGAATTTTTTATTTAGAAAGAAAAATAATTAGAACAGCCTCTGAGTGGAGTAAGTTGTGTCTATTTACAACGTAGCCCCTCCCATTGTTGCTTTCGTGGTCAAACGGGGTTGACCCAGATCCACCACTTCGTCGTTGATTTTACGGTTTTGCTTTCTTTCTATTTCTAATGCTTAACTCCCCTCGGCGTATTTCACAAGTCTTAGGTTGGATATATTAAAGCACATTAACATTTAAATAGGAGCGAGTATATGCACCGTTGGATTTTTGATGAGGTTGATTAATTCGCTTTTGATGTAAAGATTACGTGATATCCTATCCTATAGATGAACTTCCGTACCATAGAAATTTTTGTGTGTTGGTGAAAATATTTGGGGTTTTGTTTTGAAAACGGTTAAAATCGTTGAAGGTAAAGAGGGTAACTAATTTCTGTTATTATTAATATTTTTTTCTTTTGTTTCAAATTCAAAGCTGAAACAAAACAAACAACAGTAATGCGAACGAGTCCGAGAGCCTGCTGACTATTTCTCGCAGCGTAAGATAGAAATAGGAATGGCTGAGAGTTAGCGATTGTGCTTATGAATCGAGCATGTGAACGAGTGTGTAATATACGCCCGTTGATTGAGAGTGGGGAAAATGCGTTGGTGTTAACAAACTCAGGTAGCGAACTTTTGGGCCTTCTTCCATGACCGAAACCGTATGAAGGGTCAAATGTATGAATCAGCACTAACAAGGTTCAGTTACTCTTCTTTGTTTTCTACTCGCCTATTTTCTGTGTTTTCAATTCCCTTTTACGAAACTCCCAATACAAATCCTAATTGTTTCCGTTGGAAGCATGGGTTGCTTACGAAATATTAATAGATGGTCAAACTTGGCATCCTGTTATAACTGTGATTTCTTGCTTCATATATCATAGTAACTCAATAAGTGGCATATTTTGCTAATACAACATTTAAAGCTAGTTTATATATGGGGACATTCAAGAAGACATGTATATGAATCTGAGATAAACATTCCGTAAGAGGCCACTAGTCCTATTTGACTAAAGAGATATGTGTCATTTGTTTTTAAGACGACCGTCGATTCCCGCTTATTGATTCTGTAATCGTGCTCGTTTTTGCGTTTGATTATGTTAAATAACAGAATTTGTACCTTTGATTCCTGTCACGGGATCTTCCTACCGTTGAATGCTGCCTTCAAACTTTAACGCAATTTAAATGGTGTCTTATTCCTTTTTCAAGATGGACAAGTAACGTTACGCCTCGGTAAATCCTTTGGTGTGGATTAAATGATTACGATTTAACGTCTACGACTTGTAGAAGAAGAGAAAGAAAAGTAACATTCGTTTTCTATTCTTTACCTCTTCAGCTAAAAGCCTAAAACCCTTACCATACACATTTATATTAAGTGCTCTTCAGCTAAAAGCCTAAAACCCTTACCATACACATTTATATTAAGTAAAGATGGTACTTGCTATCATACAAAAGGGAAGAATATAAAATTCCAAAAAAACATTATTTAAACAAGATTCGCAAAGTTACTAAATATCAAATTAAACCTCTTACTTATATTTATAAAATAAAATGTAAATTAGTTGGACAATAACTTGAAATAGAAATTACGTTTTCTTTAATAAATTTGTTTCTTTAAAATGGAAGCATTAAAAGGTTTTTTTTTGTTTCAATTTAAAGTATACGCACCTACAAACTTCTATTACTTTTTTGGTAAAACAGTAAAAGATACTAATTAAATTTCCAATGCCCTTTTATAGTTTATATTCATGAATACTGTAAATTGATTTAGTTTTTTAATAGATTTTAATTTCTTTTGAAAGTTTAGGGATGATTGTATTGTCCTAAGAAATAGTGGATTTGATAAAGAAAATTGACCTATGCATGTAAATTTATGTTATATAAAGTTGTATACTTTTAGACCTTCTAAATTTCATGAGTTGTTATTGTTATATATTAGGTAAAATTTTGCTTTTGCCCAAGTTCGGGTCAGATTTCTGAGTCAGTGAAATCTAAAAGTTTTTAGCTGTGTTAGTAAATCTCACATAATTAATTTATAAGACCGGGAACACATTAAATAATTAAAATTTGGAAGATGATTACTAAATCGGATCACTATTGAAACTAAGTTTGTTTTGTAAATTAGCAGTGAAATCATTCCTACCCAGTAATCTACAGACGTGAGTAACTTGTACATACTTTCCTCGTTAGAAAAAGAACTCTTAACGTCTCTTGTCCCTTAATTGTACTATTTTATCTATGTTCTTCTTAGGTTAGGACTTAGGAGCAATTATAGTTTTTTTTTTTAAATAAAGAAATTAGGGGCAATTAGACTTGTTATTACATCGTCTGGAGGTAAAGTTAAAAGTTCACATATGTATTAAATGAAGCAAGACCCCACACCTAACATTGTAAAGTCTTAGCACTTAAAAGCTACAACTAAGGAGTTTGTTTTTTCGATTCTATTTTTCTGTAGTATTTTTATTTTTCTTTATAATAAAAAATAAATTTTTGTTTAGTGGTGAATGTTAATGTATCATATTTTATTAATGATAATAATTATATATTAGGTAAAATTTGAAGATAAATTATGTTTAATTAATCAAATTTATGTTAATCTCTTATATAATATTTATTAATAAATTATCGGTAAAAATTATTCTATTGTATTAAAATAAATAATTTAATAATTAATCTATTAATTTATTTAAAATGTATTTAATTATTAAATTAAAAATTATTTAAAATTTACATATTTTAAAGATATTTTAAATTTAATTATAATTATCAAATTACTTTATTTAATCTAGTTACAAAAATGAATAAATTATAATATTTATAATTTTAAGTTAAAATAATCATAATTCTTATTAATAAATAAAATTTTAAATAATTAAATAATATATATTTAGTTAATAGTAAATTAGATTATGAAAAAATAAAAATAAAAATAAAAAAATATTTTTGTATTTTTTAAAATTTTGAAAATAGAAAGAAATTAAAACTAAAAGCGGTTTGTTACTAAATTTGAGGATAAAAGTAAAAAACAAAAAATAAAAATAAAAATAAAAATGTGCTAATGTTTCTCAAAAAGGTATTAATTTTTCAAACAATAATTAAAAATAGTTTCATATATACATTTTTCTCTTTTTAATAAAAATTTTAAATTAACTTAAATGAAGATGAACTTTTTGACGATTCTTACAAATGAAGATAATGTATCAACTAGTCAAATTCTCACATAAACTAAGAGCAACAATTTTTATTATACAATAATTAATCTATAATTCAATTCCTCAAAATCTAAATTAACGATATGATATTTTTATTACATATGACCTTTTCCAAATCAAATTTGTTGTGACTGAATATCTGGTTTGGATTTTCTGCGGCTATGTTATCGTGATTGGGACTGAATTGTCAGCAGTTGATCGTTAATTAAGATTATCAGTAAACACTTGTTAACACAATAATCCAGATCGCAGTTTTCTCTTTTTTTAAAAAAAGAAAGGTTACGCTATGGTCAATTCATCTGGGAGTCGTTTAGCTTGTTAAATATACGTGCAATGATCCCTTGTTTGACAGAAGCTATCATTTGGCTCAGGTCGCGTAAGGAACGTAAAAACGTCGGCCTGGTGAGTCACGTCGCCGAAAAAAATTTAATAATTCCCGGTCCCATCAAACAGTGACGTCGTGGGTGATAATACACGACCATTATACGAGTATTGTACTAGTAATACACAGTGTAAGGAGCATATAACGATGAAATGCTGGTTAGCTTCTAATACCTTGTTATATGGATAATTTATAATAAATTGTAGAAAGTGGTGTAATAAGATATGTTATAATAAAATGATATATGATAATTGGGTGTAATGGGTTGGAGATGCTCTAAAATCTTAGCTCCTCGCTTTTGTTTTAGTACTGTACATGAAAGAAATAATAAACATTCGACATGGTTGCCTTTTATAAAAGCAAGGAAAGGATACCCATGTAATCTTCACCCACCTTGTCTGATAGGAACTTGTCACCCTCTTTCTTTTCATCTATTGTAAAACTTGCCAAAGTAACGTCGTCTCCAGTAAGTTCGGTGAACCACTCATGAACGTAAACTACAGAACTGCCGTGGAATTTTCAATTTTATGGGGAAACCGTAGTGCTTCTAGAGGGGGGATTCGGGGTTTTCAATATTTATAATCTTTGTCCATGTATTTTTGCTGGAGAAAACAAAGTTTATTCTATTTTATTTTTTCATAAAATTAATCAATCTTTCTTAATTCTTATATATGTGATTTTTATCGAATTTTTATTATTAAATAAGCATAAAAGTTAATTTCTTAAAGAGTACGGTGACACGGACTAGGGGTAAGGATATCGTAGCTCCCTGTTAGCTAGTGGTATGAAAGATAAGAGTGGGAACAGAAGGGAGTGATAAATGTGGATAAGTCGGGAGGATGACGTGGATCTCAAGGAGTGATGTAGACCACTCATGTCCTGCAAGTAGGGACCCAGCTGTCCCCACGGAGTTCCTTCTCCAAGTAGTGAAGCAAATTTAGGACCTGCTAATGTGAAGGGTGGGTCCCTAACCATATGGGACACTGTTCTTTGTCTTGTTCAAAATCTTCCAAAAGCTAACGCCACTGGCCCCCGCAATCAACGTAGCCGACGATTTGGGTCTCTAGCAGAAATCTTTCTTTTTTGCCAAAGTTTGCGAGATTTCTTGTGAAGCTGGTACAAGCTTCAATGTTCACTGCTGTACTGTTCTTCCTTATATGACCAATTACAGGGTTTGCGATCGTGGAATCCTTCGCGTAAACTTATTTTATGATCTTTAGAGGATCACTGTATGTGTTGAAAACATGTGTGCTGGTGATGTACGCAATGATGGAAACTTTTGTTGCATCACAATTTAACCTAACATTTAAAGTTTCCATCACAATTTAACCTAACATTTACCTTATTAAATGTTACAAAAAATGCTCACAGAATTATGGATTTTTGGGGATCAGAAGTGCATCATCAGATTTATGTTACATAAACGAGTAATTCATATATAAAGGAGTATAATGCCTTAAATAATAACCTTCTAAATTATGTACTGTTCTTTTTTTTTTTTGTATATAAATTTGACATAATTCTTACTTTGTAGATACTGCTAATAATTCTTATAGCTTAACCAAAACGTGGACTCCAGTGCCATGCCTCTTGCCTTCTATTGTCTTCGTCTTTATCTCTGCTCTGCTTCTTCCTCTCTGGGAAAGAGTTCTTCCTTTCTTTTCTTCTTCCAGGAGATCTCAAAACACAACCATACAAAGGCAACGATTACCATGATTGCTAGTATTCCTCCTACCACAAGAGCCAATGGTATGTCCCCTTCCTGCAACATCTGCTAAATTTTACTAATCTTCTGATCACCTTGTCTCCTGTTATAGAAAGATAAAAACCTGTCAAACAGGAAACGATGACCACATTCGCAACAAACTCGAATTATATATTTTTTACAAAGCGTGAAGCTTCATAAATTTTTCCAGGTGCAAGCTGGATTGACTTATATCTCCAACTCAACAAGTAACATGTACAAAAAGTTTAAATTAAGTATACAAAAAAATCTTCATAGAAGGTCTGAATATTTAAAATGCTGATAAAAAGCAAAAAATACGACCAAGAAGTTATTAATGACCAGACCTTAGGGAAAGAGAACATGAACATACCTGCCAAGGGTTTCCTGCTACAAGAAGTTAGGGTCCTTAGCTAACATTGAGAAGCTATGAAGATATTATTCACATAATATATTGGATTGCAAAACTTACTAAATAGGATAGGCATATTAAGTTCTTGAATTGGTTTAGTATAGAAAATATTCCCTTTTAACAGCGTCTGAAGAATATATCTTGATTAACCGTTTCACGGCCAACCACCGAAAGTGCGAAAAAGATAGGGAATGCACTACGATGAATTAAAGTGAGATTAAAAATAAATCACTTTGTTAATGGGCGGCAATACGAACCAATAATATGATTTGACACCTGCAATTATTGATTTGGGCTAATATTATTTTTTCCAACGGATAGCTTGATCATGTGTTTTGCGATAAACGTAACCTATATAGATCTCAAGTCGTGGTAGTTGGTTGGGTTCCTTTACTTGGAAGGAGGGGAGTTGAGCGCTTCTCATTCAACGTGTGATTTCTCGAGGCAGTCAAAGACGTACTACAATTATGTTCCTTCTTTTTCTTCCTCACTTTCAATATTATACATTTAAAGTAAGATCTCTGCCTCCATTTCCATCTAATCTCTTCTTGTGACTTGATGGGATAGATTGCGGTTAGATAATTTCTCAATTATTCACATTTCCTCTGTCACCTGAACCAATCCTCACAAATAATAACAAATTTTACTCGATCAAAAAGAGCTATTTCGATTCTTATTTTTAATTTATTCAAGATTTAATAATAATAATAACAATAATAAAGAACTCAGAATTACCCGAGTATATTAATATAGCTATTTCGTTCAATTGTAGCGTAATTATAAAAAAATAAAAATGTGAGTAGGAAAATTTGTTAAGTAAGTAAAAAGTTTGAGATGACGAATTTTATCGAATCCGCAATACTATAATGAACAAGTGCATGTGAACAGGGTTTATTACTATCGTATGTATTGGCTTAGACTTTTTGTCTTTTCGGGCAGGAAGTAACTCACCGTTATCATATTTCGCTTTCAGCGGTAGATATAAGATACTGTCCTTTCCTTCACATAATAGCAGTTTAGCGTGTGGCAGGCTTAAGACGCATTTCATGGCCAAGCGCTGTAGTTAATATTTGATGTATTGAAATATAAAAGATCGTTTACTTTGCTATTCATAAGATGGTAATAATCATAAGGGCTGAATTTTCAAAGGGTTCATTATCTACGGAAGTCACGTCAATGAGTGGACCTACAGAAATTAATGTTGCATCTTTCTACCACGAGAAAGAAATGGAAGACATTGAAAGAGCTAATAAGGCGCCAAATCTCCTTGATCCTGTTTTTTCCAAATTTAGTCTCTTAAATCTTGAGCCGAAGCTGATCGCTCTGCCTTACATGTCCATCTCATCACGAAGTGGTCTGAGACGCTTATGGTCACACTCAACATAGCTAGATCTTTTTTCCCTTGATGGTGACTTATGTATTTACTAGGTTTGATAACTATTTGATGTTGGATTTTCTAATAAACTTATATTATACATAGCATACTTGTGAATTTTGAGATGATATTATAATTAAAATCAAGATAAAAGATACCGTCTTTCATTCTTTTTTTAAAAATAACATATTGTAGTATTAAATTTTTTTAATTTATATCAAATTATTGTAAGAGACACTATGACGTGGTTGATTATTAAGCATATTATATAAATCATGTATTTTGTATTATTACACTAAGAATAAGAAAGTGAAATTGAGTTACATCATTGATTTAATAAGACGTGCGATTCCTCTCATGCGATCAATGGACAAAGATGAAACGCATTTGGACACCCCGACTGTAACATCTCTTGTTTGATATGTTAGGACATGCAACTTCCTTTTAACTTAGGCTTTTTCACAAAGACAACAAGTGGTGGGCTACCATGACCTGCCTTAAGATATGCTTATTCGGGAAGATAACAAAGATGTAACTTGGATTTGGTATCCTCCGACACAGTGATACCTTCTCCACGACATGGAAAAGGAGAAATAGGCATCTCCTTTTTGTGAGAGAAAAAGGCAAATATGCTTTTTTAGTTTATCTTATTTATTTTTATTATTTAAATTATAATATGATATTAAAATAATATATTATTATCAGATTGTTTTAGTCGATAAAGATCAAGTCAAATAACAATTAATTACATATTAATAATTATTAAAATAATTTATAGATTTTAAACGAATATTGTGTATAATTATAATAGTGATGTATTTTTAAAATAAGTGAAAATAAAGGAGATCTTGACTTTTACTATTTACCTAATTATAATAGTGATATATTTTAAAAATAAGTGAAAAATAGAGGAGACCTTGACTTTTACCATTCATCTAACATTTTCTTCTGAACATTAAGAATCGTGGAGATTAGGTTTGAGAAACAAGGAAGACGAGACAAATCAAATCTGAATTAGATGACACGTTATTTAGTTACATGCAAAAGATGGACGCTCTACGAAGACTGTCTTCCGGTATCTTGAAATGGGGGGGTTAGGGAATGGGAAGAGACGATGAAAAGTAAGCACTCATCCACGCCGTGCCACAAAATCCACGTGGTCGGGCGTGGTATTTCTTATATAATTCGGTGATTTAATTTCGAGGTACTGCATGGTGGTTGGTGTACATCTTTGGAGTAAAAAACCCACGTGGCTCCTCCACTTTCACAGGTGTCCGTTATCGGCAAGGTTTCCTATCACATAGCCACATATGCAAAACCAAGTTTCTTCCGCAATACTATGCCTTTTTTTTTTAAGCTTACGAGGTAACAGAATTTTTCATTTTCAAGATTTGTAATTAAAGAGACGACATTAAACAACCACTCACACCAATCTATTTAGTTAATACTATCCTTATTTTTATGCTCAAAAGTATGTATGTCTTGCCTAAATAAATTATATATCTTTTTGCTAAATTGCTAGCATTTTGGCTGTTCTTATTATTTTTAAGAGTCAGGTAATAGTTTTCCAAACTTGAAGTATTTTTGTCTTTACAAATGTAACATGATTCCATGAATTGAGTGAGCTTCCAAGTAAAATCAAGTGGGTTGAGTATAACCTCTTTGCTAAAATTGGGACAGAATCTGTTAAAGGGGGCTGTTATGGAGGACCCACCCTTTGTTGGAACGTTCAGGGACAGCTCAGTTGTTCCCTCCGAGTGGTACACGGCTCTTTTCTCCATCCGACACATGGCTAAGCCAACGTCTCCGTTCCACTGTGTGGTGGCACCTCCTTCCTTAGCCACGCAAGGCGAAACGACACCGAACCATTATTGCAGAAACCGTATCGTAACGTCAGCTACTAAAGTAGCGTTGGTACTTGGTAGTAGTAGACAAGTAGTCGTACACTCGTAGCTAGAAGTTGTACGTGGTAAAATAGACTATTTATATCCGGAACATAAATTTTAAATTACATTCGCGACCGAAAAATATATTTGAAATACGATTTACAATTATAATTACAGCTATAATATTTTATTATTTTATCATAATTTTTATCATAATTTTATAATTATGTCTAATTTTTATAATAATTTGCAATCATAATAATTCATAATTTTAAATTTAATTTGAAATAAAAATTTTATAATTTGAATCACCAAGAAAAAATAAACGACGACCTTGTTTGGCTGATATGGATTCTTCCTTAAAAGAGTAATCTTTTCCTTAAAATTTATATTATCATGTTTGGTTCATTTTTTTGATTAGTTAGGAAAGTAATAACATTTTATTTAGATTCTAAAGCTCATCATCCCCTTAGCATTTAGATTACTTTCCTCAGGTACCTTCTCTCTCAACTTTATGACAGCTCTTCTATAATAATAAGGAATTAATAATAATAATAATAAAATAAATAAATAAATAAAAAGTTAATAAGAATAATAAAATCAATAATAATAATAATAAAATTAATAATAAATATAAATATAAATATAATTGATAAAATTAATAATTAGAAGAAAATTAACAATTATTATTATTATCAATAGGAATAATAAAATTAATAAGAATAATAAAACTAATAATAATAACAAATATAATAATAATAATAATAAATGTAATTTATAAAATTAATAATAAGTAGAAAATTAATAATAATTAAAAATATTAAGAATAATAAATTTAATAATAATGGACTATTTTTATTTTTATTTTCAATGTTAGAAAAATTTTGATATTTGATTTGAATTTTAAGATTTATCTTTGTACTCGGTTGAGGTTTTTTTAGTATTTTTCAATACTATATTTATAATATAACAGTATTATATGATTAGAATATCAGAAATGTAAAAATTAACATTTAATAATATAACTTGTATTACAAATTTATATTATTTAACAATTTCGATTTTTATTTAGTTTGTAGGGATATAATTGGAAACACAACTCAAAATTAAATTACATTCCATGAAATACTGTTAAATACCAAATACTATAACACGAAACCATCTAACTTTTCTATTAGAATTCTTATAAGTATCCAAACATGTGAATATCTTTACTTTCCATAGATTTATTTTTCGAGGAATCAGATTTCAAATTTACTTTAATTTCTCGCCAACCAAACAGGGCCAATGGGTTTTCTTTTGCCCTTTTCAAATTTTATAAATTAATAGATTTTGTAAATATTATATAAAAAACA
>JAOQMS010000003.1:7684698-7715670 GCA_027563885.1 Erythroxylum longipes | reverse complement strand
CTTTTATATTTATTGGTTATGAGATTTTTCCTTATTTGAGTCTTTGTTGTACAACTTATGTATAAAGATTAACAAGTGAATGAAAAACTTCTAGAATTGATAAGATATTAGAGTCAATCAAAACCCTAAACCTAAACCACGAAAATTAATTGAATGGTATACTCTATGGTTGGAAATGACAAAAACGATCAAAGAAAGAACATAAGAGAAGACAACAGAAAGGAGATGGTGGTGATATCGTTGTACTACCTTCACCCATCTGATAATCCTAGAGCAGTGATTAGTACTATACAATTGAAAGGTGACAATTATGACCAATGGGCTCGTTCTGCGTAGAATGCACTCGTAGTGGAGCGAAAATTGAGGTTTACAGGTGAACATTGTCTAAACCCGATGATGACTCACCTAAGAATGATGATTCGTGAATGTTGAACTCTATGTTGGTGGCTTGGATCTTTAATACTAGTGAATCAAGTCTACGATCTATTTTGACTTACACGGAATTTGTGAAAGAACTATTGGAGGAACTCGAACAACGATTCTCGATCAAAAATGGTCTATGTGTTCAACGATTGAAGAGTGATCTAACGGAGTGCAAATAGTGTGAGCAATCGGTGATGACATATTATAGGTAGTTGAAAGTCCTATAGGATAAATTATAAATTATCAACCAATTTTGGCATGTCTTTGGGAAGTGCACCTCTGACTATTAGAATTATGTAGTCAATGTCGCAGTTAGTTATAGTTAGTTAGTCATAAGTTAGCTATATTCGTTATTTCATTTTCAAGACAATTTGTGTATAAATACTCTTATTCTGTTAGCTGAATCAGACTTTGATCTTTCTTCAATTTAGATTTCTGTCGTGGTATCAGAGCTGAATATTTCCGCTTCTTTAGTCTTTCTAGATTCTTTCTAAGTTTCCAGGTTTTCTTGCATTTTCTTTGCAAACTACCCGCATCTTTATAGTTTCTTATTGTCTCTTTTTTCTTTACTTGTGGTTTGATTCTATGGCTAATCTCAATGCCTGGAACGCTACTCATACTTTTGGTTTAACTCAAAAGCCAAAAGAAAATCCTTTTTGTCCCTATTATCTTCATGCGAACGAGAATCCCAATCTTGTTCTTGTTTCTTCGGTTCTCACTGGACCAAATTATCATCAATGGCAGAGAGCTATGAAGATATTGCTTCTATTCTGCAACCTGCTCGCACAAATCCTTTGTTTGTTCCCTGGGAAAGATGCAACAATTTGGTAATTTCTTGGCTCGTTCATTTTGTCTCACCTTCTATTGCTCAGTCAATTATTTGGTTGGATTATGCATGTGAGATCTGGAATGATCTCAAAGCTATATTTGCTCAAAGTAATTCTTTTCGTATATGTGATCTTCAACTTGAAATCTATTCATGTCAACAAGGAATTCTTTCTATACATGAGTACTTCACTAAAATGAAAATCTTGTGGGATGAATTGCATATCTTGCATCCTATCCCACCCTGTTCTTGTTCTCCTTAATGGTCATGTTGTCTTTCCAAGAACATTAGGGGATTTCACGAAAATGATCAGGTTATGGTTTTTATTAAGGGATTAAATGAAACCTATGCGACTGTGAAATCACAAATTCTATTGATGGATCCCTTGCCTTCCTTGAATAAGGCATTCTTTTTGGTTATTCAACAAGAAAGACCTCTGGCCTCTGACATCAGTGCCTTGGCTGTTAAAAGTACTAATGTTTCTGCACAAAGAAAGTTCTTTAATAATTCCACACCACCTATATGCCTACATTGTGGAAAGGAGGGACATACCATTTACAGTTGCTATAAAAAGCATGGGTATCCTACAAATATGAAGAATTCCAATAAGCCTTCAAATCGAGTTTATGCTAATGTTGTGGAAACTAATGATACTAGTTCTCAACCTGGTGTTCCTCATGACTCTGAGACTTCAGAGGATCAAGCTTCTACATTTCAGTTTACTAAGGATCAGTATGATCAGTCGATACAACTGCTACAAGGGCTTTCGTCTACTTCTTATCATGTTAACGCAGTGACTTTACCGACCCATACACAGTCAAAGTCAACCTCAGGTTTGATTCCTTCAAACTATGAGATTGACCCACATATTTCTTTAAAACTTTCTACTAACAATCATTCTAATTGCAGTGATTGGATTGTTAATACTGGTGCTACTGACCATATAGCTTGTTTTTTAGCATTTTTTCGTTCTTATAAATTGGTTCACAATGTTTATGTAACTCTTCCTAAAAAATGCAGGGTCTGAGTTACTCATGTTGTGGAAACTAATGATACTAGTTCTCAACCTGGTGTTCCTTATGACTCTGAGACTTCAGAGGATCAAGCTTCTACATTTCAGTTTACTAAGGATCAGTATGATCAGTCGATACAACTGCTACAAGGGCTTTCGTCTACTTCTTATCATGTTAACGCAGTGACTTTACCGACCCATACACAGTCAAAGTCAACCTCAGGTTTGATTCCTTCAAACTATGAGATTGACCCACATATTTCTTTAAAACTTTCTACTAACAATCATTCTAATTGCAGTGATTGGATTGTTAATACTGGTGCTACTGACCATATAGCTTGTTTTTTAGCATTTTTTCGTTCTTATAAATTGGTTCACAATGTTTATGTAACTCTTCCTAAAAAATGCAGGGTCTGAGTTACTCACATTGACACTGTTTATTTGAACAAATCTCTAAAACTCCTAGATGTTTTATATGTGTTAGATTTTACCTTTGATCTTCTGTCTATTAGTACATTAGCTCATGATCTTTCTTGCTGCATAATTTTCTTATCCTCTCATTGTATAATCTAGAGCATTCAGCCATGGAAGACGATTGGGGTTGCTAAGCATCCCCAAAGGTTATACAAGCTACATTCCACTGCTGTTTTACCTGATTCACACACTGCTATTGTTAATTCTGTTACTTGTAATAAAGAAACTTCAATACTTTGGTAGACTAGGCTAGGCATCCTTCTTTTTCTCGATTAAAATTGTTAGTTCCTTCTGTTTCTAATGTTGAACCTTGTAAGATATGTCATATGTCAAAACAGAAACAATTAACATTTCCTCCTCAACAAAACAGTATTGTGGAAAGGAAGCATCGGCACATTTTAAATGTGGCAAGAGCATTAAGATTTCCGGCTAAGTTACTTATATCTTTATGGGGTGATTGTGTTTTGCATGCCATTTTTTTGATCAATAGATTACCTACTTTTTTCTTTAATAATAAATCATCTTTTGAAGCATTATATTCTACAACACCAAATTTAGATAATTTGAAAGTCTTTGGCTGCCTTGCTTTTGCTTCTAATCATTCTCACATTAAAAACAAGCTTGATTTCAGGAGCATCAAAGCTATTTTCTTTGGTTTTCTCCAGGTGTTAAGGGTTTTAAACTTTTTGATCTTAATTCTCAAAAGATTTTTATTTCTCGAGATGTCTCTTTTTATGAACATATATTTCCTTTTTCCACACTAGCTACTAATATGCTGATTTCTGATGCGATACATAATGATCACTTAGTTCTGCCTTTATCATCAGTTCAGTCATCATTTGAAGACATTCCACCTATTTCTGCTGTTCCACCATTACCAGAAATGAATGCTACTTTATCAGATCCAGATTCAAGCACAATAGAAGTTGTTCCTTCATTTGCTCATTCTCAACCTGAGAGTCACATTCACGCTCAACCACACGTTCAACTTCAACAACATCCGAATCAAAGCTTGAGAAGAAGTAACATACCAAAGTCCAAGTCGCAGTACCTAACTGATTACAAATGCATGGCTACTCAAAGAATAAGACCTCACCAGCTTTCCACTGTTTTTTCTTATTCCAACCTAACTCCTAAGCATTATGCATTTGCAGCTGCAGTTGATCAAGATCGGGAGCCACAAACCTATGAACAAGTTGTTCAAGATGAACGCTGGAGACATGCAATGCAAGCAGAAATAGAGGCTTTATAGCCAAATAACACCTGGGCGCTGGTTGATTTGCTAAAAGGAAAGAAAGCAATTGGATGTAAGTAGGTCTTCAAGATCAAACGAAAAGCAGATCGCTCAGTGGAGAGATACAAGGCTCGGCTCGTTGCTAAAGGCTACACACAACAAAAAGGAATTGATTTTTTAGACACTTTTGGTCCAGTGGCTAAAATGACAACAATTCGCCTTCTCCTTGCATTAGCAGCAATCAAAGGATGTCACTTACATCAACTTGGCATCAACAATGCTTTTCTTCATAGGGACTTTAATGAAGAAGTTTATAGGTAGCTTCTTAAAGGCTATGAAGGAAACAAAAGGAAAGTTTGTAGATTGATTAAATCTCTTTATCGACTAAGACAGTCAAGTCGCCAATGGAATGCTAAATTGACTTCACTTTACTCCAATATGGTTTCAAACAAGCTACATCATATTAGACTTTGTTTCTCAAGACTGGTAATATAGGTTTCATGGCACTTTTAGTCTATGCGGATGAAGTCATAGTGGCTGGTGATGACTTGGTAGCAGTTCGCAACATCAACAATATTAACAATATTTACATAATGCTTTAACAATTAAAGATATGGCAAACTAAAGTTTTTCCTTGGGCTTGAAGTAGCTAGAACAACGCAAGGGATAAATATTTATCAGAAGAAGTACACATTGGACTTGCTCAAAGAGACTCCGTTCCGAGATTCAAAAATAATACCAACGCCCATTTTCCCAGAGACAAGGCTTACAAAGGATGCAGGAAAGAAATTAGGGGATGTTACTCAATTCAGAAAGTAAATTGGCAAGTTTCAATATTTGACTACAACTCAACCAAACATCAAATTTGTTGTACAACAGTTAGCCCAATTTCTTAATTCTCCTATGTCAGATTATTTGGCTGCTGCTCATCGAGTGTTAAGGTATCTTAAGGGAACCATAAGATAGTGTCTTTTCTTCTCTTTTGATAGTGACATTAAACTCAAATCTTTCTCAGATTCGGACTGGGGAACTTACCTAGACACCAGGAGATCCATCACAGGATATTGTGTGTTTCTTGGCTCTTCCTTAATTTCCTGGAAAACCAAGAAACAAAACACAGTCAGCTGCAGTTCTTCAAAAGCAGAATGCAGAGCACTAGCAACTACCACATGTGAAGTGCAATGGCTACATTATCTCCTCAATGAACTACAGATGCCTCCTACAGCTCCAACGCCACTTTTTTGCGATAATAAGTCTGCAGTATACTTGGCAAAAAATCTAGTTTTTTACCAACGCACAAAATATATTGAAATTGATTGTCATGTGGTTCGTGAAAAATTGCAAAATGGTGTCATTGTGCTACTTCCAGTTTCTTCCAAAAATCAATTAGCAGACTGCTTCACTAAAAGACTTTCCTTGACTACTTTTCAAGAATCTTTGAACAAACTGGGAGTACAGAATATATACTCACTAGTTTTTTTTTTTTTTTGGGGGGGGGGGTGTTGAATTATGTAATCAACGTCACAGTTATTTATAGTTAGTTAGTCATAAGTTAGTTATATTCGTTATTTCATTTTCAAGACAATTTGTGTATAAATACTCTTATTCTGTTAGCTGAATCAGACTTTGATCTTTCTTCAATTTAGATTTCTATCACTGTCATTGCTAACAAACTAACAAAGCAATGTGAGGAAGCATAGGTCCATCAGTTCTTGATGAGACTTGATTATACGGTCTTTGGAACGATAAGGTTGGACATTCTAGTTATAGAACCCTTGCCTAATCTGAATCGAGTCTATACAATGGTGGTACAAGAAGAACGACATTGAAACATAGTGCAAAGTAGCGAGGAAAGAATTGAGGCAGTTGGACTCGCTATTCAAGCCAATTCTGGACCACGTGCAACGACAACATGTACAAGGAGAAGACTAGGAGCTGTTCGCATTGTGGGAAGGACGAGTATGTAAATCAAATAAGTCTCTTTATGGGTTGTGATAGGCCCCTAGTTGTTGGTTTTCTAAATTTACTATTGCTCAACAGCAATATAGATTTTGTCAATCTTATTTCGATTGCTCATTATTCACATATTTTCAAAATGGAGTCCGAATCTATATATTAATGTATGTTGATGATCTGATAGTTATAAAAATTGATTATGCTGCGGTGGCTAAGTTTAAAGATTATTTATGTCAATGTTTTCACACAAAGGATTAAGAGCACTTCATTATTTTGTTGAAGATTGAACTTGCTTCAGACTAGAAGGGATATTCTTGTGTCGATGCAAATATATGCTTGAAATCATTGTAAATTGTGATCTACTTGGGGCACAAGCTGCTTTGACTCAAATTGAATAGAATCATCAACTAGCAAAGACTGGTTGGAAGGTTATGACCAACCCGAATCAGTATCGTCGTCTTGTAAGTTACTTTATATATGTAAAATATTGCTTTATCTAGGAGTTTCATGTAAAATTTGTATATAAAGATTAACAAGTGAATGAAAAACTCAAAACCTTATTTAAAATTGACAAGGATCAACACTTGCCAAGAAGATATGAATACATGGTGGAATTTACACCACATGAAAGATCGTAGCACTTGTCGTTTTCCTCTCAATTAGGTCATTGTCCCGTACATTATAGCCAACTAAAGCACCTTATGGAGCCAAGAAATGAATGAAGCTGTATGTCCAATATGGAAAACTATTTTGTGATATTTCATAGTACAAAAACTAAGGCAATTTCCCTTTGTTTTTATTCATCATTTGGTAATTAAAACGACCATTATTGTTATAACTTGCAAAGGTGGGGAGTTAGGTGCAAAACTCAAGGGTAGTGGTTATGCATATGCATGTGTACCATGTACTAAAAAAAAAAACGAAGAAAGAAAGCAAACCAAAAACCATTTCAATAACGATGTAAGTATCCCAACGCTTAAGTGAATTACAATGTTGGGAAAGAGCAGTTGATTTCTAAAGCAAAGTAAACATCAAAGCAAGCACAGTGTAATTTAAGTAATTGGAGATCTGCGGTTTGACGGTGAGTCGAGGACGAGAAAATTAAATGGTTAACGTAGAATTTTAACAAACTCTTCCTAACGTAAGATTATGTCGATCTCCATTCCCTAATCCACATCTTAATAAATACTAATTTGTCGGGTCTTGAAAGGGATTTTAACTTAAAACAAGTTTCAAAGATCTGCTTAATATGTATAATTAAGTACACAAATCTCAGTGAACAGAGAATTTCAGGGGACAATTCAGAGGATGTTGCTTAACGCATTTTCCATTCATGAGACTCCTCGTAACTGATGATTATAAGATGGGTTGCATGCTTCCTCACGTGACGCAATACCCCGGTTACGTTGAGTATCGTCAAAGCTAAGTATATTATAGCGTTGTATCCATATTATATTGGCTAATTGTGAATAAATTCTATTAATTTTTACAAATTCTTATTAAGCGCTCACTTGGTAAATAACTTGGATAAAGTTATCATTGCAGTTAATAGACAGAAACAGTCATGCACACCATTTTGAACCGTTCAATTAAAATTAAACACTAATTTTAATTTTAAGAGTATGTTCATAGAATGAACATGTTCTTTTCTTTCCCTTCATGCTACAGTGATGGCGACTAGTCGAGCCAAATATGGCCAGACTTTCCAATGTAGCTTGGTACCTGGAATCCCATCCTTACCCAGACTAGAAAAATGGACCATGGAGGTTGCTTGCCAACTGACCATCAGAACCTCTCATCATTTTTGTGAAGAAGGTTGATCTTCCATTCAAATTAGGCAAAAGTTAAGGATAAATCTTTCATATTTCCATAGATAAATTATTAACTTTTTGAGGTCGTTTTCAGAATTTGTCTTTAAACGAGTTATTAATATTAAGAGTTTTTCTATAAACATAAAAATATTAATCATTCATTAGAAGTTTAGAGTAAATTGATTAATATCTTTAATCAATAAAATTATGGTTAATCTTGGCGGTATAAGTGGCTGCACGTGATACACTCGATTGCACGTGACCAGCTGCTCTAAAAAGTAAAAACACAGTGACGAGTATCGAACCTATTGACAAGAGTTTGACCGGTCTAATGCATCATGTGAATCTTGCTTTCTTTTACAGGTTTTGAAACGCCCCAGGGCCAGAGGGAGTTGAAATCAACACGCTATCTCGTGCCTGTTCCGTGACTATAATTCAACGTTTGTCCCTTGCTTTGATTCGTGTTGTCTCTGCCACCATTTACAGTAAGAAATCTACATAGCTTTCTCAGTTATGGCTGTTATGTTACTTCATTCTTCAAATGACAGAAACATCCTCTGAAAAGTGTCCTAGCAGTGAATAAGAAGGAGGGTTTTCCAGGAATTTGGTCAGATTGATGGTCGGTCTCACTGCTTATTTGGCCGTGTAAGCAACAAGTGTCTTGCTTTTTGCCTCCTAGTCCTGGGACAAGTATCACCATGCCTTTACGTGCATGGTAAGTGATGTAGTGAACTTGAAGTTTTCATTAAAAAAAACCAAGGGCTAGAGCCACTACAGTCGTCATGTTCCCCCACCACAAGCTAACGAGGCTTATTATGGCAGGCACTTTCTTTTCTTTGGGAGCCCATTGCATGTCGCCACTTGAATGGTGCAAGTTTAAAGATTTTAAACAAATACTTGGAGTTGAAGAAATTTCAGGGGCAAGGTGAAAAGATGTAGACGTGAAATTTTCTCTCACAAGGGGAGAGGAATGGATGATTTAGATGGCAAAATAGGAGATAAGGTTTAGGATATGGAGTGGGTGGAATACAAACGTTTTCCATTTCTCACCTTATGCGTGAATCGTGGATATGGGTCATGAGATGGACGATACTTATAATTTAATCAAGTGGATTGCAAGTAACGTAGATATTTTTCATTGTCTATATCAGTTACTGTAACAAAAATCTAGTTAAGAACCTGCTCAATACAAAATTAAATTATTAGAGAAAAATGTCCATCCTGACCCTCCACTTTTTATCGGAGTTTTTTTTTTACTGATAAATAGAGGGTATATATATCTCTCGTGTAGTTTTATTTATTTCAACTTTTGTGGTACTAAAAATATATAATGACTCTCTAATAAATTGTTTTAAAACAATAGTTATATGATTGATTATTAAATTAATAATCCTCTATATAGCTGTATTAATCTAATTTTATATAAATAATTAGAAGACTGATTTTAAATATTTTTATAGTACCAAAATTTTGAATAAAATAACAATTTTTAGAATATTAAGTAAATTTATAACTTAGGTTTACATTTTTTTGGAAAGGTCATAACCTAAGGTCTTTCTCTTTCATGTCCCAAAGAAAAACCCCTTCCCTACTTTGTTTCCAACATGTTTTGGTCAACTTACTCAAATTGTTTACCCTGCTATTTGGGAATATAAAGATCCTAGATAATCATGTACTCAATTTGTACAACGGTATAGGAACCGCTGTCGGCTCCTTCAGAAACATCAACAACAGCACCAACCTCCATATTGCTCTACAACTAAAAACTTTTAACGGAAATTAATTTTCAATCGAACGTTGTCTTCGCAAATTGAGGTTCTATGCAAATAATCGAATCTTGCAAAAACAGAGCGCACTGTGTCCACTATGTCAGATTCTTGCGCAGAGAAAGTTAATTTCATAAACTAATTGGGTTTGCTAAACAAGTCGACTTTAAACAAAACCTCATTTTCCTCTGTTGAGTCGGTCGGTGACTAACCCTAACTAAAGCTCGGAAGAGGTACCTTGTAGTCGTATAACATATTCATCATTTCTCATTTCTGACTTGTTTTAAGTCAATGCAGATAGAAAAGAAGAAAAATGAAAAAAAGAAAAGAAAAGGTCAATGGTACAAATACGAAACTGACAATATGCTGCCCTCAAATTGTTGTCTCATAATTTAGAATAATTTCCACTCTTTTCATGCATAAGCACTCTCCTAGTTAAGTATTTTTGGAGAAAAGAAAGCTATCTATATACACTTATATATATATATTCGTTGACCATAAAGATGTTATATGGGTCTATAAACTTTATATGGAGACATGTATTAGTTGTTGGAACAAGCAACTTAATTAACATGAGTTCATTACAAAGCTTACGCTTATCAGATTTTGACATGTCCCAAGTGCTTGATATTATAAAATATATCCTTTTCATGGGTCAAGTAATTAATATTGGATTAACTCATTACAAAACGTTCGTTCTTTAGATTATTTTCTTTGCTGACATTACAACTTCCTAATTGGCCAAGAGTTAGGCCTGAGTCTTCTGATCGATTGTCGCAAATAACATACGTACCAGATTGTAATAAAGTTTTATTTTAGATAACACAAAAGAACGAAGTGGAAATAGTATAATAATTTGTCAGTAGCGTAAAAAAAAGTGTAGTTGCAAGCTGCACTTGACCATAATTAAATTAATTGAAACGAGAATGAATAGGGATTTGTGAGAATTTGGCGTAACGAACCATAAATGGCATCTGAATCTCCTCCAGCTCCAAGTTGGTTGATTGGCATTTTACTCCCCTTCCACTCCTCGGTTTTCTCGTAAATCCCAGTGAGCGTGCACACTTTCTGGGCCAGCGCTTGAGTGATTGTTAAGACATGTTAACATTCCTTGTCGTGTTATTTTATTTAATTATTGCAAAACACGGGATAATTTTACCCATGTATACAATTATAAAGCAAAAATAACATGGAGAAGTTAGTTCTGTCGGTGGGTGTTACAAGGAAGGGAAGGAATCCTATTTTAGTCAAAGTCAAAGCAAACTATTATTGAGCATGAGTCATTTCACGACTGACTGCACTTTCCACTGACAACAAGCCTTTTCCTGTAAATATCCTTCACAGGAGAAAGACATAGGAATGGAGTTTTTCATCGTTCAAAATTAAATGCAATAATAAAGCAGCAATGTGAAATATTGAATCGCTCTCTCTTAAGGCTTGTTTGTTACCGCCTGCCAATCCTGAAACACCCTTTACGTATGGTATAAGTGAACGAAAGTGAAAACTCGGCCCAAATTAGTGGGTCGCATTCGCTTTTTCACTTCTTGGAACAATGCTTGATTGTGAATACTGATCCCACTGTTTCCTCCCAAGATACGTCCTTATGGTTGTACTGTTCGTTGGCCTCTTACCAAGTACCAAAGTAAGAAATAATTGGACCACCTACTTCACCTCGCCACGGCTCAACTCAACACCTAATTTTTACGAAAACTCATATTTAAATGAAAGCTCTTAAAAGCCTTTACACCACTTAGTGAATTTCTTCTTTTCACTAAAATCTATCACTTGATTTCAATATATGATGAAATTTTTAGTTGAAAAGACGAAGAAGTACATTTCTGACTGTAAGCATGATAGACCACACGGCCTATGATTGCCTTGTAGATATAGGCTTGCAAGGCTGGGAAATAGGAATATATCTATTTTTTTTTATTTAGTTTGAAAGAAACATAGAGCCCGAGTTGATATTGGCAGGGACGAAGCATGTCGTATAAGATAAAATTCATCGATAATGCAAATTTTCATTTGCCGTCTTATTTGTATTTTATCGCCTTTGGAGCAATTGAATTGATCACCTAAAAAGTACCATATATTATATAAAAATAACTCTTGTTTTCCCACTTATATTATGGTGCATAAAAAGATGTGTTAAATTAAGCTGTTCTTAAGTGCTTGCGGACAAAGCAAATCTCATCCAAGTCCCACAAGCATGAACCTCTTTTGCAATTTTTAAGTCTTCAATAAGGGGTGTGTATACATATATATATAAGAAAAACGATGATCTATCCTGCTAAGCTTCTAATTCCCAATTTAAAATTAGGTCAAGCAACTTCAAACTCAAGAAGTTAAAATTAATTATGGATGTTTTTTTGACTATAAGTTGCATAAGCAAGCGTCATTTTCGAAAACAAGGTTTGGTACTTTCCAACCTAAACTACTTGCAAGACTAATTTTCTTTGGGGTTAAAATAAGAATTTTAATAAAGTAATCACCCTCAGAGATTTTGGCACATTTCAGATACCCATTATTAAATAAGGTTACAAAGTCATTATCAAAGAAATTAAAATTGTTGGCCTTTTCAATTTATGCATGCATCTTGACGGGCAATCCCATGTACGTCATTGTTGAGAGGTCCGTTTGATCTAACTCTATTCCTCTAATTTTCTTAGTTGACATAGATATAATAATAATCATCTAATAACACGGAACATCAAAATAATAGTGAAATTAATGATAAAAATAGGGTTTGACTGCGACGGAACATACATTAATGAGATGATGGCATAGGGCCGTCCAAAAGACCGACAAGTTAATATTCTTGTAAAGAAAATGAGAGGGTTGGGAAGGATTAGGTGATTTAGCAAGCAATTGTTTCATCATTGCACGTATTAGAAACAAAATTGTGATGTTTGGTCGGTGTCTAATCTGTAACCATAACCCCGATTATGTTAGTTTTGGATACATTTCTTTTTTGTTCGCTCTGTTGTCTCTAAATGGACGGGTCACATTCATTGATGTTGGCGTATGATAAATTGATAATGCCTTTGGACATTAACTCGAAGTTTTGACAATGATCCCACGATATGAATATATTTAATATAAATTAATTACAGTTAGAACGATATTTACATCGAATTTGAGTTTCATTAGAATTTATAACATAACTTCGTCTCATTAAATTTATCATCTGTGAAAATACTTTCAAATTATTTTTGTAAAGTTTATGCATATAAATAAATAAGTACATAGAGGACAATAAAGATACTTTATTAAAGCAAATTTACTCTTTTTTTGTTTAAATCAAAGTCTAGGTAGAATGTATTGGTCATATATTGAAGGTCTTTTGTTGGTTTTTATTAGTTTTACTCATCAATTATTACTTGAAATCATAAGATTTGGAATCACAATCTTCAAATCGAGTTTTTGTTTTTTGTTTTTGTAAACTTTATACATTCCAATATCGTCAAATATCTTATATAAAAAAGTCAACACATCCAATGCACAAGACTTCTCATTTTGTGGGGATCTAAGAAGGGTCATAATATATGCAACATTTTTTTTGTATTTTTAAAAAGAAGCTATTTTCGTTATTTAAATCTATGACCTTTTGGTTACAAAGGAGCAACTTTACTTTAAGCTCACCCTTTAAATATCTGGTATAAGAAAATTCAAAATAACTATAACTATAATATATGATATCCAAATATGAAGTCACGTTGATTAATTTGGAGAGAAATTGGGCTTAGATAGAATTCAAAATTTTTTTAAACTATATTGGATATGATAATTGGAATTTTCAAAATATATTCTGGCTTGTATTAAGTATAAAAGTCCATTGCAATAATAAATATTTAATTCTTTTAAAAAGTTGATTTATTCATAATTTTAACTTTTTATTTCCTTAAAAAATTGTCGTGAAGAATTATAATTTAAAGTTTATCTAACATACAAGTAATAACATAAAAATTAGGAATTTCAATCTAATTTTAAATTAGAATTCTAAGATTGTTATGGGCAAATCATAAAAATGTAAAGAGGTACAATAAGTGATTAGTTAAGAATTTATTAAAAAAATCGTAAAAAAATACGTTATCTAATTTTAAGATTAAAATTGATAATACATGCATAGATTATTCGTGGTATTTTGTACTCCCTAGCTTCATCAATATCCTCCCTCACTACTTTAATCGGATTCGTTGGAGAACTAGGGGTGTAGGATGAGTGTGACTTGCAAAAGAAAATTAATAAGAAAGCGTATTTGATATAATATCCACTCATTTGTTTACTTAAAGTGCAAAGAAAACGATCCAAGTCTACTGCCTTAACAATTAAATTTCTTCAGCCATGGTTGATGTGAAGGCTTCAACTTTAGGAACCGAATCACTCAAAATATGACTAATTATATGTATGGCAGCTGGATCCCATTTAACAATTCGTCCAGACTCATTAATCAAAAGTAAAAGTTTATGCTATCATCCTAAGATTTTGGTTTTGGGTCTACAATTACTTGGATGAATTCATCTCCTTAATTTTAAATCAATGACTCAACTTAAATAACTTATGAAAGATACTGATATGTGAATTATTTCCATCATAGGAAAATGTATACATTAAGCAATGGACGGTTGGATTTAGGTGGAGTTCACTAAATATAATTTTATTATATAAAAGTTGCATGAAAAGTGCACAAATCTAGTCATAAGGGCTATAATGCTGTGTCTGATCCGGTGATCATCATGATTATTATTGAAAGCAAAAGATTATGTTATAATACTAATTCGCTGCTAAATCATCACCTACGTTTAAACCCGTCGCTGTTGCTTCCTGGTTCTATGTTGTGCTGCGAAACATTTTGACTAGTTAATCCTTATCATATTTCGTCACTTCTGGAGATAAGTATTTGAGAGAGTCTGCGGCTAATTAATAATTGGGGGTTTCGGAAATAAATCTTGTCAACTGATGAAAAAGTGACATTATAATATTCCTAATGACAATCTTCCTGCGCTCAGAGATGATGCTTCTGATTCAAAACTCTCGTCCAAAGGCAGGCTGAAAGTGACTTGAGCGTGGTGGTAATATCACAGAACCAACCAGTTGTCTTAACCAAATATTGGTGAAGTTTCCTAAGAAATTTCAAGGACTCCAGTTTAAGTTTGAATACACGATTTTTTTTAAATTTCTTATTGTTTTAATGATTATTAATTTTTCTTTAGTGTTTTAAAAAGTTTTTATAATCACAAAACTGGTTTCTGTATCACCAACTAAATAAAATTCATATGGCTATGGACTCTCGGGTTTAGCAGGATGGGCAGTCACAGCAGCAGCTTAATCAGCAAGGAAAGGGAATGACATTGGTTTCCTCATTTATGTATGAGATGGGATTGAACAACATGATTAGAAAAGTGATTATGGTGAATAATATGGTCCCTTGCTTCTTTTGATGGTCTTACCACATGATCACAGTAAATAACATTATCATCAGAAGCAAATTGGCACACTGCATACTCTCGTTGATGATGGAGATTTTTGGCACCGTACCCTCATCATGAAAGATCTAGGCATTTAGTTTTAAGTTACTCATACATGTAAATCTTTGACTTCAATATCAAGAGAAGGGCCACAAAAGATGGAATTTTCCTAATGTTATATCCAACTTGAGTAAGAATAAAACACCGCATGATTAAGGATCCAGATTTGTGGCTATTAAATGTCAATTAAGAAGTTGGAGGTTCACTTATATTCATTGTAATGTTTAATTTTATTAAGATTTTTCTTTTTAAAAAATAAAAATTCAGTATTAATACTGAGAGAATAGAAGTTTGATGGAGCATTTGACTAAGAAGACGAGCTAAATTATGTTTGAATCAAATCCCAAGCAAAACAGTGCAAGTAATGGTATCCAAAACCAGGAAGTGCTCTACTACTGGTAAAAAGAATGGTTATTTTGGTTTGAAGCTATTAGATATATTGTCTCCTAAAACATAAGTCAGATCAATGATGACATAGACCCATTTTAGGAGTACTTGAGATCTAGCCACAAAATGAAGAATGACTCATAATGGCAATTGATTGAAGTCACAATTATGTTTTGAAGTTCCAATCTGTAGAACTAAAGAAGGCAACGGCAGTAGCAGGAACAACAACAGCATGTGGAGATGTAATAATGAGTGTTGTATGAACATACAAACTCATAAAGCTCATGATAATTGTTGGGCCCAAGAGACCTAGAATCCAGCAACACAATCAACGTACTTTCAGAGGTTAGGCAAAAGAATGGTATGGCCATTATATCAACCAGACGGTGCATTATTTAGTACTTTCAGAACATAGCTCACTAAGGATCATTGTTCTTCCTCTTCCCTTCATTCCACACCAGTCAATGATGCTAAGGACTGCGTCTTCGATCGCTTGTTGACTCCGCAACTATGGAAGGATGAAAGGGACCTGAAAGGATAAATTCTAAGAAAAGCCGCTTGACCCAGACCCTACTTATTCCTTTGATCATTTCTCCAGAAAGAGAAGATGGTACCTCTGGACCCAACAAGGGAGGAGGATGTGTGTGTTAGATTTTCAAAGTTGTATGATTTTCCAAGACTGCTATATGCTATAATTCTCCTCAGACATAATTAAATTAGCTGATTGTTTCTTGGCATAATTGCAGCACTAATAGCTATCACATGCTTGCATGGAAAAGTAGGGAAAAAATAAAGGATCCAATGAGTTCTTAAAACACACAAACTCTGCCTTTCACAAAGATACGCTAAATCCTATCAAACATGCTTTGATATTGTTGGTAGACCTCTAACACTCACTAATTGCGTTACAATCTACAATCCCAAGTCCCTCTAACCACTATTTGCTTCCTTAAAAGGCCTCTGTACGGGGTTATGGTGGCTAAGCATGTGAAAACCTGATCCTGCCTGCTAAAAGTTGAATAAAAGCACAGTACTGGTGCTGGTAACGCTACCAAACTGCATCTTGTGGTCGGTGCCTTAATCTTTATTCTGATGAGCAGGTGGCACCCTGTAATTTGTTTATTTTCCCAACATTAGTGGGTTTTAAATCTTAATTTCATCAGTAAAGGTTTGATTGTGGAACTGTGGAATTATGTTAAGCTTTGCAGGTAAAAATCATTTTTAATCGGAAAAATATTAATCAACTATAACTTTTACCGTAAAACACACTTAGTCAAGGAATCAGAATAAAAAAAGCAAAAATCAGAATATTGCTAATCGTACGTGTTTTTATATATGATTACTAAGAGTAAAAGCAAACGAGTCAATACTTATATTAATATTTGGCATCAAATGTTAAGAATTATATTTTTGATATGTAATTACTAAAAATGAGATTAAATATTAACTTACGCTAGTATTCAGTATCAAATAATAAGAATGATAATGAGAAATTTTTATTTATATTTAATTATTATATAATATATTTTATAAATAATAATTAAAATATTTTTATTTTATAATCATCCATCAAATTTATTTTTTTCAATATTCTATTAAATTATAAATTTTTGAACAATTATAAATAATTTTTAAAGTAATAATAAAATAAAATATAGAAATCTTGCTTTACTTGATATAGAATAAATAACACAAAATAAAATAATTGTTAAAAAATTAAATAAGAAAATTACGATTAGGCTAATAACTTGATAATGTTTTAATAATATTTCATTTACTGTGTATCTTTTATTACTTATATTTAGCTCTAGCTTATATCGAAATCCCCTTAAGAATAAAAACTGCATTCTTGTTCACATCTCCTTATCACCGATTACCAAACTTGAGTTATCTTCACATGGTAGGATGACTTAGATGTAAGCTAAAACCTTTATGTACGAAATTGCTTCCTCTGTTGTTTTTTTCAAAGGAAACCTGAACTCACTCTCTTTTTGGGATTAATAAGTGACATTGAGCAAGTGAAAAGATTGTAGTTTTGGAGGTGAGGGTTGCAAAAAGAGGGGTGTGGCCAGTGGTGTGCGTGGGTGTGGGTGTGGGTGTGGGCCTGACTTTTATCTATTGTAAAGCTATAACATATGGGAGTGATGATTTCGCTTGGGTTGTGAGGATAAGAACCAAGTTGTGGCACCCAAAGCTTGGTTTTGCACGCTTTCCTACCAAACGATAAAGCTAAGTTTCTTGTGGGGTTGGAGTTGGAGACTTGGGCCGTTTAGTTCTTACTCTTCATTCCTATTTGCATCTTCTGAACAGAAAATATCTGCAAAGCTGAAACTTCAAACATTTTTTATTTATTTGGGTTGGTCGATGTGGCGGTTCATGAAGTCAGAGAAGCATCATAGGTTTATAACATATTCTAACACTGATTGCCTCAGTCTCTGTATTCTCGCAAGAAATGCTTTTCACACATACATAATGTAAACATGTTGGACATTTAATCAAATATCGTCAAATAGTAGGCAACTTGCAGCACTTGAACTCCTTGTTTCTGGGCCTATCCATTTCCAATCTTTGGATTCAGAAGGTTAGGCCCCCAAATACAGGCTTGGACACAATTCACTTTCAGTCAAGCCTTTATTCTTTTTTAAAACCAGGCCTTCGTTCTCATCTATTTGTCATAAGACCACAGACCTCACAGCCCATAGTTGGTGGAATGGAACTGGCGTGAGTTTTTGATATATCGTTCCTATAAAGGTAAATATCTTGAATTCCAAAATAAAAATAAAAATAAAGTTTATTTTGTAAAAAATATTAAGTCCTAAATAAATATACACATATTTATTAAAGACCTTAGTTATATTAAACTTCTATTAATATTTATAATTTTGACTAAAAATTAAAGGTAGTTCTAAATATTTTTGACTGCTTTCGAATAAGTGAAAATGGTCATGCACTTTCTTGATAAGAAGTGGTCGTTAGCCAAATATGTAGTATTGTAATGGTAGCCCAGATACTACTTTACATTAACCATGTAGAGTATAAATAGATATATACAAGATACGGTTACAAGTATCAGATAAGGATGAATACAAACAATAGATAATGATAAATTTATCAAAACAAACTAAAATCAGTTTAAGAGATAAATGATAATATTTATCCTTATCACCCTCCCGCAAATTGATCATCATGAGGTATGATGGTCAATTGGTCTTCAAAATATTGAATCTTTGCTTCGGTAATGGCTTGGTCAGAATATCTACAATCTGATCATTTGAAGAAAGATACTTGACCTGTAATTTTCGATTTTCTACTAGATCACGGACATAATGAAAATGAATTTCCAGGTGCTTTGATCTGGAATGAAAAATTGGTGTTGTTGTCAAACATGTTGTGCTGAGATTATTAGACCATAGAGCATGAGTTGTGGCTTGTGCATGACCAAGTTCTTGGAGTAAAGAAAGTATCAATTGTAATTCAGATACTGTGGAAGCTAAAGCACGATACTCTACTTCAGTTGAAGAGTGAGCAACAATTTGTTGTTTGTGAGAGCCCCAAGCAATGAGATTTGAGCCAAAAAATATGCAATAACCAGATGTTGATTTTCTGTCATCAATGGAACTTGCCCAATCAGCATCATTATAGGCAGAAACCATTAGATTGGAGCTCGGTTTGAGAAGAATCCCATGTTGCATAGTGGAACATAAATAACGCAAGATGCGTTTGGCAGCTTGCCAATGATTTTAAGTCGATTGATGTATAAATTGAGATACTTTGTTCACTGAATAATAGATATCCAGTCTGATAAGAGAGAGATATTGCTATCCACCAACAATACTGCGATACAAAGTTCCATAAGAAAAAGTAGTGACATCCTTTAACGTCAACTTGGATTATGGATAGGCAGGAGTAGAAACTGAATTAGCTAAAGACATATTCGGTTTAGATAACAAGTCTGTGATGTATTTACGTTGCGTGAGAAGAAGGCATGTAGGTAACCAGTTGGCTTCCACACCAATAAAGTCATGTAGGCAACCTAAGTTTTTGAGCGCAAATCTGTTACTTAAGGAAGTAACGATGTGTTAAATATGACCAGAGTTACTTCCAATGACTAAAATATCATTAATGTAAATAAAAAAATATGCTTGAATTCTTGCATGGTTGTAATAATAAAGGGAACTATCAGTTTTTGAGTTTTGAAAACCAATAGAACGAAGTGCTTCAGTAAGACAAAGAAACCATTGTCGTGGGGCTTGTTTTAAGCCATATAAAGACTTTTTCAACTTCCAAATATGATATGAATATAGAGAATTGACAAAACCCTGTGGTTGTTGCATATATACCTCTTCATCAAGGTTGCCTTGTAACAAAGCATTAGAGATGTCCAACTAATAAACAAGTCAGTGATGTGAAACAGCCATGGAAAGAATAAGTCGAATGGCAGCAGGCGTAATAACAGGACTATAAGTATCCCTATAATCAATACCTGGGCATTGATGGAAACCTTTTGTAATAAGCCCGACTTTGTATCGTTCAATAGAGCCATCTGATTTCCTTTTAATTCGATATACCCATTTGCAACCAATGACATTGTGAGAAGAAGAGGAAGGAACTAATTCCCATGTGTTATTAGCAATTAAGGCATCCATTTTAGCAGCCATAACAACTTGCCAATTGCTTGATGGTACAACTTGTTTATATGAGGTGGGTTCAGAGTCTTTAACTTGTGTATGAAAGACACATAGTTTTAAGGATCCAGTTTGGGAATGAGTGATCATCAGATGGGTTTTAGGTATATCTGATGACATGATAGGGATGACACGCACAAATTGAGAAATGATTTATATGTGATAGTATTTAATACTTGTCAATTGGATTTGAACTGTATGATTACATGTTATAATTGATCTTGTTTTATGACATGAGTGAACCATCGAGGATGGTTACTCTGCTGAGTTCGCAAAACTCATCAAAATTGCACTGTTACTTTTCAGGTTCGAGAGTGAGACGACCTAGCTTCTAAGACTCTGTAGAAGCATATTTTATGCAACTGTTACAGTCAGATTTGGCTCAAAGGTAGGTCAGCTGGGTTTGAGGACATAGTTGTTTCTTTTGAGTTTATAGTATTCGGTATGTACTGAGTTGTTTATGTTCATAGGACAATGTTGTATAAACATGGTTGATATTGTACTATATGAAACAATGTAAATTATGGTTTTGATATAATATGATAACATTTTGGGTTTAGAAAATGTGTGATTGATGGTTTAGTGTAAGATGCCATGTTATGTACAGTGAAGGTGAGATAGTTAACATATCATTTTTGACAGGCATGTACACATGTATCCAATGGGCACACGTGCATATGTCAGTTGGGAATGGGGTGTTACACCCTCAGCAGTGGTTCGTGATGGTGGAGCAGAGTTGCCATCAATGTGTGAAGCCAAATCGTAGCTGTGAAGCAATGGCAGTATTTGTGCTTTCCATAGGAGATAATTAGTGGAGTTCAGCTTGATTGGGAGCTGGTGAGATATGTTTGGTAAAGTGGCTACAATGGAGGTAGATGAGATGGAGATGGTTGAAGCAATAGTAGGTTGATTTGACCTTATGATGGATAGGTGACTATTAGCCCGTAAAGACTTCTTTAAATTGATGAAGTCTGAAAAAAATCAAATGAAGGCAAGTGGATGTGAAGAAAAAGGCTCTGATATCGCGGTATTGTAATGGTAACCCAAATTTTACTTCACATTAATCATGCGGAGTATAAATAGGTACGTATTGTTGACTAGTAGAAGCTTCTAAACATAAAATCAGGAAGTGATTAGCATAGAATCAAGCATAGAATATTCTGTAATCAATTTGTAAACATTACCATAGATAGATGATTTGTATACTATAAACTAGACCCTTTGTAAAGTGGAAATAATACAAGAAAATGGAAATCTTTTCCACCAAATATCAACTGTTACCATCGTAAGATGGTATCAGAGCAGTGTTTTGTGGTTCTAAGACTAATTTCCAATTGCTCATCATCTACCATCAATCCTTACCAGAGACATTCTGACCAACAGTTTCCAAACCCTCTTCAATATTTAAACCTGCAGAAAAAAAAACAGTGAACAATGTCAGAAGAAACTGGCTCAAACGTGACAAAAACCCAAAGCAGTAACAACACTCCAAACGATTTAACCATGCAGATTGTAAGCCTATTGAGGAATAGCCTCAATGTTCAACCAAATCAATCCAATTCCGACAGTTTATCAATTGGGCTAAAGTTTGATGGGGACAATTATCAATTATGGGCACGCCTCATGCGCGTTGCCATTGGCGATAGGGGGAAGGCGCGACACTTACCGGAGTACCACCGGCACCAGCTATTTCAGATGAATCATATCAGATATGGGAACAGTCAGATCTGGCTGTTTTCACTTGGCTTATTCAGAATATCACTCGCAACCTTATGAGTAATGTGGCGAAATATCCCTTGGCAAAAGCTTTATGAGATGGATTAGCCACCACCTATGGCAGTGGGGTTGATCCATTATAGATATATGATCTCCATGTACGCACAAGCAAGCAACAGCAAGGGGAAAACTCACTAGAAGATTATTGGAATAAATTGCAGGCGATGTGGATGAATATAGATCGTAGGCAACCAAATCCTACGAAGTCGACATAACCAGGTACAATAGGATTGTTCAAGAACACAGACTTTATCAAATTTTGTCAAGACTCAACGAGAAATTCGACAGCATCCGAAGGGGCATATTGAAACAAGATCCTCTCCCCTCAGTGAAATCTGCCTATGCCACTGTGAGGCGAGAGGCTGCCAGGATCCATATCATGAGATCGGCAACTACAGAGGCAAATTCCTCATCATTTGGGAAAATAGGGGCCAGTTTAGCATCAAGAACATAGAGGGAAAAACCCAGAAGTGAGGCAGCAACAGGTGGACGAAATCGTCCAGAAAACTCCTACTCAGAAAATAATGGAAAGAAATTATCACTGAGGGAGGATAAATCAAAGTTTTATTGCACTCATTGTGGAATGCATAAGCATACTAAAGAGACATGCTTCAAAATTGTTGGATACCCAGATTGGTGGGAGGATAATCACAAGCAACTTGGAGGGAATCGCTCCACCAACAGAAGGGCTGCCGCTACTGTGGGCATCCCGGAGGTCACCGACATCAGCAGCGGCGGCCGGGAAGTGAAGGCTGAGGGGAGCGGCGAAGAATAAAAAGGATACGCAGCGGTCGCACAGGAAGCGGGGATGATGAACCCGAATGAAGTCCCACTAAGAGGTATAGGGTTTGGAAATTATTTTCCAAACCCTTAAATTGTTAATCCCCAATTCTTTAAACCCAATTGTTTTGATTGTGTTGAATTGTGCCCCACTGATTATGAACCTGTAGCTTTAGTCCATTCCCAGCCATGTGACCAGCCCAAAACCAAAGCCCACTCTCAGTTTTTTGCCTTCAGCTTAGAACCTACAAAAGTACCCACAAAAATAATACACCCAGTCCACCACGTTGAACCCAGAACCTATAACAATTCAAAACAATGTACAAAAATACCAAACACCTTTCGGCCTATAACCCACGAAACCATATGCAATATTTCGACAGCCCTTGCCGTGACCCAACACCCAGGAAAAATGTCCAATTGGATTTTTTACTGCGGTGCAACCGACTCCAAGACCTATGTCACAAATATTATCCAACCAACCACACCTCACAAAAATTATATCCAAAGTGTTAATGGGGGATTATCGAAAGTTAAAGGGGCTGGTTCTATTGAGATATCCCCGAAGTTGAAATTGTCAAATTGCCTCTATGTTCCATCATTATCATTTAAATTGCTGTCTCTCAGTCACATTACAAAAGAGCTCAATTGTGTAGTGTTGATGTACCCGACATTTTGCCTTTTGCAGAACATTCATACCGGGGAGATCATTGGGTGTGGTACTGAGCGCGGAGGTCTCTACCATGTGGATGAGGTGGCTCACTAGGGAACTGCTATGCTGGCTCACGGGACACCTGAAAGACAAATCTGGCTATGGCACTAGCGTTTAGGTCACCCATCCTTCAGTTATCTCTAGTTTTTATTTCCTGCTTTGTTAAAAAATAATACAAATCCCATGACATGTGGGACTTGCATTTTAGCAAAAAATCATCGGGTTTCTTTTCATTCAAATAATGCTAGGGTGGATTCTGTGTTTTCTTTGATACACTGGGATGTGTGGGGTCCGGCCCCATACTGTTATAATAGCAGATTTCAGTATTTTGTGTTGTTTATTGATGATTATTCCCGTATGACGTGGGTATATTTTTTGAAACACAAATCTGAAGTCCTTGAGAAATTCTTTGCCTTTTACAATATAGTACTTACCCAGTTTAACAAAAAAATCCAAATTTTACGCTCTGACAATGGTGGTGAATATGTCAATGCCTCTCTGAAATCTTTTTGCCTAGACAAAGGCCTTATCCATCAAACCAATTGCCCAAACACACCACAACAGAATGGAGTTGCGGAACGTAAGAATCGTATTCTCCTTGAAATGACCCGAGCCATAATGTTTGAATCCAAAGTTCCTAAATCCTTCTGGCCCGAAGCCGTCGCCACTTCTACATACCTCATTAACCGACTTCCCACAAAAAATCTTGACCATCAAACGCCACTTCAAATCTTAGCTACCCAAACTTATATCCCACCAACCCTAACCCTTCCACCGCATGTGTTTGGTTCTGTGTTCATTCATATTCCAAGGATAGAACGTACTAAACTAAGTCTTTGTGCTCATAAATGTGTTTACGTGGGATATGCACTTCACCAAAAGGGATACAGGTGTCACAATCCCAATACTCGGCGCATTCATGTTACCATGGATTGTGATTTCCTTGAGTCCAAATATTTCTATGCTCACCAACCTAGTGGTTAGGAGGAGATCCAAGATGACCCACCACGTTGGTTAAATAGCCCGATTTTGTTTGATGAAGTCCCAACAGAACCAGTAAGCGGAACCACCGAGCCACCTCCTGACTTGGAACAGACCAATGAGCCTAGTACACCGACCAACGATATTTCTCCGGAGGATGCTCCACAAGAGGTAAGTTCTGAACAATCTCCAGTTGCTTCCGCAATGATAATGATGTTGACCATGACAGCTTAGTTCCAAAGACAATGATTGAAGAGACAGGGACGTATGTCTTGCCCCAGAGAAGTACCCGAGGAGTTCCACCCAAAAGATACTCACCAAAGCATATGCCAAAATCATCTAAATATCTAGTGGAAAACATCGTCAGGGGGAGTATGTCAGAGGTAGCAAAAGCATTTGTCATAACGCTGTACACTGAACCAATTCCTATAACAGTACGGGAGGCAAAACAGAAAGAAGAATGGTGGCAAGTAATGAAAGCAAAAATGGATGCCCTTGGAAAAAACGGAACCTAGGAGAAGTGTCTACTTCTAAAAGGAAAGCGTTCAGTTGGGTGTAGGTGGGTCTATACAGTCAAATATAATGCTGATGGAACTATTGAACCATACAAGGCTCGACTGGTTGCCAAGGGGTACACTTAGACCTATGGCATTGACCACTTAGAAACCTTTTCTCCAGTGGCCAAGATTGACACAATTCGGGTGCTGTTCTCCGTAGCAGCAAACCAAGACTGGCCATTTCATTAGTTCGATGTGAAGAATGTCTTCCTTGACGGCGACCTCAACGAGGAGGTGTATATGGTGCTCCTCTAGGTTTCTCTGATGTTTTTCAAAGGAACGAAGTATGCAAACTGAAGAAGGCATTGTATGGGCTCAAACAGTCTCCATGAGCTTGGTTCGGAAGATTCACAATGGCGATGAAAAGATATGGATACAAACAAAGCAATGCTGATCACACTCTGTTCTTTAAAAGGCGAGGAACGCTGATCACCTGTCTAATCGTATATGTAAATGATATGATTATAATAGGGAGCGATATTGAAGAAATTGCACAACTGAGAAAGAACTTGTTCAAAGAGTTTGAGATGAAGAATTTGGGTGGACTGAAGTATTTCTTAGGCATCGAAGTATTAAGATCCAGCAGAGGGATCTTTATATCACATAGAAAGTACATCCTTGATCTTCTGGCTGAAACTGGCTTGGTTGATTGTAATCCGGCAGAAACTCCTATGGTGGTGAATCATGGGTTGAAAATGGAAGGAGGAGTTGAACTGGCAGATAAGGAGTGGTATCAAAGGCTCGTTGGGAAGTTGATCCATCTAGCACACACAAGGCCTGACATTGCCTATACTGTGGGAGTTATAAGTCAGTTCATGCATCAACCACAGGCAAATCACATGGAGGCAGCACTTAGAGTGGTACGCTACCTAAAGGGAACAGCAGGAAGGGGAATTGTATTTAGACGGAATGGACATCTAGATGTTGAAGTCTATACTGATGCAGATTAGGCGGGCAATCCAAACGACAGAAGATCCACTTCAGGGTACTTTACTATTGTTGGGGGTAATCTGGTAACTTGGAGAAGCAAGAAGCAGAAGGTTGTGGCCTTATCAAGTGCAGAAGCAGAATTCCGTGAAATAACAAAGGGTCTTACAGAAATCCTGTGGGTCAAGAAATTGATGACTGAGATTGGATTCCCACCACGGCTTCCGTGTCAGTTGAAATGTGATAACAAAGCAGCAATTAGCATATCTGAAAATCCGGTGCAGCATGATAGAACGAAGCATGTGGAGGTGGATCGACATTTTATCAAAGAGAAGCTAGAAGAAGGCACAGTTGATTTAACGTTTGTTCGTTCAGAAGATCAACTGGCGGATATTCTAACCAAGGCCGTCAATGGAAGAATATTTGATTCAGTTCTGAGCAAGTTGGGTATTGGTGATCCCACTACTCAACTTGAGGGGGAGTGTTGACTAGTAGAAGCTTCTAAACACAAAATCAGGAAGTAATTAGCATAGAATCAGGCATAGAATATTCTGTAATCAATTTGTAAACATTACCATAAATAGATGATTTGTATAATATAAACTAGACCCTTTGTAAAGTGGAAATAATACAAGAAAATAGAAATCTTTTCGACTAAATATTAACTGTTACCGCCGTAAGATGTATAAGATTTGAGTAAAAGTATCAATAAGGATGAATACAAACAATAGATAAAGATAAACTCTATTTAAACAAACTAAAATCAGTTTAAGAGATAAATGGAAATATTTATCTTTATCAATATGGTCCCTGCAATTTATGTTTAGATACTTTAGCAGCAAAGCGGATAACCTGAACCACCAATTTTAAGATTCATCCATGTAAGCAGAAGAGTGGAGATGGAGGAGCTCGATACCAGATTCTGCATGCCACATGGCAACCCACTAGCCAATTGCCCATGCTTTCTCTTATCCTTGTAGATAAGCCCCTGCTTACATTAACAAATTTGCATCCCAAACTCCATATGCCACCGTCTAAACTCATCATAACTTGTTGACAGAGAAATTTTGGCAGAAAATGGTTTCTATTTCTGCGTCTTCTGCCATCGCAGCTGTTTCCATATCTTCTCCATGGTAAGTTCTTGCAGGATCCGTAATAAAACTCCTGTCTTGTTGATGATTTCGTCTCTATCGCATGTAAGAATGAAAACTGAGATGATAAAAGTGGGAAAACGACGCGGGTAACTTTCGTTTTGCTTAGTAAATTTATGTGAAGTCCTATTTGCAGTTCCCAGAAGAATGGATCCATTGCAGCAGCAACAAAGGCTTCTTTTCTTTCTGGAAAGAAATTGAGAGTGAAAAAGTACGCAACATCAGCTGCTTCACGATCGGTTATAGTCTGCGCTGCCGCTGACCCCGACAGACCACTCTGGTTCCCTGGTAGCACACCTCCTCCATGGCTTGACGGCAGGTTTGTTAACAACTAACATGCTTGTTTGAAATTGCCTATCTCTTTCTTTTGCATGCTTCTTAGATATTGCCTATCTCTTTCTTTTGCATGCACGTAAGAACTAAAAAATGAAGTCTTTCTCATGCCTTCCTTGAATTTTCTATTGCAGCCTTCCCGGTGACTTCGGTTTTGATCCCCTAGGTCTTGGTAAGTTACGGCTAAGATCATCAACTGTGTCCTGAACACTGTTTAATGTTGAAACTGAAGAATGTTGTAATTGGTATAATTGACAGGATCTGATCCTGAAACTCTGAGATGGAACGTGCAATCAGAGCTTGTGCACTGCAGATGGGCAATGTTAGGCGCTGCAGGTATTTTCATCCCAGAATTTCTGACAAAGATTGGTATCCTAAACACCCCATCCTGGTACACTGCTGGAGAATTGGAATATTTCACAGACACCACCACGCTTTTCATAATTGAGTTGATCTTAATTGGATGGGCTGAGGGCAGAAGATGGGCAGACATTCTCAAGCCAGGTTGTGTCAACACTGACCCCATTTTCCCTAACAACAAACTCACAGGAACTGATGTTGGTTACCCTGGTGGGTTATGGTTTGACCCACTTGGATGGGGAACTGGCTCTCCTGAGAAGATCAAGGAGTTGAGGACTAAGGAGATAAAGAATGGAAGACTGGCTATGTTGGCTGTTATGGGGGCTTGGTTTCAACATATTTACACTGGCACTGGCCCCATTGACAACCTTTTCGCTCACCTTGCTGATCCTGGTCACGCCACCATTTTTGCCGTAAGTCTGCAGTCTCAAATAACTATCCATATTCAGATTCCTATATGATTTATTTAGGTTCCGTGGACATAGCTGACAGTTACAAATGACATGTTTTCAGGCTTTCACCCCCAAGTGAAAAGGCAAAGGGAGGATGCTTCATGAGATGGAGTCGCCAACAGTTTTATCTGAGGAAGGGAGTTAAAAGGTGTGTATTTGTGGAAAGAACATTTGTATCATCATATCTTGTAATGCCACTTTAATGGTTTCTTGTAGTAGAATTATCATGGAATGTACAAAGATCCCTTCTCCACTTAGATGCCAACAAGTAACAGAAGTTGCAAGAAACTTTCAGCATTTCGTAAGCGATATTCACTAAAATTATAAACAATTTTCTGCATTTCATAAACCACATTCACTAAAATTATAAACCTACTCCAGGGATTTTTTACCAACTCCAGGGATTTTTTACCACCTGTCGGCTCACTCCCCCGAAATCCCAACCTCTGATGATCGTCATGGATTTTCATCGAAAGAGTTCACGCTAGTATTTAAGATGCGAGCGTGAAAACGTTTCGAACTGCTCTGTGAGAACATTAATTATTGGTTTTACGAACTCGGATCATTTGGCTATTAAGTTACAAGCTCGAAACAGAATCATCAAGAAGTTTTTTTTTGAAAAAAGAAATGGATTTAATTAATAATAAACAGAGTCATACAAGATATAACACAGGGAAATACCCTTAGCTAACTAACCTTAGGATATGACAATTAGAGCAAAGAACAACAAGGAATTAAGGACATTTAGAGCAAAGAACAACAAGGAATTATGTGTTGCAACGATAACGCTATATGCGTAATGAGGAGATGCTTAAGCTGAAATTGAGTTGTAGTTTCTTCAACAAAACGAGCCATAGATGTCAAAGTTGCCTTGGCTGAGGATTTGTTGGCAAAGCATCTAAGATTCCTTTCTCTCCAAAGCATATAGATACAAACACCTAAAATGATAATGTGAATTTGGTGATTTGGTTTTGAGAGATTGTGTTAAGTTGAGATTCGAAATGTAATATCAGTGAGAGAGACCCCTGGCTTATTCCATTAACATATAGTAGTGACATAGTTCCAAATAGCTTTGTTGAAAGGACATTCAAAGAGGCAGTGGTTACGTGATTCATCCTCCATGAAGTACATTGGACAAGTTTTATCCACTTGCAAGTATGATATTCTGTCAACGATGGATAACTTATTTTGTATGGCCAATCAAAAAATAAAAGATATTCTCAGGGTTAAAATTTTATTCCATACCGTAGCAGACCATGATATCGTGAAGCATCGTCTGCGTAACTGATTAAGAATGGTTTTGTTTGTAACAGTGTTTTGAAAACTGAATCGAACCGGCCGGTCGGACTAAAGAATTGGTGATCCAGAGTATGAAACGGTCCGGTTTAGCCTTTATTTTTTGTGAGTGATTGACGCATTTATTTTATGGTTAGACCAGTAAAAACCGCTGAACCGGTAAAAGAAAGGACCGGCCGGTTTATTTAAAATGAAGAGTTTTTATTTAAAAATCAAAAGATTCAAAACTCTGGGAATTAAGAAGACAAAACGCCGTTCTCTCTCGACTGTCTTAGGTCTCATCTCAACCAATACCACTGTTCACTTCACTCTTCATCGGCTAAAATCCTTAGCAGGTCTCTTTTTAATTTTTATCTCTCTCTTTCACGTCTCTCTCTCTATCTCTCTTAATAAGTTTGTGTTTCATTTTCTTGTGCTTCTCTTGGAAATTTGCAGGTTCATTCTTTCGAACTTTTGTGGCTTTTTATTTTTATTTTCATTCTTCTCTCGATGGAAGTCTTGGGTATGTTTCTAGTTTTGGATATCAACTTTTGCGTCCATTTCCACTTAAGGCATGTGATTATGGAGAAAAAAAAACATAAAGCATTGGGAAGAAAAAAAGCAAAGTTGGAATGACGAATGACTAAGAATCCCATTTTTTTAATCCTTCTCTTTAATAAACAAATGATTGGCTAGGCACACTTTCAACTTTTACATCTGTTTTCACTTTTGCGTCAAACATAAAAATCAAGTTTTTTATAATATTTTTAATAACAAGATATTTTTTATGTTGTGTTGTACTTTATATTAGCAGCACCTTTTTAAGTTAAACAATTGCAAACTATGTTGGATTTAAAGAATTAATTAATAACCTTTAGTATACTTTTAATCAAAAGAAAAATTTAGAGCATGTTTTGTTTTATTTTTATTTTTTAGTTTTCTATTTAAAAAATGTTTGTTTGAGTTTTTTGTTTTTTGTTTTGATTTCTTTCTGTTTTCAAAAATTATGAAAATTATAAAAATTAGTTTTTGTTTTTTTTTTCTATAATCTGATTTACTATTAACTAAATATATATTATTAAATTATTTAATTGGTATCTTCTAGTTATGTCTTAATTAGATTATTAGATGTAATAATTTACTTGCTATAATTTGTATCACCTAATAGCTTGTTATGAGTAACTTACCTATATAAAAGCAAGTTTGGTACATAATCTATTATCTAGTTAGTGGTCTTGCTAAAAAATTTGTGATTAGAGAGATTTAATGCTATATATGAATATGACATTATAAAATTTTGTGTAATTTTTATGGGAAGTTCAGAATTTAGAAACATGGATATTCCTAATGAGATTAATACTTCAAATGATTCGAGTACTCCTAATCCCAACACACAATCATTCGGATAGCAATCTACAACGAACTTAGTTAATCCATATCGTCAAAAAACCAATCCTACATGGGAGCATTTTGCTTTGTATAAAGAGGACGCTACTAATATATTTACTTGTCTACATTGCTCATTGGTTTTTAGAGGAGGTGGCATAAATAGGATGAAACAACATC
>JAOQMS010000003.1:7649923-7672990 GCA_027563885.1 Erythroxylum longipes | reverse complement strand
GTGGGTGTGGAGAGGGGGTGGTTTGTGGGGGCGGTGTTAATTTCGATATTCAGTTGGGGTTGTTAATTTGTTGTAAGTTTGCAAGATTTTAGTGTTATCCTATTGGATGTCTGCGTTGAGTTTGTGCATGACGAATGTTCACATTTTACCTTAAACCTTTAGCGTAGAACAGAGCAAACCTGTTGAATACGGAGATTGTTAGTTTTGGATGAACAATTGGGTTCATCAACCATTAGTCCTGAACAAATTGGATATAACGACATGTATCTTATGGCATGCACAAAACATGGTGCTGACAGCATGATGGTCTACCCACAATGTGAGGAACGTGAATCCAATAACTTTATTGTTGTTGTTGGAACTTGTGTTATCGATTTTGCGGGAGTGATATCGTACAATTGGCCTTCCTTTTATATTATATAAATTAGATAATTATTGTTTGACACTTTCTTATGTTTCATGTCCAGAGGTGTCAAAGGCAGAAGGAAGGATTGGACAAACCACGAATGTGGTTATTGGAGGTACAGTCACAGATGATTCTACTAGCGAGTGGCTCACTTTAGATCAGAAGGTAACTGCTGTTCACTTCCTTGATTCTTGCTTCCCGGAAATTTGTCATCTCATTTACTTTTGTATGGCTTGAATTTGAGTGCAGATATATTGCTTATGTTAAGTACCAACTTCAGTAGCTTACAAAGATATTCCACAGAAACATCTTTGGACGAATTTCTTTCTCATTCAATCATGATTAGTGAAGCATTATATTTTATTATCAAGGATTCATATATTCAATGAGTGTGGTTTTTTAATGATGTGACTTTCCAGGTGAACTCATACCCAACAGTTAGAGGGTTTACAGCAATTGGAACTGGAGGTGATGATTTTGTGCAATCAATGGTTGTTGCCGTTGAATCTGTAATCCAACAACCAATTCCTGAGGTCAGTATTCCTCCTTACCAAACTCACTTCATTTATATGATTCACTTTGGATCTTTTTGTCGTTATATATGTACAAGTATAATAGATTTGAGAGAACCCGTTTCTATCTCAATGCTTTGGCAGTTTTAGGTTTTGTGTGATGTAAGTTTATACTTTGTTGCAAGGAAGTCTATGATCTTGAATACTTAAATAATACCTGATTGTCAAAAAGATGGGCCTGTGGTTCAGTTAAAAAAAAAAAGTTCAGAAAGTAAGTTTCTTGTGTTCTTAAAAAGTCTTACAACAAATATTCGAGTATTAAAGGGTTGCTGTAGATGAACGCAAATACCTAGTCTTCTGCACTATTGCCTTGCCATTTTGAAAAAAAAAAATCCAAATCATTGCATCACATAAACTGAAAATGCCATTGGCTTTCAAATGATCATGTCATGTTATGTTTAAACTAAACATAGTACATGAATTTTCCTATAACTGATCACAGTTTGAGAAACTGGAAAATTGCAGTGTGTAACAGATAATGATTTGCTTCAAATGGCCTGGTTTCTCCTAGAAAAGTTTTTTATGATATGGAAGTGAAATTCCTTGCTCCGACAGCTGAATTCACAATTAAGTATTTAATCTTCTGTAATTATAAATTGTATATTGAAATAAGTAACAGATAATCAATCTGTTCTGTAGGGGCATGTGAGACAGAAAGTATCATCAAGGGGCAAATATGTGTCTGTCAACATTGGTCCTGTTCAAGTGGTTTCTAGCGAGCAGGTACTGTCTCTCTCTCTCACTCATTCTCTCACTCACTCATAGGCGCACAAGAGGACTATAGAGTATCATTTCCCTTTTTTTCAAGCCCGTCACCTTCAGAGTTGGTGAGGAGAAAAGTAAAACGTGAAATTAGACCTCCACTCTTTGTGATTCTTTGTTGTGGCTTACTATTACCCAAAAACTCTTATTCGCATTTATCGTATCTTGTGATATTGTTTCTGTCAGTAACAATGGAGGATAGTTGTTCATGTCATACTTGGTGTTGGTTCCAGGTTCAAGCTGTATATAATGCAATGAGGAGAGACGATCGGATGAAGTACTTTTTGTAGTTAAAGGTTTCTGTTTTTGTATAGAATGCTGATTATGTGGGCTTTTGATTGCGCCTTTTGCTTTATACATTTCGTTACTAGCCCTGTTATATGTCCTTTTGTTAACCCATATTCTTCGAAATCATGATTCAAGATGTCTGTTCCATTATTGACATTTATATCATAATTTAATAGTTACCAATTAGGCAGCAGTTCCGTGTATGAACTTTTCTAATTTAATAAACAGTATAGTTGGGTGTGCATAAGCAACTTGAAGCTCCAAATCTTGTTTTTTGTTTTTTCTTTTGCCTTGTACATTACTTTGGGATACAGGTAGGTAGCTAAGCATGAATGAAAGAGTTATTTATTTGTCCTCAGCACCTCCCTTGTGGCAAGTACTTCCTCTGGTTATTTTGAATCAAACATTCGTCATTCTGAATGATAGTAGGTATTTTTACCATTGATTGGACTTGAACGAAAACTATTGCAGCAGTCAAGTTGCGTAACATTTCATCTTTTGATATAATCCTTGCTACCGCGCTTCCAAGTCTGAACGGTTAGAAACTGTTCTGTGCATGCTCTTTAAACAATTTACTTTAATAAAATTGGTTGTTAAAAATTAATTAATTAATTAGTTAATTTTTTAAATTAATATATTTTTATAAATTAAAATAAATCAATTAATTTTTATTTAATAATTTTTATTTAATTAAATTTCAAATTTTTTGATAGATAAAGGTAATCTTTTTAAAATATTTCAAAATTTTCAATTTTATTTACTTTTTAGTTAATTTTATGATGGTCTAATATAAGTTGAAAATTTTAAATTTTAAATTTTTAGTATTGTCGGTTTAATCTTTGATCTAATTTTTAAAGCATTGATAAAAATGTAAAATTCTAGCATTAGTTATAATTTAATAAGGAATATTATTGATTAGAAAGAATATGCTTTAAGTGTTACCTTGACAAATGTCTTTTTGTGGTATTTTTTTGATCAAGTTTTATCACAAACCGAGTCGTTATGACCTATCTAGAATTTGAAGAAGACTCTTCTCACCAAACGATGTAATTTGTTTCTTTAAAAACCAATTAATGCGGTTGCAAAGACTTGAACCTTCACCCGTAAGGATCACATGGTAGGCCTCTACAAACTAAACCAAAGATAATATCCTATTATAATATGCGTTCAAGTTATATTTGTATAAAATGTTAAACATGAATCAAATTATTATTTTTAATTCACATAATTAATATGTCTATATTTTTGTATTATGAATAAAATTTTGGATGAAATATTTTAATGATTAATTGTTAAGCCTTATTGACAACAACCCTAATTAAATAAAATTATATATCTACGTACCTAATCACATAAAGAGTTGAGATATTTAATTGTAGTTAATTATTTTAGAATAATATATTTTATCTTACAAAAAGTTTTATTATATTTCAATCATTAATTAGGATGAAATATTAAATTATTTTAAATTTTCCCACAAGTATTAAGAATTGGAATATAATTTGATATTTTTATCATAAAGTTTATCACAAATATGTTTGAATTAAAAATTTAGCCAACAGGTAATTTTTATGTCATTTGATTTATTTAATTTAAGATATGTGTTATATTGGTAACACCGGAAACACCCTATTTACTTTGTAGGAGTAAGGCTGTGTACTATCAAACCTCTCCAGACCCCGCTTTATTGCGGAATTTCAAACTAGGTGATGATGATAATGATGATGTTATATTGGTAACACACATATATATAGTTTGTTAGCCCCAATTTATTGATAAATAACATGTAAGTTTAAATTATGTAGTTATTCAAACAGGTAGTTTTTCTGATGTAAGTACCGAGATTTCTAAATTGAGGGTTGAAAACTATAAGATTTGGAAGTGGAGAATTCTTCTTCATCTACGATAGATGGACATTGATTATACTATCCGAAAGGATGAACCACCTAAGGTAACTAAGGTTAGCACTATAACTTAAATTGCTTTTTATGAACGTTGGGAGTGATATAATCGTCTAAGTGTGATGTTCATAAAAACAAAAATTTTTGCTATTATTCGTGATTATATAGAACAACATGACAATGTCCATGCTCTACTGAAGATCATTAATGAGGAATTAAAAACTTTAGATAAAGCACTTGCAAGTACTCTGATTATGAAGTTTTCACCCACAAGACTCACCGGTGCCAAGATGTGCGGGAGCACATCATGAAGATGAGGCACATCACAACTCAGTTAAAGAAACTCGAGGTTGATATGTCTGGTTCTTTTCTCGTGCATTACATTTTGAACACCCTTCTACCACCATACAAACCCTTTATAATCTCTTATAATACACATAAGGATAAGTGGTCAATAAATGAATTAATGACCATGTGTATTCAAGAGGAAGGGAGATTGTTGACGGAATAAGGAGAGAGTTTATAAAGTACACATCTAATTGTTCAAGGAAAGAAGAAAAATCAAGCCAATTTAAAGGGAAAAGGTCAAATACCTACCCAAGCTGACATTAAGAAGGAATCTAAGTGCGTCTTTTGTAAGAAAAAAGGACATATGAGAAAGGATTGTGTCAAACATAAGGAATGACTTGAAAAGAATGGTAATCTAATCTCACTAGTTTGCTTTGAATCTAATGTGGCTAAAGTTTGTCATGACACATGATGGATTGATTCTAGTTATACAATACATATTACAAATGAGTTTTAGGATTTGCAAAACCCAAGGAAGTCAGTGGGAAGTAAGCATTACATCTTATCCAAAAACAAGATGTGTTCATATGTGGAGGCTATTAGGGATTGCAATTTAATTTTATGTACTAGTTTGTTTTTAAAATATAAAAGACATTTTATACTCTCAATTTCTCTAGGAAATTGATTTCAAATTCAAGACTTGTACCTTTTAAATATTCCTTTCATTTTCAGATGAATCTTTAAAGTTAAATTATAGATCTGAATTTGTTGGGAATGGTACATTATTTGATGGTCTTTTCCGTTTTAATTTACAACAGAATACTTATTACAATGCAACACATGTTCATTTGTTAGGACAAAATGTTATGTTATGAATGAAAATTCCTCTATGTTGTGGCATCAAAAATTAGGACATATCTCTGTAGAAAGGATTAAAAGATTGGTAAATTATGGAGTACTTGGTACTTTGGATTTTACTATTTTTGGAACTTGTATGGACTGCATGAAAGTAGACCAACAAATCAAAGAAAAGTGCCAAGAGAAGTTAAGATATATTGGAGATTATACATACAGATATTTATAGTCCAGATATGGAATCGAATGGTTAGAAATACTTCATCTTATTTATAGATGATTACTCACGATATATATATATATATATATATATACTCGCTTTATAATAAGAATGAAGCACCAAACTCTTTCAAAATATTCAAAGCTTAAGTAGAGGAACAATGCAGTAAGCAAATTAAGATTATGAGGTATGATAAGATAGGGAATATTATGGTAGATATACTGAAGGTGGAAAAGCACTTGGTCAATTTGTGAGGTATCTTAAAAAAATGGGATAGTAGCTCAATACACTATGCTTGGATCTCCGGACCAGAATGGTATGGTAGAAAGAAGAAACTGAATATTATTGGACTTGGTACGAAGCATACTAAGTAGCTCCAAACTTCCTAAGTCCTTGTAGACTAAAGCTCTTAAGACAGTAGTGTATATATTAACTTGGGTACCAATCAAGGTTGGGAAAGACACTATTTAAGTTATTTAATGATTGTAAATTGAATTTATGACATATATACGTTTGGGGATGTTCGTCGGAAATAAGAATTTATAATCCATAAGAGAAGAAATTGGACCTAAAGACCATAAGTGGGTATTTCATTGGATATGCTGAAAGGTCTAAAGCATATAAGTTTTATTGTTCATTACATTGCACTAGAATTTTGGAATCAAGAAATGCAAAATTTCTTGAGAATGACTTGATTAGTAGGAGGGATCAATTTTAAGATAAATTTTCTAGTAATAATCATTTGGATACTTAACCTTCCACCTCAAACAATAAAGTGATTATTATTCACAACGCTCCTCATGTTTAAATAGATGTTGTATAACTAACTGTTGAAATTCAACAGCCTATGGTCAGTATAAATGACAATCAAGAAATTCCACAAGTTGCTGATAAATTAGTAGATGCAGTTATTTAGGAATTACCTAAAAGTATTTAATAACCAGTTGAACAACAGACTCCACAGGAAGATGTTAGTGTAATATTAAGGAGATCTACTAGAATAAGGAATTAGTTATTACTAGTAATTATGTTGTATATCTACAAAAATATGACTAAAATATAGGATCCGAGAATGATCCTGAAATCTTTTTAGAAGTCATGAGTTGCAAAGAATCAAATTTATGGTACAATACCATGAAGGAAGAAATGAATTCCATAAAGAATAACGACATTTGGGATATTATGGAGTTGCCTAAAGGAGCAAAACCTATAGGCTGCAACATTGAGAGATACAATGCCAAACTCGTTGCTAAAGGATTCACTCAAAAAGAAGCAATCAATTACACGGATACTTTTTCTCTTATGTCTAAAAAATGATTCACTTTGTATAGTCCTCGTGAAATTAACCCATACTTGTCAGTGCTAGCTATAACTATATTGTGCATTTATGGCATTAAAAAATTAATTTATAACATCACTATTAAGTTTGTCGTCATGACTAAGGATTCAGATATTAGGAAAAACTTAGCTTCATTAGTCTAGCCATTACTTTTTATTTTTCTTTTCTTTTCTCTTTTTGTTTATTTATTTATTCTTATAACTCTCCATCTTGATCTTATGTTTCTGGTTTATTTGTAAGGTTTGGAAATTCATTGTTATAGTCACTAAACACAATGGAAAGATGGAGAACACAATATTCCTAGGAGATTATAGTATACCATCATTTAGCAGTATTGAAAGCTTAAAATAAGAGGCATAGTGACATGTATTCAAAAGCTTAACTAACATCCATGACATGTTATGACATTTGTGGGATACCCCAACCATGAATGTTAGGTGCTAGATTATATATGGGAGCATCCAATTTGGATAGAGAATTGGTCTTAGGGCACCCATATGCGAATACTTATAATCCAGAGTGAAACAATTGTTACGACTTTATATGTAACTATCACATAACGTCTAGATTTTTGCAACAACAACAGTAAGAGGAGTATTGACATCTTAAAGATCTGTTTATAAAATTCGTTGCTTCAATCACTACTCTCCATAAAACTAAAGATCCAAGTTTTTAATCCAGATACACTGATCCAAATTTAAGGGAACGCTTGAATGTAATCAAGTTATGGGGTGGAGAGAAGCTAGAGGTTAAAGAAAAGGAGGAAGCTACAGTTCGAAAAGAGAAGAAAAAGGAGACAGAGGAGGATGAAAAGGAGGAGCCAAATAAAAAAGCAATTAAGGGATTATCAATAATCATATTAAGTACAGAGAGCTCCTACTTCCTATAGAAAACTGTCAAAGTTAATCAAAGATCCAAAAAGTTTTATTTAGGTATGATAAACAAGTTGGGCTCTGGTCCTACCTAGCCTAAGCTTGGATAAAAAAATCTTTGATCGGGATTGAGCCCGACTCAAGGCCAGATTAATCTTCGGATAGGGGCTTACACCTAGGTCCAAGCGTGATCAGACTCAGGCTAAGCCCTTTTTAAAATTAAAAATAAATAAATTTTAAGTTAAAAGGATTGTTTAAAAATTTATAATATATTTTATTATCCAAAAAGTCTTTTTTATTAAAAAAAGTCAATATGTATTTATTTTTAATTTTTTTGTTTCTTATTAATTTTTCTGACATAGTCTAATATTATAGGTCCTAAGTTAAACTTTTAAACATAGTCATGATTCTTGATTGTTCTAAATTACTTTTTTTGTCAAATTATCTCATCCCTTATAAAGAATCCATATTTATTTCATTTTATTAAATTAATATTATTAAGTCTAATGTTTTGCTTTTGACCAAAAATTAAAAGGTATTTGTTTAATTTTTATAAATGAATGCCACTTTAACTTTTATCTTTTTTTTTTCTAATAATCACCATTCTCTTATCTAAGTCTAATAATAAAGTGGTGCTTGGTTCATTCAAAATATGAAAAAAAAAATCAATTCTTGAGTCTGTTAATGCAACAAATATCGTAGTAATATTATGAAATTTATTTTATTATCAAAGAAAAAGAATACCATAATGATAAATATTATCCACATAAAAAAGAGATGAAAAGTGAAAAAGAAAATTTTAATTATAGCTAAAAAGTGCAAACTAAAGTTAAGTAAATGGGTAGAGACAACAGTATAGATATTTCTTTATTAAACTACATAAAAACACATTAGTAAAGATTTATGTCTTCAATTATAAAAACCAATGAAGCCACATAAAAACAAATTAAATTCAAAAGCAAAGATTAAAGAAAACAAAATTGTAGTAGAGGAAAGGGCTAGCTAATTGTTATAATCAAAATCGTCAATAGCTCACACCACTTCATCTATATGTAGAAACATTATTATGCAAATTATACCTGATTGTGCAATAAATTTATTAAACGAATTCTCAACACATGATAATCAACAATTAAATATACCTTCATAATTTAATATTTTTCAAAGAAATTTTCAATTGAAAGACCGGTCTCCATATTGTACTTATGTTAGAAACACGTTCATTTTGATGTTACCATGCTTATATTGATGGCAATACAACCATGTTGACATGTTTCATGCAAAATAAGTGGTTTTAAATTCTCAAAGAGTTAAACGACCATTAACATGCTCGTGTTAGAGCCCATGTTCATTTTGGATTCGAGGGTTCATAATTTCTAATCAACACAATCACAAAAGCCCATGTTGATACTCATATACCACCTAGAACTCTAGTTTTCAAACTGTAAAAAGGAAAATTAAAGTGACAAACAGGGAAGAGGCTCGAGAAACATAATAAAAATCCTTAAATGGCAAGAAGCATGAGAAACGACCAAGAAAACCTTTTTGGAGCATATTCTCATTAATTTAAAGTGAAAATTTTGGAGATCTTATAAATTTCAGTCATGTCATCCTTGATTTTCAGCTTTTGCTTAAGCTTTGATGCTTTGTCTTCTATGAGTATGAGCTAAATTTCTTTTGGTATCTAGATTAGATGAAACTCATGATGGAACTTATAGTGACTTTATTTTAATTTAATTTATTTTGAATTTTATTGAGATTCAATTATTTGTTCTTATCTATTCTTGAATTAATATTACTAACATGTTGGTTCATGTATGATTTCATGCAATTAAGATTGAGAAATCCATTATATGAATAGATCGAGCATAATTGAAAGGAGTTGCATGCAAATCTAAAGATAGGTTGACATAAATCTTTCAAATTAGGGCTAAACCTAATAATGAAACTAATAAATCGATTAATGTGAATTTAAAGGTTTTAATTAAAAAGAGATTTCAATTAATCAACCTAGAATTGGGTGTTAATAGTAATGAAAAAGATATTAGCATAATTGAGAAATTTTAATAGTCCAATGAACTATAGATCAAATTGATTAATGAAATTATTAATGCATGAGAAGTTCTGAGGGGATTCAAATTCCATATACTATTGTTTTATTGGTTGGTTTTTTATTCTTTTGCTATTCCAATTTATTTGATTGTGTTGCCTTGCCATTAGTTTATTTTTAAAAAAATCTAATTTATCAAAATCTCCTCGATTTTTGGTTAGATAATAGGAAAAGAGTTATTACCAGTACTCCTATTCCTCATAAGATTAACTCACCAATGCTAGCTACAGCTACTTTGCACATTTGTTGTATAAAACAAATTAATTCATAACATCACCAACAACTTCAATGGAGCTCCTCTTAACAATCAAAATTATGACAATGAGTTATATGCATTAGTAAGTGGTCTAGAAACTTGACAACATTATTTATGGTCCAAAGAGTTTGTTATTTACAGTGACCATGAATCCTTGAAGCATTTGAAAGGGTGAGTAAAGTTGAATCGATATCATTCCCAGTACATGAAGTTTATTGATACATTTTCTTATGTGATCAAGAATAAGTAAGGTAAGGAAAATGTCGTAGCTAATGCATTATCGTAAAAGTATGCCCTGATTTTTATGTTGAATGTAAAAATGTTAGGCTTTGAGTAAGCTAAGAAATTATATGCGAATGATGATGATTTTGCATCCATCTTTAGGGCTTGTAAGAAAATTGCTTTAGAAAAATTCTTTAAGCACGATAGGTTTTCATTTAAGGAAAATAAATTGTGTATGCTAAAATTTCTTTAAGAAAGATGTTAGCACACAATGCCTATTAGAGAGGATTTATGGGTCATTTTAGCACTAAAATTTTTTAAAATGTTTTGCTTGAACATTTCTTTTGGTCTCACATATATCAAGATGTTAAAAGAATTTGTGCTAATTATATTACATGTAGTTAAGCTAAGTCTAAAGTTATGTCACATGGTTTGTATACTCCTTTTCCAGTCCTTAAGCAATTTGGATTCATAGGTTTCTAGGTGACACATTTTATTGCTTGTAGTAAAATTAATAATGCAACCAATATAGTTGTCTTATTATTTAAAGAGATATTATGACTAGATAGTGTTCTTAGGAGTATTATGTTTGATATAGATGTCAAGTTCCTTAACAACTTTTGAAAGGTTTTGTAGGGAAGGTTTGGAACTAAATTATTATTTTAAACTTCTTAAAAAAGAAAGTTGAAATGGTGAAACAACTACATGAAAATGTTTGATGACACAACAAAAGAAAATAAAGAATATGCATCCAAGGCCAATAAAGGGAGAAAGAAAATTACCTTTTTAACTAGGTGATTGAGTATGGGTGCATATGATAAAGGAGACAACAAACGAAAATAAAGAATATGCATCCAAGGCTAATAAAGGGAGAAAGAAAATTACCTTTTTAACTAGGTGATTTGAGTATGGGTGCATATTATAAAGGAGACATTTTTCGACTAAAGAAGCTCAAAATTGAAATTAAAGATGAGATGATATATTTTAAGTTGTCAAATAAATCAATGATAATGCTTATCAATTAAATCTTTTATATGAGTAGAATATGAATGCTACTTTTAATACTTTTATTTAACTCCTTTTGATGTAGGTGCTGACTTGAGGACAAATATTTTAAAATAAGGAGGGAATGATAGAAATCAAATTACCTTTGATCCTTTGAGTTTGACAAACAAACCAATTATATGGACCATTGAACATAAACATAACTTTTAATTAGCTTGATTTGAGCGTAGGTTAAAGAATAATTAAATGCAAAACATAACTTTTAATATAGTTATGTATTAGCTCATGTAAATTTGTTGGATAACTCAATAATGAGATACGGTCTCTAAGATGGGTATGCCTTAGACCATTTATATCTTTAAAAAGTTAAAATGAAGTTGAAGTCTCCATCCATAAGCATGTCCCAGGTCATACTTCCTAGAAATATAAAAGGATTAATAGCCTTAGACACACGTGTGTCTTAAACTATACCTTATGCCACTATAATGTCTATTGTCAGCATGTCTTGGCCTAAAACTATAAACCATATCATGTTTAATCAAAACCCTAGTTTTTATTTAAGTTTTAAAACCTTAGTTTTGGTGTTTTAGTATTTGAAGGGTTATTTCTTTTCAGTTGAACAACATATTTGATCATTAATATAGTTATGAAAGTTCTTTTTAGTTCTTCAAAGAACATTTTAAACTTATCAAGTTATTTGCTTATGGCATACAAATTATCTTACAATCTTGTTTTTAGTTCTTTATAACAATGAGTCAAGATTCTTTTATAACTTTAATTCATGATTATATATAATCATTTGGTCAATATTCTTTTATACCTTTAGTTTGTGATTTAGTGTAATAATTAGGTTAAATTTCTATATTTAATGTAGTTTTAGCTTCCTTATCCTTATGCCTTAATTATGAATCAAGTGTGTAAGGTTTTAATGTTTCATCCTGGAGGTTTGAATGAATAGCCCTCTTACTCTTTTGATGTATAACATTTTTATTTGTCTAATGAAGCTATTTTAGTTTCATCTTCCTCGAAAACATTAAGCCGAAAAGGATTTATTAATGGGCAAACCTATCTAAGGATGTCAATAGGTCAGGCCGAGTCTGAATTAACCTACGAGCTGGGTGGCCCATGGCCTTTGGCTGGATGGGCTACAAGTGGGCTGGTTTTTTTAGAAAAGGTCAAAAACGACATTATTTTTACCGTTACGATTAGGCCATGGGCCGGCCCAACCTCTACCCATAGCCTGGTCGAGCTGAACAATTTTGGCCCGTGGTTCGTTCAACTCAAGCCAAAATAAGGTCGGGTCAAGCTAAAATTGACATTCGTAAACCTATCTCAATTCTCATTGGTTTGGATTGCATATATAGTATTATGCAACCTTGCCTTTCTATCATAGTCAGCAATGGAGATTCCTTACATTGTGCCGGCTATTTCTATAATATATTTGTAATCCTTTAACAATAATCCTTCACCATACCATTTTACATTTCACCCATTAAAGGTGTTAATATGGCTTTTGGAATATAGTTGCTTAGAACCTTTAAGCATGTTCTTTCTTATTGCTCTATACCTACTATGACTTTCTATCACAACTGATCTTTGGTTCAACTTGTTGCCATTTCATAACTACTCATACCCAACTTTCTAAAATACTAAACATTGATGATGTTGCATCCCTCTTCACTCTTCCTTGGAAAATTTTTTTCACAAACTTCTTCACCAACCTCACGCTTTGACCTCGAATTAGAATTCATTGAAGCCATTTTTATGTTTCATCCTAATATCTAAGCCCTCCTAACTAACTAGTCTCCTGCTTTTCACACCCCCTTGTAGATTACGCCTTTATAGAGACCATGATCACCATATACCCCTCTTAACTCAATCCCGTGAACGTTAAACCCTATAGATACACTCATTTTCAAAAGGAAGTAAGGACATAACTAACTTATGATATGCTGAGGATGGGATCATTCAACATAATTAAAGTGCTTTTTCATCTCCACTAATATTAATGCGAAAGAAAGACATAATATTATGATTTTGTGTTGACTATAAGACCTTAATTGCAATCATTGGTTGAGATTATTTTCCTATTCTTACAATGGATGAGCTACTACATGAGTCATATAAGGATAAGGTGTTTCTCAAATAGACTTTAGACTGGGTTATCGTTAAATTTGACTTGCAAATGAAGATTCTCATAGAACAACTTTAGAACGATTACATATTTTAGTTTAACTAATGGATCTTCTACTTTCTAGTGAATGATGAATGATCTGTTGGGGTCATTTTTAAGGAATTTTGTGCTTGTCTTTTTCAATGATATCCTAGTTTCTAGCCTAGGACGGATCAAACATGTAAAACATCTTAAACGGGTTTTATAGTTATCACAGACTCATCAACTTCATGCCAAATTAACAAAATGTGTTTTTTTATAGTGGAGTCAGTGGATTACTTGAACCATATTATTTCTGTTAAACGTGTTTAGGCAAACTCAAGTAAAATTTTGGGCCATCCTGGATTAACCCATTTCTGAAGCATTCATCGCGCTACTTGATGTTTTGTTCATCATTATACTACTATTATGGGTCTTATTATAGATTTGTTACAGGCTACTTCATTCCAGTAGACACCAATTACTGAAGCTTTAGGCTATGTTTGGTTAGAAGTAAGGTTTTTAATAGAATGGAATGGAATATAAATAGATATAATATTAGAAAATTGTTGCTTGGGTGGGAAGGAATGGTTCATAATGTAATATAGTGCAATGTTGTTTAGAAGAAGGGTTTATAATGTAATATAGTGAAAAGTTGTTTATCATTTTACATTTCATCCTAAACTTCTCAAATAGGAGGTTTCTCATTTTTACTGTCTAGGATGGAATGAAATGTAATATGAAACCCTTCTCTTCCTTCCCATTCCATTTCATTCCATTATAAACCTTCCTCCCAAACGATGAAATAATATTACATTACATTCCATTAATAAACTCCCAACCAAACATAACCTTAACATACTTAAATAAGTTATGATAGGCACTATTCTTGTATTACGACGCTTCTCGAGTTCTTCAATAGAACATAATGGTAGCGTAAGAGCTAGATCTTCCAACGGTCGTAAGGATTCATCAACCATTTCTCATTTCCTTTCTTCATCCATGCAAATGATTACATAGAGGTAAAAGATATACATGTTAGTTTAAAAATTTTAAAAGAATTGTTTGATCATTAAAATTCTTTTTAAAAATTTTAATTTTAATTTTTTTAAATTTCATTCTTTTAAACTTCGCTTAAAAAATAACGAAAAAACACAAAGATTGAATATAGACTAATTAAATGTCTTTAGTATAATAACCTAACTAGTATATTCTTATTTAAATTAATAATTAAATATAATTATTTAAAATTATTTAAAATTTTAAACTAAAAAATAAGTTTTTCGTTTTTTTAAAACTTATGTTGATTACAAAAATAAGTTTTATGAACGGTCACATCTGTCAACTCTTAGTCCACTAGGAGATGCAATCTGTGTATAAAGCCATCCAGAAGAATCTGGATGACTGTTAAAAAGATTATCCACATAGAGGCATTGAGAACAAGGTCAGTTTTTGGGCAGGTGGTAATGATAAGGATATAGATCATAAGTCATTGCGGAATATTTCAATGAGGCCCAAGCGTACACTAAAAGAACCAAACTGCGTCAGTGATTGTGTAAATATTGGACTCTAGTAGTGCAGCTCTTCAAGCGTGTTAGAAATAAATAAGAAGTGGTGTTAGCTTTGATATTAGTTGTTAGAAGTCTTATGAGAGAGTCAACCCCGAAAGTTAACTTAAAGGGTGGGAGAGCCCATAACCTATAAACCCCATATCAGCCTCTCTTATTACCGATGTGGGACAATTAGAACTTCTGCCAATCATCTAGTCTCAAAAAATTCAATTGCAAAATCAAGCACCTAAACAACATAGATGACAAAAAAAAATTAAAAAAGGCAAAATTGACCCTAAAATTGACCTTTATTGACAAGTTAAACCTTAATGTTTAGGAGCATATAAATTCAACCTCTTCATTTAAGAAATGTTCAAATTCAAGTCTAGGTTAACAGAAAAAGTAACAGGAGCATAATGCTATCATATTTTTACCATGTCAGTAATAACGTGACATATATTATATTATTTTAATGTTAATGTAGTTTCATATTGTCACATGAAATTAGAGATTTCATATGTTTTATATAATTGGAATTAGTTAATAGGTGAATAAGTTTAGTTCCTAAATTTTTGACGTAGCAATGTAGGACCTAACACTTAAATTAAAATATTAAAATAACTTGAATATAAAAAGATGTAAGACCCACTCAGTGAATCTAACCCTATAAATTATTAACCTAAATAATTAAATTAATAAAACTAATTAAATTTAGTAACTAAACTTATTAGCCTATTAACTAATTCCAATTAAATTGAAACATATGAAATCCCTAATTCCCAAATAACCAATCAAGAACGTATGGTCTCCTCCTTTTTATCTTCATGGTAACTAATTATCCCCAATCTAGAACACGTCCTTATATCCTAAATCTCCAATCTAGATCGCATCTTCACCCTCATTCACCAGCCTTTACTGCCCTTAATCCCTGCTACCCTTAACTGGCATCCTAATTCTGTGGTAATGCAAATTCTTTTGCTTCTTTTTACTTATGCTTTGTTTTAGAGTTTTTTTTTCCAAAAGGAGTGTCATGCAATAGAGGAATATTATGGAAGTTGGTGTTAAGATGCTTGGTGCTCGGTCAGGAGGAGGGAATTGTGGCTCGAGTTGTGGGACGAGAAGTTTGGGTGTATCTTTAAGGAGCTTTCTAATTTTTTATTTATTTTCTTTGTTTAATATTTTGTGAATAGATAGTTGGATATGAAGCTATATTTTGGAAAGATTTATGCTTTTCTTTTATTTTGTGGTTGTCTAGAGGATATAAATGAGGACAACAATGTACACAATCTAGATATTGCTATCATTTTAGGTTTATCTTTGTCCTTGCAATTGACAATCATACATTAAGCAATGGGGAAGTTTAGGTGTTTCTTTGGAGAGCTTTTCAGTTCTTAATGTTTTTTTGTTTAATATTATGTGAATAGATAATTGTATGTGAAGCTATGTTATAGAAATATTTATGCTTTTCTTGTGTTTAATGACTGTCTAGTAGAGGATATATATGAGGATAATAACGTATATATACAATTTGGATATTACTGTCATTTTAGGTTTATCTTCTTCCTTACAACTAACAATCATACGTTAAGCAATAAGAAAGTTTAAGAATTTATATTTTTCTATCTCTAAGGTTGTTATTCTATAAGAGAAAGTATTATTTGACTGCTACTTCTTGAGCTTTCTATGTTTGCAGTACTTTGGAATTAATTTATTAGTTAGGATTTACAATTGATCTAATTAAAAGATTATCTCATCTTAGACCTAGTTGAAAGATTATCTTATCTTAGAACTTATCTCATCTTATACCTAGTTAAAAGATTATCTTATCTTAGAACTAGTTAACCTTATAGCACAACTATAACTTCATCACCTAGCAAAGGTTATCTTATATTTGGGATTGATTTTTTTTGGTAGGCAAATTTACATTATGATTTTCTCTAGTATCTATGCAAATGAAACCATCATCACCTACTAATACAATAGTAAGTCCAAATGTAGAAAATGTGGTTTGTTATTATGGGTTAAAGGCCTCATTAAGGACTTTATAGAGTGATCATAATCCCAGTCGGGAATTCTATAGATGCGTCAGTTATCCGGTGAGAATTTATTTGTTATTAGAATAAAAACTTATGTTTAAAGTTTATATAATGAAATTAAATATTTTAGGTTGGGAGATGCAACTTTTTCAAATGGTATGATAACAAATTACTGAGAGAGCCATTGAAGTGATTCAAAAATTCAGAAAAGAATTATCAATGTTAAAGAAGGTGGTTGAAATAATCATAACTAAGGAGTTTAAAGAACAAATGAAGTTAATAAAGGAGGACATAAATTTATTGAGAAAAACGAAATGATGTTTATGTTAATGAATATTTTAATAGGATTTGTTGTGGTTATGATACTTTTTATTTTAACGTATGTTATGGGGATGTTGTATTGAATTTCAACTATGTAACGGTACTTATTAACTTCAACTATGTTATGGAAAATTTGGTTCTTGAATTATATTTATATATGAATTATGTAATGTAAATTAATTAATTAATTATATATATATGAACTATATATTGTACAACCAAGTTGATTTCATATATGAAGCAGTGGTTAATCAAGGAAAAACAACACTACCACATAAAACCAATAGACACTGAATAATTCAATCCATATAAATTAAAGGTAAATTATATGCATGACATTGAATTAGGTTCTCAAGATTAAGCATTTCTATAGGTCAATCAAAAAAATGTGCACAATATTTACATTGTGTTTTTTATTGACCAATATGAAATGCTTAATCTTAAGAAACTAATTCATATATAATCACATATGTCAGTACACATACATATAAAAGCCAATAGAATAAATATCAAAAAGTTAGAGGCATAATTAATTAGTAATGTTTTCCTTATTTATCCTTGACTATGAAGCTTTTTCTTGTGTTGATTGTATCAATGACATTCTCCTGCTAATTGCTTCAACTTCTAACTTTTGTAAAGCAATAATAGAATGTCCTCTGGACAATAAACCCCTTAGTTTAAATGATAATTGGAATGTGTGTTGATCAACATCTCTAAACTTTCTTTTACTAACATGTCAAGATGTACCAACCTAGCAAATTGAAGCTAAAATATTATAAACACATTTATTAATTATTTAAACTAAGATAAATTAATAAAGAACACATTCCTTATAATATTGCTTTATTGACTCGATATAGCATTATCATCAACTTTATTTGCACCACTTAACTATTGTTATAATGAAAACAATTTTGTCAGTCATTAAAGCCAATAATAATTGATAAAAAACTGAAAAGTTGCATACCTGAAAAGTTGCCTCTATGATAACCTGATTAAGATAACGATAAACATAAGTTAATATAAGTTTTTAAAAGTATATTCATATGATTAAATTAAGGGATACACACCTGTAAAGAAGCCCCATCATATTAAGTTGAGTTTTCCTTGTATTTTCTAAAATTATGACTGGAATTACCACATTTATGATAGTTCTGCACTTATCCTTTTCGGACAATTTTTCTGTATTTTTTAATTTCTTTGGCCTAGTTTGTTGTTTCCTTTTTGCAATTCTCAGTCTACTGGGCATAACTCTTTTAGTTATAAGATGTATCACTTCTGCATCGCTTGAAGGCTATAAAATTTTACCTTTAACTAGTTATAATACATGTTCATACAAACTCGTGAACTAACCCTTCCTGTAATATGAATATGTGAATGTCTCAACCTTTTTGTTTGAGTGATGGATTGTACTAATCACATGTTTAAATGGGTATCCATATAGGTCCTATACTCAAGAACTACAAATTTGTTATCTACCAATCCTTATTGTAAGCTTCCTGTCACCCTTTGAAACTTCAAAAGCACCATCTTCATTCTAGACAATTCTCCACTATATTCCTTCTTTTTTGTTCTTCTCCAACTTCTTCACTATATTGGCTATAATATCTGAATACTATCCAACTATAAAATGGCCCCTATTTACATGCCTCTTCATCACCATTATTTTAATTGTCTCAAGTATGCTAATCATTAGCTTGTCCCTTGCCAGTAGGATCCACCTATTAAAAGTTTCATTCATATTATTGTCAATTATCATAAATTTAGATTCAAAAGATTGGTAACGTAGTGCTCACTTCTCTTTAGGATATTTAAGTAAGGATGAAGCAAATTTAGGCCTTATATTGTCAAGCCTTTTTGGTTTCTCATTGAAATCTTAAACATAGGTTGACCTTGGCAATTCCATAACTGCTTTTTGAGATCCTTTCCCTTTCTAGTTCCCATGTCAATCATGATATATTTATCTGGCACACATTCAATGAGCTACATTTGGTAAAGTCTACTCTACAACCCTGACTAATCCTTAAATCAAATTAATAAGATATTATTTCATATTTCATATTTTATATTTCATATTATAATCAAATCAGTTATAAGTATATTAACATGAACATACCTTCTGCATATCAGATATGATTGTGAGTCCTTCACCACTTTCCAATTCCAAATCAAATGCTAATAAATTTATGAACCAAGTCCATAAATCTGTGTTTTCTACCTCCACTACTACCTAGGCCAACCTCTGTTACCTTATTTACCATTTGTACTCATGAATCGTCCTTAGAATTATCTCTTTAGGAAGTAGCCATCAATCCCAAAAATTGGTCTTAAATGCTTCTGTCCTCTATTTATGGCATTAAAACAAATGTATAATCTTTTGAACTACAACAAAATATAGTATTAATATAATGTATAAAACAACATATTAAAGTATTCCTACGTTTAATGAAATTTTCATTTATCATTATCTATAGTAATAAACTCTCTTAATTCCTTGATAATCGTAACTCCACTGATGATCCAATATTTATCTTCAACTCATATATATAATCTTGCAACTTTGCATATTCATTAATATAATATATTGCCCTCTTTTTCCTCAATCTCCTCTTTACTATTCTACGCAAGCTTGAATTAACAAAAATATTGAGTTTTTTTCTGCACTCTTTGACCTTTTTTTTTGTTGAGATACTAGGCTTCTCTATAATTTTATTTTTGAAGTGTCTCATAAACATTTTGGCTTAAACCAATTTTGGTTGTTAATTGTGAAACAACTGTGATCAGAGTTGTAAGTTTTAACTTTGAAACATCTCTCGTTCTTATCATATCCAAAATACATAATTGTTTTGCGTGTCAAACTTAAATGATCAAAGATAAGTTGATTCGTATTAACATGCCTTCATCAATTCTTTTGGTTCAAATCCTACACTTACATTTTTTTCATCTTAATCTTGTATCCTTTTCTCCTATATTTGGTTATTCTTATTTTGAGTATGATATATAGTCCTAAGTTACCAATTTATATCTCTAATCTTTAAAATATTTTTTGAGGATATTCTCGATATCAAAATTTTTATCCTAATTTTAGTTGATATTTGATCTATATTGATGTCAACTTTTTCAAATATACTCTTTTATTGGTTATTTCAATTCTTATGGTGACTCAAATGATTAGTTATTAGTTTATAAGATTATTACTACTTTACCAAATAAATTGGTACATAATGATTCAAATATATTGATAAGATCTTATCTTAACATATTATTTGATATTATCTCCTTTATTTTAGATTTATTTTGGTGCTTAAATATAGAAACTAATGTTTGTTTCGTTTTAGGAGATGAAAAGTGGAGATTGCATCAAATTGGGACTCTATTGATAATAATGACAAATTTTGGATAAAGGAAGAGATTGATACAGTGGATAAGGTTGATCACTTGAAGAGTTGAAATTTGACTAGAAGACTTCGCCTTATCCTTATCATGAAGGAGTTTGATTTTAAATTCGTTTTAGATAGATATCTTTACAATTTAGAGTTAGTTTAGGATTAGATTAGAAAACCCTATAAAAGGGACGTTTCTCACAAAAGAAAAATGTTCTCTTTTTTACGTTTTTAGTAATTCTCAGTCTTTCTTCTATTTTTGTTATTGGAGCGAAAGCCATATATGACTAAACTCATCATTCTGATTTAAGGGGATTTAATACTCTGACTGTAACTTTGTGAGGTTTTATGTTTCAAACTTTTATTTAAGTTTTAATTCAAGTATTTCTTATTTTAAGTTCTCATATTTCATGAATCATAAATATTTGATTAATTTGACAATTTAATTTAATATTGATTATTTTATCGTTATCTAGGATTTCAGTGATCCATAATTGTCATGAAGGATTGACACAAGTAGCAAATACGTTATTCATGAATTTTCATATTTAACTTATAATAAACAAGAAAACTAAATTGAATAGTTGCAGCTATCTCAATTATTTAATTTAGGGTTTAGTTTTCTTCACGGAGCTTATTGCTATCATTTATTTGATATGGAATGTTATCACACCCAATCAATAGATGATAAGTTTTGATTTGGATGTTGGATTTAAATCAATTAATTTAGGAAAATTTGAGACCTATTACGGCTATCATAATATGTTTCAAACTAACTGCTTAAATCGTGAAAATATTCTTTTTGAACCAATGATCAACGTTACAATTAGAAGAGATCTTTCCTTTGAATCGGAGTTTGGTAATCTTGACTTTCTTATTTTTAAATTCAGTTGATTTAATTTGTTTTTGTATTAATTTCAGCTAATCAGTTATTTAATCAAACCCCCCCCCCATTTACTTTTATTACTTGAAATTAAGAAGGTAGTGTTTAGTTCTCTAGGGATTCGACTGGTTCCACGACTGCTACAAACGTTTGAGAATCAGAATTATTTTGGAGGCTTCGACAATTCGACCAAAATTTGGCGCCATTGTCAGGGAACTATTTCAAGTTTCTTAATTTCTTTGCGTTTTTATTTTTATAGTTACTGCTAATCTCTTGTCTTGTATAACTCGTGCTTCTCACATAGGTAAATTACAATAAAATCCAGAAATTGAGAAGACAGTGCGTTGTTTGAGAAAAAAGACTAAGCAAGAAAGTGGTCATTCACCTTCAGACGTGAAAGTTGAAGTAGCTCTAACAATTAGTGAAGACTCTAATTTTCAAGAATCGGAAGAAAAGATGGCAAATCTCAACCCGAGAACATTGAGGGAGTTAGAGGCACAAAATTTGAATCAACAACCTTTATGCATTAAATTTCCAGATGTTAAGGTAGATTTCGAATTGAAATCTATTTTGGTTCACTTACTACCTATTTTTCGTGGTCTTGCACGTGAAGATCCGCATAAACACCTGAAGAAATTTTCAACCCCAGCCCTGGGCAAGGGCAAGCTAGGCCTCTGCCCAAGGCCCACTTTCATTAAAAAAAATAATTACCTATTGAATGTAATTTATTAAAAAAATTTTAATTTATTTTTTATTAAAGTCAGGGATCCTTATCTTTTTTTTTTGCCCCAGGCATACAAAATTTTAGGACCGGCCCTAGAAATTTTATGTTGTTTACTCTAGAATGAAGCCACAAGGGGTGACAGAAGAACAAATTAATCTCAGGGCCTTTCCGTTCTCATTGAAAGATAAGGTAAAAGATTGGCTATACTATCTTCCCCTGGCTCGGTGACAACGTGGATTAAGATGAAAAGAATATTTCTGAACAAGTTCTTTCTTGCATCAAGAGCAGCGAATATCAGAAAGGAAATATATGGGATAAGACAAATTACAGGAGAAACATTATATGAATATTAGGAAAGGTTTAAGGAGCCATGTGCCAGTTGTCCACATCATTAAATTCCCAGTCAACTTCTGATTCAATACTTTTATGAAGAACAATTACCAATGGATCGAAGTATGGTCGATGCAGCTAGTGGAGGAACTCCGGCAAACAAAACACCTAAGGCAACCAGTCAGTTGATATTAGTTGTGACCGAAAATTCTAAACAGTTTGGGACAATATTACGAATACCGTACCGAACTTAGTACCGAATTGGGTTCTGGTACGGTACTATACCAGTATTGGTCAATACTTAATACCGTTTCGGGAAATTTTTTAAATTTATGAAATAGTACCTAAATTTTTTTAATAAATGCAAAATAATCTATTGTCATATTGTACAGTTGTACTATATATTTTTAACCTTGTTTCTAAAAATTAAAATAATAAATAATAATCACAATTAATATGAAATAACAATAATTTTTAGATATTTTACATATAAATAATAACCACAATTTATATGAAAAAAAGACAATCATTATCATACAAATATAAAATTAAGAACAATATAAAGTATTTAAAATATTACAATTTCAATTTT
>JAOQMS010000003.1:7610674-7649823 GCA_027563885.1 Erythroxylum longipes | reverse complement strand
AAAATTATTTTTAATTTTTATTTAATGTATAATTATTATTAGTAATAAAATATTTATTTTATTTTAAAAATAAAAAATTAAAATTAAAATAAAAGTTTAGCTAAATAACAAATTAAAATTTTGCAACTTAGTCCCTATATTTTTCAAAATTTTCGGTACCGACTGGTATATAGCCGGTATTTATAATACCGGTACTGAAAACCAACATTTTGTATCATTTTTTGGCCGGTACGGTACGAATTTCATAACCATGGTTCAGGACAAGGATGGATGGAGCTATTAAACGTGTAAATAAGGTAAGTAACACGCACCTTAAGGATAAAATTTCTGATTTAACCTCTCTAGTCTATCAAATGATTGTAGGTCAATTTCAATTAGTAAGAGTGTGCGGAATATGCTCATTCTCTGGACATCCTACGGATATGTGTCTTACATTGCAATAAGACTCCCTTTAAGAAGCTAACGCAATACGGAGCTTTCCTGGTCAACCTCAACGAAAGTATGACCCTTATTCCAATTACTACAATCTAGGATGGAGGGATCATCTAAACTTGAGCTATGGAAATCAAGGAGGCCAACAACAATATCAACCTCACAATTTTAATAAACGGCCTTAAGCTCCTACATATGCTCAACCTCAATCTTCAAATTCAGGTATGTCTTTAGATGAAATTGTTAACGCACTTGCTAATAATAAACAACAATTTCACAAGAAACAAGGGCAAGCCTTTAAAACTTGGGAAATCACATCACTCAATTAGCCAGCTCGGTAAGTAAATTGGAAGCACAAACATCGAGGAAATTACCTTCCTAAACGGCGGTGAACCCTGAGGTGAATGTGAGTGCAATGACTTTGAGAAGTGTTAAAGAAATTCAATTTGGAACTTCTTTATCAATTGAGGAAGAAAAGCACGATGATGGAGAAAAAAAGGAAGAACTTCCAACTCAAGAATCAAAAAAGGTAAAAAACTGATTCATCATTAATATCAATTAATGCACGTTTACCTTCTTTTCTTAGTAGATTAGCTAAACCACAAGATGATGAATATGAAAGAGAGATCTTAGAAACTTTCAAAAAGTTAGAAATCAATATACCACTTTTGTAAGCCATCAAGCAAATTCTAAAATATACAAAATTCTTAAAGGAGTTGTGCACAAATAAAAGGAAGCTAAAGGACAAGGAGAGAATAATTTTGGGTAAAAATATATCAACGGTGATAAATAGGAAATTACCAAAAAAGCAAAGATTAGGTATGTTTACACTTCCGTGTACTATTGGTAATAGAAAAATTGAGCGTGCCATACTAGACTTAAGTGCATCTATTAATATCATGCCATACTCAATTTAGCGAGCTTTAAATTTGAATTCTTTGTAAGAAACTAATGTGAGTATCTAACTAGCTGATCATTTGTACGTGCATCCTATTGGAGTTATTGAGGATGTTTTAGTCCAAGTTAACAGTTTGGTATTTCCAGTGGATTTTTACATCTTGAAAATGGATGGAGATAGTGTTGAAAACTCAGCTTCAATTTTGTTAGGTAGGTCATTTATGAAGAGGGCCAAGTCGATAATCGATATGCACGAGGGTACTCTTTCCGTAGAGTTTGATGGAGAAATAGTAAAGTTTAACATTTTTCAAGTAATGAAATACCCTAATGATCTTCAATACGTCTATCATATGGATATTGTGGATTCATTTGTGCATGATATGTTTAAAGAAGAGAGTATTGAAGATAAGTTGGAATGTAAGGCTAAATCAGAAGTGAACAAGCAAATTGATGAAAATTGTGAAGTTGTAGAACCATTGTCAACAATGCTAATAGATTCGAAAACTTTAAATGATGAACTTACTATAACTCAAAAGAAAATCTTACCTTCTGTTTTGCAGGCTCTGAAGATAAAATTAAAAGTGTTACCTAATTGCCTAAAATATGTCTATTTAGGTGTGGAAAGTCATTACCCATAATCATTTTAAAAAGGTTTACTAAAGAGCAAGAGGAAGGGCTAGTGGAACTATTTAAAGAATAAAAAATTGCAAGTACATAGAAGTTTGGGAAGAATCGGCCATGTCGAGCATAACGGCGTTAAACAATTGCGCTTTTCAGTAGGCAACCCAAAATATTATAGTTTCATTTCATTTTGTTTTAATTATTTCTATGATGCATTTGTTTGTTTTTGAAACATAAAGTATTGGCAAAAATAATTTCTAGACAACTAAATCTCATAAGGCGAGATCTCGCCTTACGTAATTTAGTGTTCTGGAATGAGGATCTTAAAATTCTAGACTACTAAATTTCATAAGACAAGACCTCGCCTTATGCGATTTAGTGTTCTGGAATTCTAGATCACTAAATCTCATAAGGCAAAATCTCGCATTATGCAATTTAGTATTCTGGATTGATACTCTAATATTTCAAAAAAATAAAATAATTTAAAATTTTAAAAACCATAATTTTTAACCTTTATTATTTCCATTTTACTTTATTTATTTATTTATTTTAAAAATTAAACAACGTAATTATTTTTTCTTTTTTCTTTTCACTTTATTAGTATTTATTTAAATTTAAAAAAACCTAATATGTTATTTCTTCTTTGTAGGACAGCATTTGTCTCCACTCAACACTCAGCGCCGCAACACTCATCTGTCTCTGATTTTCACGCAACCCATCCAGTCTCCCCCACACGCGTAGACATATCCTCCCTCCCGATGCCAGCACCATGCCACAGCACACACCACTTCAGCCTCACCACCTCCCTAATGCACCAGTAGTCACTACCACACACAGCAGCTTTTCTCTCCCACTCATGCAACCCTCACAACGTATTAGCAACACTCTCCACCCACACAACCTCACATAAGCCCCCTCTCACGTAACACTCACCACATCACACACACAACCCAACAACCCCCCTTTAATCACACCAATAGCCAGCAACGCACCCCCGCCCCAATTTTTTTAATTTTATTTTTACTGTTTTTAATTATTTTATTTTTTGTCATCATTCTTATTAATTACTTTTAGTTAATCTTTCTTTTAGTTTAATTTCAATTATTATTTAGTTGTTGCAAATATTTTTTATTTTTTTCAAGTAATTTTTGTTTATCTTGTTTAGTCTAATGGGGCATTCTAAGGCTACTAACAAGACCGCAACAAAAGGCAACTTACCGATGAATGTTAATTCACACCCTCAATCTGCAACAAGTTTTGAAATCGGTATTAAAAAGAAGCATGCGTGGATAATTTTCAGATACTCACAATTCAGGGGAGTCCTCTATTTTGTTCTTTATTTTTTTGATTATCTTTATTAAGTTGTAAGTATCTTATGCATCCATTAGGGACAATGTATGATTTAGGTGTGGAGGGAGCAAGTGTTCATTACGATAAACTTTGTGATTTATACTTGGACTCATGATATGTTGATTCATATATTTAATTATTCTTCATTATAGCTTCATAATTTTTTGATTGTTGTTCATGAATAATTCTTAAGTTAGGATGCATTTTCAGTTTAAGATCTAATGCATGAGAGATACAAGCATGATTATTGTTTTCATTAAATTTTTTTAAGTATCTCATCTGTTTTGTTGAAAGAGAGTGTGCAAGACTTGATGCAATTTTTGACACCTACGTGAGCTTTGAGCCTAAGAGCATTCATCACATATGTGCTCTTATATATCCTTTTGTTATGTGTTATCAAATATAGTTTATCTATGCTAGAACTTGCTTTTGAATACGTGTTGAGACCACATTTTTTATATATTTGTGTATAAAGATGATGCGGCCATTTAGGATAACCATTTTTTAACCTAAACTAACCTACCTTACTTTTTATCCTTAAAAAACCAATTTAAGCCTTAACCTTTCTTTCTTGCATAATAACCTTGTTACAAGTCGAAATTCATCCTTTTGGTTGTTGATACCCTTAATAATTTTGAACCCCTAAATTGAAGGAATTGAATCGAGCTTTTTTGCATAAGATTTTGACTATTTCCATGAAAAGATAATTAGATGATTCAAGTTGCATTGTTTTGATTTTTTTATATAGAGGAGAAGTATAAAAAAACAAAAATAAATAAAATCTCCTCTTTGATTTTTTAAAAAAGAAAAGAAAAGAAAAGAAAAAGTGATTGAAAGAGATGTTATTTGAATCAAGTGAATTTTGATCTAAGTTGAAATTTGTGTGTATAAGTTTGTATGATGTCTTTCAATTTATTTAGCCAAAAGTTTCTCTTGTCATACCTTACCTAAGCCACGTTACAACCCTTATAAAACCCCTTTGATTTATACATTAGGTTCATCTTGTTTAGTGGTGGAGATATGATTCTTGAGCAAGCTTATGAAAATAACTTGCTATGTTTTGATTTGAGAGCTTAATGAACCCTAAACACTTTGAGCATATAAAGTGAAATCCATGTGAGGGTGTCAAGTCTTGTTCTTTTAATTTTGATGGAATTAATGAGATGTTATGTTTTAATAATGTGTCCTATGATTGCTTATTCTCTCGATTGTTATTTTATCTTAACCCTTAAATGTAAATTAGCTTTTGGATATTTCTAGATAATATGAAAGGAGATGAGAGGTTGTTATGAAGATGATTAATGTATTGAATTGATGTATGCGTAAGGACAAGCATGAGTCCGGTGCGGGGGAATTTGATAAGATCTTATCTTGACATATTATTTGATATTATCTTTTTTAGGAGATGAAAAGTGGAGATTGCATCAAATTGAGACTCTATTGATGATAATGACAAATTTTGGATAAAGTGCATAAATTGATGCAGTGGATAAGATTGATCACTTGAAGAGTTGAAATTCGACTGGAAGTCTTTGCCTTATCCTTATGACGAAGGAGTTTGATTTTGAATTCACTTTAGATAGATATCTTTACAATTTAGAGTTAGATTAGGATTAGATTAGAAAACTCTATAAAAGGGACGTTTCTCACAATATAAAATGTTCTCTTTTTTACATTTTTAGCAATTCTTAGTCTTTCTTCTATTTTTGTTATTAGAGGGAAAGTCATATATGACTAAACTCATCATTCTGATTCAGGAGGATTCAATACTCTGACTGTAACTTTGCGAGGTTTTATGTTTCAAACTTTTATTCAAGTACTTATTGTTTTGAGTTCTCATTTTTCATGAATGATTAATATTTGATTAATCTAACAATTTAATTTAAGATTGATTATTTTATCATTATTCAGGAATTCAGTAATCTATAATTGTCATGAAGGATTGGTACAGGTAGCAAATATGTTATTTATGCATATTCATATTTAACTTATGATAAATAAGAAAACTAAATTGAATAGTTGTAGCTATCTCAATTATTTAATTTAGGGTTTAGACTTTTTCACGGAACTTATTGCTATCATTTATTTGATATGAAATGTTATTACACCCAGTCAGTAGATAATAAGTTTCGATTTGGATGATAGGTTTGAATAAATTAATTTTGAAAATTTTGAAACTTATTACAACTATCCTAATATGTTTCGAACTAACAGTTTGAATCGTGAAAATATTCTTTTTGAACCAATGATTAATGTTACAGTAAGATTAGATCTTTTCCTTAAATCGAAGTTTGGTAATGTTGACTTTTTTTAATTTTAAATTCAGATGAATTAATGTGTTTTTGTATTAAATTCAATTAATCAGTTATTTAATCAAACCCCCTCCCATTTACTTTTATTACTTGAAATTAAGAAGTTAGTGTTTAGTTCTCTAGGGATTCAACCTGATTCTACGACTACCACAAAAGTTTGAAGAATCAAAATTATTTTGGGAGCTTCAACAACCCGACCATTTATCTCAACCATCAATAAGACCAGAATATTCTCAAAGTTCTAAATAACAAAAAGTGGCACCAATATAAGCTACTAACTTATAGCCATTATCCATTCTTTCTTCCCAGGTTTTGTCAGTTAATGTATTGAATTGATGAATGCATGAGGACAAGCATGAGTCCGATGTGGGAGAATTTGATAAAATCTTATCTTGATGTATTATTTGATATTATCTTCTTTGTTTTATATCTATTTTGGTGCTTAAATATGGTAAGAGATAAAAAGTGAAGATTGCATCAAATTGAGACTCTATTGATGATAATAACAAATTTTGGATAAAGTGCATAGATTGATGCAGTGGATAAGATTGATCACTTGAAGAGTTGAAATTCGACTAGAAGTCTTCACCTTATCCTTATCACGAAGGAGTTTGATTTTGAATTCGTTTTAGATAGACATCTTTACAAGTTAAAAGTTAGATGAGGATTAGATTAGAAAACCTATAAAAGGGACATTTCTCATAACAAAAAAAGGTTCTCTCTTTTTTCGCTTTTAGCAATTCTTAGTCTTTTTTCTATTTTTGTTATTGAAGCGAAAGCCATGTGTAGCTAAATTCATCGTTTTGATTCAAGGGGATTCAATACTCTGATTGTAACTTTGTGAAGTTTTGTGTTTCAAACTTTATTGACGTTTTAATTCAAGTATTTCTTGTTTTGAATTCTCATATTTCATGAATGATTAATATTTGATAATATGACAATTTAATTTAATATTGATTATTTTATCGCTATCTAGGAATTCAGTTATCCGTAATTGTCATAAAGGACTGGTATAAGTAGCAAATAGGTTATTTATGAATTTTAATATTTAACTTATGATAAACAAGAAAACTAAATTGAATAGTTGCAATTATCTCGATTATTTAATTTAAGGTTTAGTCTTTTTCACGGAACTTGTTGCTATCATTTATTTGTTATGAAGCACTATTACACCCAGTCAATAGATAATAAATTTTGGTTTGGATGTTGGGTTTGAATAAATTAATTTAGAAAATTTTGAGACTTATTACGACTATCCTAATATGTTTCGGACTAACAGCTTGAATCTTGAAAATATTCTTTTTGAACCAATGATTAATGTTACAATTAGAAGAGATTTTTTCCTTGAATTGGAGTTTAGTAATCTTAGACTTTCTTATTTTTAAATTTAGTTGATTTAATTTGTTTTCGTATTAATTTCAATTAATCAATTATTTAATCAAACCCCTCCTCCCCCATTTACTTTTATTACTTGAAATTAAGAAGTTAGTATTTAGTTCTCTAAGGATTCGACCTAGTTCTACGACTATTATAAAAATTTAAAGAATCGAAATTATTTTGAAGGCTTCAACAATCCGAACATATATCTCAACCATCAATAAGACCAGCATATTCTCAAAGTTCTAAATAACAAAAAGGGGCGACCAATATAAGCTACTGGCTTATAGACATTATCCGTTATTTCATCCCAGGTTTTGTCAGTTAACCTTCTTATTGCTCTTCTTAAAGATAAGAACTTATCCCATTATTTCTTCTGTCAGCTTTTCCTTCCATCATATGTTACTTCTCATGGTTCAATCATAGTTCCAACTTGTATTTTTTAGGCTTTGTCCAATCCTAGCTAGTCTACTGTTATAAAAGAGGAGCTGTTAGATCTTGACCAAAATCAAACCTGAGATCTTGTAAACCTTCCTCCCAAGAAGCAAGCTATTGAAAGTAAATAGGTGCTCAGCGTAAAAATGGATTCTGCTGAATCTATTTCTTGACTAAAAGCCTAGTCAGTTACTGATGGGCATGCTCAAACTTAGAGCATTGATTATACATTAACCTTATCACATATTGCTAAAATGGTCACAATATGCATATTTATCTCTGTTGTCTTCACTAATAATTGGCAACTATATGAGTTAGATAGCAATAATGCATTCTTTCGTAGCAAATTGTAAGAAGTTTATGTAAACCAATCACCTATGTTTATTGCTCAAAGGGAGTTTAATCATCTGTATGCTTAAAAGGCCTTCATACGAACGTAAACAATCTTCCCATGCTTGATTTGACAAATTTAACAAATTAATTATAGAATTTGATTCATAAGAAATAGTTATCATCATTTTATTAAAATTCAAAAGGTTCTTCTTATAGCATATCTCAATTACGTTGTGATAACTAGTGATGCAATACACATTTTAAGCACTTACAGAGCTTTCTTGAATTCATCAAAAAAAGATATTATCAAATTGAAATACTTCATTTCTTCAGTAAAAATAGGTATCTTCCTATCAGGTTGAAAGTATGCCCTTAATTTCTTCGGTAAAAAGCGTAACAAATTAATAATTCAAAATGGGAAGTTATTAATTAATGATGGGGATTTGTTTGGAGATCCTTAAATAGGAATTCGAAAATGGTTTAATCCAAACTAGCCTTAAATTGATCTATTAATATTGATTCAATCCAAGACTGATATGAATTCAATAGGTCATGCTTGAATTAACCAACTTCTGAGTCAAGTTCAAGTTAAAGAGGGTATGTCAACACTTAGCCACAACGATATTATTTTATTTAACAATTGAGAAATCAATTGATTAAATTAATATCGTTTTGTTAATTATAACCAAAATGATAATGTTTTAGACCTCAAGCTACCAGTCCAAGTCTAACAGACAAAAAATTTTGGTTGGATTGGCTCAACTTATTGCCATGTTTATCTTCAAAGGTATGAAAATTTAGTTAAAATTGAAATATCTTGTAATAGCTCTTTGAGATATTAACTTTGTGTCAATATTAGTGTTAATATGTTTAGTTAAAATTGAAATATCTTGTAATATCTCTTTGAGATATTAACTTTGTGTCAATATTAGTGTTAATATGCTTATAGAAATGCTCATTAAGATGCTACCATGCATATATTAGACTCTTAAAAAGTGCTCGTCCCTCATCTGTTCAGATTCTCATTATTTTGTGTTTATTTTATAAGCATCTATTTATTCAAAAAAAATTGAATAGATAAATAGTCATAAAATAGAGTAAACAGGATAAATTCTAGTTCTTTTTCCCTGACTAATGTCTCCTGCCCCATCTTGGGCCAAGAGAAAGCTGAAAAGACAACAGGTTTACACCGGTTGCTTCAACTCCAATTATTACTGCTTTAATAATTTAAAAATTATCCAATTTAAATAAATTATTTTAAAAATTAATAACTAAATACTTAATTTTAATTTAATAAATTAGTGTATTTTCACTACAGACTTGAAGAGCTTTTATAAATTCAACGACCTCTTATCTTAAAATAGTTGCTGAATATATGACTTCAAAAAACTTTAAGAAGTCGTTATCACCATTAAATCCACCCAACGTAAATTGTTTTGACATCCGATTGTACTTATTTATTCCTCCACGACACGACTAACAAAGATATTTCAAATTGAAGTAGTTGCAACCTAACACTTAATTGAGCAGCTTAACTAGTCAAAGACTTACTTACATGACGTGACATAAATTCAGCAAGCCAAAGCCAAACACAGAGATCGATATCTAAGCTAAACGCGGCATGCTTCACGCCAGATATTATGAGTTGGATTTTGAAACTTCAACTACGGACCAGCTCAAAGTGGGGTCAAACCAAGGCCACCTTTCAAAATGCAACCGTGCACTTGTAGGCGCAATAATGAGCTATCAAGACAAAAAAAAATCCAATTGCAATGGAAGACCTATAATGTAAATCTAAATCAAATTTTCACTGCACACTACATATCACCCTAATAGATTTGAATTTGAATGGACCACAGAAACTTGCAAAAAGATAACGATTTTAATACTCTCTGTCGAATATGGCTGTGGCTCCATGATTTTGTCCCCGACGAGTATCAATCACAAATATGAGATATCATTGAAAAAATCCAAAATCAAAACCAATTTTACTTTTACCTGCTAACTATTATTCTTTAGCAGAACCAATCATCACCGTGAGTCTCCTGATCTGAGGCAGGCGGTATCTCAAAATGCCATAACCGCCCAACGCTCTTCACCAGATGCTTCCTGCACAGAAACTCCTCCGCAAAAGCCTTCTCCACCTTCCGATCCACGTCATGCAAAAACACGTGCGTCACACCCGACCCCTTCCTCCCTCTCGCCATCACCGCCGCCGAGAATATCGCCGCCATCCTCCCGGGAGCTTCCGGGAAGTACCCTCTTGGCGCGTCGATCATTATCAGATCCCACTCCTTGTCGTAGACCTCGTCCGGCAATGTCGTCAGAGCTAACTTACATTGGTTGTTTCCTCGCAAGTATGCTTTCTCTGGTGAACAGTAGGGTTCCGTCCTGTACGTTGACAACAGGTCATCTGCTTCCTTCAACTGAGTGCGGTACTGTACTGTCTGAGCCTGAAGCGTGGGCGCGTCTTTGAGGACGGTCTGCACCCACTTAGGGTCTTCTTCTAGGAAAAGCGTAGTGCCATGGGGATTCAGGGAGCTCCACATCAGAGAGTCGTGGCCCAGACCAAAGACAAGGAAGTTGCAGGGTGATAGCTTCTTGAGTACGTGGAATGTGACGTTGATTTCAGGCAAGCTTTGTTGCGGGGTAACCCGTGACGTGGCGTAGTGGACTATGGCCTGGAGCTGGATCGGAGTTGCGGCGTGGTCGGCGGTTTCTCGGGCTTTAACGCCGGCTAATGAACAGAGAAACGACTTGTCGGCAGGTTGGATAAAGCTGGAAATGAGTACGCCGCCCATTATAAACCCGGCTATTGCCAAGCAGAAGATGACCGGTTTCTCTGGGCGAAGGTACCGGATCTTCATGTCTTCTTGATGTTATCCGTAGGAAGACAGACAAAGGTCTAGGTTTTGTGGACGTCAACTGAAATATTTATTAGGTTACAACTTTTTGAGTGTTCCTGTTGTGTTGTGCTATATAAAAATGTTGGGAGGATGCAATCGTAATTTACAGAATGATTTTGGTAGATTTTTCTCAGGGACATAACTGGTGGGTATGATATCTCCAAAATATTTGACTCTCGAAAAGTAAAAGACTTGCCAGTAGCCCAGTACTCAGTAATTAAATATATATTTTAAAAATAAATCCTATTTTTAAATATAATAGTTTTTTTTCTTCTTAGAGATATGAGTAGATTATCACTAGCAAGGCGATTTCCTTTGTCTGATGATTTCGGCGAACTGAAAGAGCCCTTCCCACCTCGCCCATGACCTTAATAGCCAAAGTCAAAGAAATCATGGAATTGTAAGAAAAGCAGTGTGATTTTCTTGGTAGCTCAAATGATAATTTTAACTATATTAAATATCTTTCTTATATAAAAAGATTATACTTTTTCGACCTTTTTTTATTAACAGTGATTTCTCTAATAGAGTTTTTTCTTTAGATCTAAAGGCCCGAAAATGAATTTCACTTTGGACGTGATGATTGTTAAATAATATACTTTTAAATTATTTCTCTCTCTATGATAAGTGATTTTTATCGAAATTTCCCAGTTTACAGCAACAATATAAGATAAGAATTATGGGAGACGAGAAGTCGGTGGGAAATGGACTCTTTTTGTTTGTTTCATACATTCTGGACATAATGTACTATTAATTTCTATGAGTGGCTTGCATCTCATGTTGAAAAAACATTATTTAATTGTTGATTAATCGATTTCCATTTTTATATATATTTGAGGATTATGTAAAATTAGCAATTGGTCATGGTCAGGTGTGAAGGGAGATCTTTGTTCCATTTGACCATCTGTTGTTAACTACACATTTCACAATAAATAAATAAAATATGTGGTTCGTAATAAATAGAGCAAAGGCCACATGCCACAGATGATCTGGTCCCGTAAGGTGTCAATAATCGCGTACGTTCTATCTGTCATAGCAATTGGCTGGCCAGATCTTACTGGTCCCAACTTTAAAGCAATCCTGGCAACGCACGTACTTGCTTTATAATTTAGAGCAGATGAGGTCCTCCGGAGGCTTCATTTGTTTATTAAGATGTCTATTGCACGTCAAGGGACTTCTTGATTATCTAAATTAAAAACTTTGAGGTCCTCTGAAGGCTTCATTTGTTTATTGAGATGTGTATTGCACGTCAAAGGACTTCTTGATTATCTAAATTAAAAACTTTACTTACGCTTTTGTAATGTGTGTTCTTTTTTTTTTTTTTTGGGTCTTTCTTGCACGGATATTTTGAACTTGCTTTTAAAAATCATCCTCAGTATCAATTTATTCGGCATTCATCTCATAGGTACAGCAATTTTAGTTTTTTTCTTCAATAATATTTTCAATGTGATTGTGATGGATTGACAAAATAGCCTTAATAGATTTCGTAGGATTTGTAACATAAATGCTTTGCAGTACATATCCATACTAATTTGGATATCTTGGTCAAGATGACTGCCAAAAATTTTCGTCTAAATAACACAATTCTGGAAAAACCTTATCCGTATTTTTCGTTTTGTAATAAACTCATTGTTTAATGGATTACCATCATCAAAAGTATTCATCGTGAGATATCCCTTCAGGAGGTAATATGTTGGATTTCAAATATTTCAACAAGATTTAGTATCAACATATTCAATAGCCAAGAGAAATATCTCTTGGTGAGGTATATCAACTTGCCTTAACATCTTTATCAAGAGATATTTCTCACATATCTGCGTCAAATTGCAATGGTTCTTTGAAGTTTTGGTTGAAGTTCATCCGGAACAGAATGTATAATAGAGGTTAACATCATTAAAACCATTAAGCAATTAGTATCTTTTCGCTATACGTTGAAAATGCTTTTAAAAATCTTGTCTATCTAAAGAGCAACATTTTATTCCAAAATGTTCTTGCTGAGTTGGCTTATCAATGAGCTAAAAATTACCAATGAATTCTTTATGAATAACTCCAAAAAGAATACCAACATATGCTACTTGAATATATTGGAGTCCCCGATACTCATCTAAACTTTGTCATTATTCCCTTAAAGTACCATTAAAACCATAAGTAAATTCAGACAAGATATCTCTTAAAAGAGTATTTAGTAAGCCATTTGCTTATCAATTCAAACATCAAATTCATGTAGACAATCTCTCCATTTTTTAGGTGGAAAATGTAAGCATAATTTATTGCATAAACATAATCACAATAATTCTTTAGCCCGAATTTGAAAATTCTATGTTTACATGAAAATATAAAATATAAAGTACAACCCTTCCAAAATATTGAATGTGAAGAAACTTGTTTATCTTCTATTTCCCTCAATAATTCTACTTTTTGATGGTGAAAATAAATAGAGTTGTATATAGGGCAAGAGAGAGGACCAATTTCAAATTAAATAAAGATACCTTTGAACCGTTACCATCAAATAGTATGTTTAAAATAAATTCTTATCTTAATTAATCAACATTATCTTCCTTCATCAAATTGACCAATCATAAGTTAACATTTAATATTATTAAAACCATAAATATTTAAGGGCTACATATTAAATATATATAGGTTTTGCATTCTCCCACTTAGGCTCATTAATTGAAAAACGTTATATCATGGTTTAATAATAAATAAACATTTTGTGCATAACTTTTGATAAATTCTTTAATGTTGATTATATCATAAATCATAATCAAATAAAGACACTAATAAGAGTCGTAGCGGTTTCACATCTTAACAAACGATATAATTTTTTCCACGTACTACAATATTAGCTCTTTATTCAATATAATCCATAAATAAGAAACACATTAATGGTCCAATGATAATGTCTTAATTAAAGACAAATCCTATGAACATAAGTTATTCATAAATGTATACTACAAAATAGGATTAACAGAAATAGAAACATAAATGAGCTCACAATATCAAAATACAAGCATCATAGATCTCAATAATATTATCTCATAATATCCATTCTCAAAGACTTTTGGTGCCAATCCTTTCGTCAAAGGATCTGCAATCATATTAGTAGTGCTAATATGTTGAATTGACACTCTTTGTTTTTGAACTTCTTTTTTAACAGATAAGTATCTTAATTCCATATGTTTAGCACATTTAGAATACTTGTCGTTATTGAAAAGAAGACTGTTGTAGAATTATCACAATAAATTTTCGGTGGCCTAGCAATACTGTTGACAACTCCAAGTCTCGAAATAAAGTTTCGCAACCATAAACCTTGAATTGTAGCTTCAAAATATGCTACAAATTCAACTTCCATAGGGGACGCAGTAATGATAGACTGCTTCGCAATTTTCCAAGAAATAGCCCCTCCATCTAATAAGAAAAGGTAGCCAAAAGTGGACTTTCTGGTATCAATACAATCGACAAAATTTGAATTTGAAGATCCACTCACTTCCATATGACTAAATCTCCTATATGTGAGCATATGATCTTGAGTACCTTCTAGATATCTCAAAACTTTCTTTGCAGCTTACCAATGATCCAATCCAGAATTACTTTGATACCTACCCAACATACTAACAGCAAAGCTAATGTCTGGTCTGGTCTAAGTTTGAGCATACATTAGGCACCCAATAATGGATGCATAAGGAATATTTGTTATTCTCCAATTCATTCTTTAGACGTTGATTAAGACTAAACTTGTCTCTCTTCTGAATTGGAATTTTACTTGCAGAACAATTTTTCATGCCAAATCTGTCCAAGACCTTATTCATGTAAGCTTTCTAAGATAAGCCTAATAGTCCTTGTGACCTGTCACAGAATATTTCAATTCCTATAACATAACTAACTTCTCCAATATCTTTCGTTTCAAAATTCTCGATGAGAAATTTCTTGGTTGTGCATTAAATCAAGATCATTAGTAGCTACCAAGATATCATCAACATAAAGTACCAAAAATATGAACTTACTCGCATTGATTTTTAGATATATGCACTGATCAATAATATTTTCTTTAAATCCAAAGGAGGCAATAGTATCATTAAACTTAAGATACCATTATTGAGAGGCTTGCTTGAGTCCATATATTAACTTCTTAAGTTTACACACTATGTCATCCTTTCCTTCAATTGAAAAGCTTTCAAGTTGATCCATATAGACGTCTTCCTCTCAATTACCATTAAGAAAGGTTGTTTTCATAACTGTTTGATGTAATTCTAAATCATAATGAGCCATAAGTGCCATAATAATTCTAAAAGAGTCTTTCTTTAAAACAGGTGAAAAAGTCCCTTTATAATCAATGTTATCTTTCTAAGTATAACCTTTGGCAACAAGTCTAGCTTTATCTCTTTTAATATTGCCACAAGAGTCACGTTTGGTCTTAAAAACTCACTTACATCTGACTCTTTTATAACCTTCATGCAATTTGGCTAAATCCCAAACTTCATTATGCTCCATAGAATTTAACTCTTCTTTCATAGTATCAATCAATTTAGTAGAATTAATACTTTCAATGGCTTGTGAAAATGAAACTGGATCATCCTTATTTCCTATATCAAACTCTTACTTTTGTAGATATACCATATAATCATTAGAAACAACTGATTTTCTAGATCTTTGAGACCTTCTTAATGTTGTTTCTTGTGGTTGTTCTACAATTGGAAAATTTATTAAAGGTTCAATAGGTTCATTAACCACAAGCTCTTCAGGAAGTTTTTGATCATTTATTTGTTGCTCCTGTAAATTGTCAAATTATTCTACAACTGTAGGAGTAACATGTATTAAAGAAGTCGGTAAGGGAACTTGAACTTTTATTTCTTCAATAACTACATTATGTGGTCTTTCAACGCGCCCACTGGTTTCACCATTCTCAATGATCCTAGCATTTCGAGTTTCAACAATTCTTGTTGTATGATTAAGATAATAAAATATATACTCTTTAGACTTTTCTAGATAACCAATAAAAAATACACTAATTGTTCTTGGATCCAATTTCTTTTCATGTGATTTATAAATTCTTACTTCCGCTAGGAAACCCCAAATATGTAGCTGCATTAGACTAAGTTTCCTTTCGGTCTATAGTTCAAAAGGAGTCTTTAGAACTGCCTTATTAGGAACCCTATTTAACAAGTAAGCAGTGGATCTCAATGCATGCATCCACAATGATAAGGGTAAAGATGAATTACTTAACATACTCCTAACCATATCCATTAATGTACGATTACGCCTTTTTGTCACACCATTTTGTTATAGTGTATCTGACATTGTGTATTGAGCACATATATTGTGCTTTTTAAGAAATTTGGCAAATGGACCTAGGCATTGTCCCAACTCATTATATTTGCCATAAAATTCACTACCTCGGTCAGATCTGACAATTTTCATCGTTTTATCTAATTGCCTTTCCACATCATGAACAAACACCTTTAATGCATTTGTTGCTTGAGTCTTCTCATGCAATAAATAGACATATCCATAATGTGAAAAGTCATCAATAAATATGATGAAATACTTTTCTCCATTAAAATATGGAACATCGAAAGGTCCACATATATCAATGTGTATAATTTCAAGAAGTTGTGTGCTCCGTGTGGCTCCTTTCTTTGTATGTTTAGTTTGCTTTTCCTTAATGCAATCCACATACACACCAAAATCAGTAAAGTCCAAATCTGGTAAAATTTCATTCTTTACCAGCCTTTGTAGTCTTTTTTTTTCCTGAAAATATGACCTAAACGTTTATGCCACAAGAAATCTGAACTTTCATTAATTAAACCACATTTAGTACCAACATTATGATGTAAGGTTAGTAGGGTTTCAGCAAAAAGGTTATTAAGATTCAACTTAGATAGACCATCGTAAATAATACCAGAATCAATAGGCAATTGTGTTTAAATAAACTGAAACATCCATTCCCAAATTTGAAAGTATAACCAATATAATCAATTTTAGATAAGGAAACTAAATTACAGGAAATATAAGGTACAAAAAGTGTTTAACATAAATCTAAACGATGTCCAATATCTAAAATCAGCGATAAGTTCCTATGGATTCAACTAAAGGTTTGATACGGTTCCCATCAAAACAAACTTTTCATTTGGGTTTATGGTTTGGGTTGTAAGGAATCCCTAAAAGGTATTCGAAACATGAATGATACAACCAGAATTAACCCACCAAGTATTATAATGAACTTCAGCCAAAAATTAGATTCGAAGCATACTAAAGCACTAAGCTTACCTTTCTTTTCGAACCAGCCTTTACATTTTTGGCAATCTTTCTGATAAAGCCCAATTTTCTTGCAAAAATGTCATCCATAACCTTTATGTTCCTTCTTATGAATTTGACTAGAGGACTCGTTAACTTTAAGTGGTCCTTGCTTGCCCTTGCCCTTGCCCTAATTCCTTTTGGGCTTTTTTCTAGCTCCTTGATGACCTACCAAATTAATGGTATGGGTCCGCTGATTCTTAAGCCTTGTCTCCTTTTAAACAAATATACTGGCCAATTCATTCACATTCCACTTATCCTTTATAATGTTATAATTCATTTGGAATGGCCTATACTGCTCAGGAAGCAAAGAAATAAGAATGAATTGTACCAGGGAAAATTCATCAACATCCGTTCCTAATGTCTTTAGTCTTGTTGCTATATTTGTTATTTCAATGACATGTTCATTCATGCTTCGTAAACCATCAAACTTTATAGTAGTCAACTTAGTCATTAATGTCCCTACAAGTGGCTTTTTAGTAGTTTGGGAATACTCTTCCACAAATTTCATAAATTCTTTAGCAACTTCAGTGTTAGGAAGAGTCGTCTTAATGTTGTTAGCAATAGTCATTCGCATAAACATTAAACTCAATATGTTTGATCTTTCCCAAGCTTTGTAGAAAGATTTCTCATCAGCTATGCTTGCATCAGTAATAGTAGTTAGTTTCTCAATTTGGAGTGCCAAATCAAGACTTAATAAACCAAGGTGAAATTGGACTTGTTCATACCAGTCAAAGTAATTTAATCCATTAAAGGATGAAACAAATGAAAAAACTGAATTAAAGTTAAGAGGAACAGAAACTGCAAAACATAATAGAATGCTCACACATTAATTCTTTTGAGTCATAAAACTTAACACTTAAATTAAATTTAAAACAATTATTCCACACAAAACATTTAGCATATATCTAAGATCTACTTTGGGTTATTCTAAGACATACCTTAATCATAATAATGATGATAATTTTATATGACTTAATTGTTAATTAAATATACCTCAAATAAACATGCTAGCTATCTTTGGATATACTAAACACATTCATTCTAAGCATATAACAAGGTGGGATCATCTAATCTGATGTTAAAATCAAGAGCAATTGTGAGGGTAGCACTTTCGTTGATCAAATGGTTCAACTTGATGCTGATATAAGAAGATACATTAATACTCAATATTTTGGACCATGAAGCTTAGTATCAATTCGGCGAAGAACTTTATTTTGAGAAACAAAATTATTGGTTTGCCAATTGAGTACTTCATCAATAAGATTTAAACCAAGAGTACCATGAGAAGTAATTCCTATTGTAGCACGTATGCAAGGGTTGGGAATAACACTCTTAATGTCATTTTTTGGTCTCTTTATGGGAGAAAATTCTTCCTAAGAAGGTTGCGTCATCATGCATGAGATAGGTGTATAAGTAGCAATATAAATAAAGGGTATAATGGGCACAATTTTGTTTAGGATTTTATTTGGAAGGAACAAATGTTCCTTTCCAAGAGCTCTTAGAAGTTCATAAAGATTCTCAGTATATGTCCATAATGTTTTCCCAAAGTATATAAGCTAAAAGCAAATTTTAAACATCAACATTCAGAACAAAATATAGAACAGATTCTAACGTTTCGAAACATTTAAATTAAACCTTAACGTTATTTAGTACTTGTCCATAATGTTTTCCCAAAGTATATACTTCTCTGTGTCTCCTCACAAGAATAAGAAACGCAATCAATCCACCGCATTACTGCCTATCCATGTCTACACATCCTGATTACGATGGTGGAGATTGTGATCCACTAGAACAAGAAGTTCAACCCACCAAGAAGGTTCGTATAAGGCGCCGAGAAGAGGACCCTCCTCCCAGTCAACCACTCACCTATAGCGCTACAGTCCTCGGAGGAATGCGGGCAGCTCCGGAGCTAGAGATACCCTCATGGCCACCGGAGGAGCCAGTTCCTGTTGAGCAAGAGGACATTAAAATTATCTCAGACGGGGCAGGAGCCAATATTGTCCTCTTCCAAGCATTCAAAGCTCGTCTTGATCATCAATGGGAACGAGCTCTAATTGTGAAACTTATTGGTCACCGCATAGGGTTCCGCATCCTGTGTCATTGCCGGCAAACCATGTGGCTTCCAAGCGGTCCGATGAAGATCATTGATCTAGACAACGAATTCTTCCTGGTCAAATTCGTGGAGGAGTAGGATTACACCAAAGTACTCACGAATGGCCCTTGGATTCTGTTCGGGCACGCGTTATCGGTACAGAGATGGAGCCCAACCTTCCGACCAGCGCAAAGGTCAGTCAACAGGGCGATGGTGTGGGTACGATTTCCCGACCTCTCTCTCTCTCGCTACCACCCGAGCATTCTCATCGCATTGGGGAACCTCATCGACCAGACAGTCAAAATTGATGAAGCCACCACGACTACTCAACAGGGAAAATACGCCCACGTGGTGGTGGACGTCGACCTAAGCGTTCCTCTCTGCCCTATTGTGGAACTCGACGGTGAAATTCTCAAGGTTGCATATGAAGGGTTGCCGCAGATTTTTCTTCACTGTGGCATGGTGAGCCACGACACCGCAAACTGCAACGCAAAACCAACTACCACTACAACCAACCCAAATCACAAGCCTTCCCCTAGTGCCGGCAGCAAAGACCCAGCCCCAGTCCAGCCCAGAGACCCATCCATCGCGACGCCTGCAGCAAGCCCCAATGGCTATGGTGATTGGATCAATGTCCAACGACCACATCGTCAGAGACACACCGCCAAGATGTCGCCTCAATCCCCTCGTTCCTCTGGCTCTGTTGCTCGATTGGGGGGCTCGCGATTTGCCCCCTTGTCAGAGTCCGTTGCCCACGTCAGTACCTTGCGCTCCCTGCCATCCCATGCCACTCTTTCGAACGTTCCCGCACTGGCCCAAACGATGCGTTTTAAAACGTAGCGTAACAGCCCTTCAATGACAAACCGTGGGCCAAAAACCAACTCCATTGGCCCAAAGGACGTACCTCCCAGGCCCCCAACACGCACAGGACCAGGCTCGCAGGGAATAGTCCAGCCCAGTTTGGACCCATCCCACAGCAAGATCCCAAGCTCAATTATCCCAATCCAATTGCAACCCAACCCAACCGAACCCCATGCCATGGTCCATTTAACGCCCCACCAGGCGGTTTTATATGCTCAGTTCGCAAACGACTCTCAAAAGGAGTCAATAGGCGAACAAAGTCCAATGATGGAAGATCACGAGGCTTCTCATGAGGCTTGTCGAGTCACTGGGCCTAACCATTTCTTACCCCCCTCCTAACCTCCAGACCCTCGGCTAGGAGCAACATGTATGGAAGGAATATTAACCAAGCCAGAGACCGTCGAAGACTCAATATCTCAGGACCCTGTCGGATTAAGTCATGTAGCACGAGAGGGGCAGACCAATACACCTAGTGCCTAGGAATTCCTATCGCAATCCTGTCATGTAGCCAATCCTCGTATGGAATTGCCAAGAGGGGGGGGGGAATGTTTTCAAGTAATATTACGGAATTATCTCCGGCCGAATAGTCCAGGGATCCTGGTGCTTGTGGAAACGAAGATTAGTGAACGCCGAGCACAAGGTGTAATCACCACCCTGGGATTTGATTATTCCTTCCGCGTAGAAGTGGAAGGGTTCGCCGACGGCATTTGGTTATTATGGAAAAAGGATTTTAAAGTGTTGATTGAAGTAGTGCATAAGCAATTCATTCATTCGAAAATTTGCTATGGCGCGCACAAGTTCGAGTTCGCTGCGATTTACGCTAACCCTCAAAAGATTAATAAAAAATTCCTCTGAGAACTCTTACGTGGGATTGGCGCCTCCATAACGAGTCCATGGATTGTCGGGGGGGACTTCAATGATAAATTGCATAACGCGGATAAACGAGGGGGCTCTCAGCACAGTTTGGTGGTTAGTAAGGATTTTAATGATTGGGTTCATAGGTGTGGACTCCAGGACCTGGGATACATTGGTTAGCAATTTTCATGGCGACGGGGAAACATCCAAGTGTGATTAGATAGAGCATTGTGTTCGTCGGACTGGTGGGAGTTGTTTCCACACATAGTGAATCACCACCTACCATTCCTGGGCTCTGACCATCGGCCACTACTGATTAAGTTTAACCACCAGAGCTCGTATGCAGGTAGTTGACCAATGTTTCACTTCCAATCGACGTGGCTTGCTCATGCGGATTTCCCTACAGTAGTTGCTGAGAAGTGGATCCCGAACGACGAATCGATGATGCACTCATTGAATCAGTTCTCCAACCATCTCACACACTGGAACCGCACTGTCTTTGGTAACATCTTCCGTCGCAAGCGACGGTTGTTAGCTCGAATGGAAGGTATACAAAGGACACTGATGTTGGAGGAGACTGATAATCTTTTGGCACTAGAAGATAAACTGAGTGGGGAACTAGTCCAGGTGTTATGTGAGGAAGAATTATTCTGGCACCAAAAAGCTAGGTGTGACTGGTTGGCACAGGGTGATCGAAACACCAATTATTATCACAGGGTCACTATGTACAAAAGGAAGAAGGTAACGATTACTCGGCTCCTCGATGAAAATGGGAATGCAATCGACGATCCCCAGATTCTGCGAACCATGGCTAGAAATTATTTTGCCCAATTTTATACAACAGATGAGGGCACACCACAACACCTCCAGCAATCATGAACCTTCCCTCGATTACCAGAGGAAATACTCCTGGACATTGGGCAACCGGTCTTAGCAACCGAAATTAAATCAGCTCTTTATGGCCTGAACTCAAATAAAGCACCGGGTGTTGACGGGTTTACGACTTTATTCTTCCAAAAACACTGGGACACAGTAGGCTCATCGGTGGTGAAGTATATTCAACGGGTTTTTCGTAACGAAATCTGGGAACAGGAATTGAATAAAACTATCCTAGTCCTGATTCTAAAAGTTCTGTCCCCCACTTCTCTTAATCAGTTTCGTCCTATCAGCCTTTGCTTCGTACTCTACAAGACCATATCGAAAGTGATAGTCAACCGGTTGAAACCACATCTCGACAAGTTAGTGGCCAATACGCAGTGCAGTTTCATCCCTGGACGACATTTAATCGAGAATATTATTATTGTGCAAGAGATCATCCACTCCATGCGTCAAAAGTAAGGCAAGACTGGGTATTTTGCTTTAAAAGTGGATCTGGCAAAAGCCTATGATCGGTTGAATTGCTCCTTTCTTTTCGACACCCTCTAGGAAATTGGTATTCCTCATAACATCCTCAGTGTCATTATGAGATGTGTGGTTACGGCTACAATGCAGGTTGCGTGGAACGGCTCTCTTTCCGACCCATTTCATCCGAGGAGGGGCATTCGCCAAGGTGACCCCCTTTCGCCTTATTTATTTGTGCTATGCATGGAACGCTTGGGTCATCTTATTACCTAAGCGATGGTTCAAGACACGTGGAAACCGTTTAAGTGGGGTAGCACAGGACCTGCCATCTCATATCTTTTTTTTACAGATGATTTTATCCTTTTTGGCGAAGTTATAAACATGCAGATTGCAATGGTCTCGAGAATCATGGAGGAATTCTGCCAAGTATCGGGACAGCAGGTGAACAGAAGCAAATCCCGCATTTTCTTTTCCAAGAATGTCCCTGCGGACCGAGCACGTCGGCTTAGCCAAGTATTATAAGTCCGATGTACGAATAACTTGGGAAAATATTTAGGAGTGCCTTTGATCCATGAGAGAGCAAACAGGCACACGTATCAGTACATCCTAGATCGAGCTCAGTAAAAGCTAGCAGGATGGAAGCAAACGCCTTATCCTCAGCAGGACGTGTTACTCTAACTCAGTCAGTCCTGACATCCCTCCCCATTTTTTTGATGCAAACTGTCTGGTTGCAATGCCAACTATGCGATGAGTTGGAAAAAATAATGCGATCCTTTATCTGGGGTTCGACAGCTGGCCAAAGTAAATTACATCTAGTCAACTAGGCGGCAGTTTGTCGACCTAAGAATCCAGGGGGATTAGGGCTCAAGAGTGTTCGAGCAACCAATGATGCACTCCTGACAAAACTGGGATAGGAGTTGCTCACTAGGCCATCAGCATTATGAGTGCAAATCCTAAGAGCGAAATACCGGTTAGATTTCACTCAGATTCTAGAGACTTTGCAAAAGCCAAGAGCGTCGATTATATGGAGGAGGCTCTTAACTACGTGGGATTACGTCAGACAGGGAATATTGTGGAAACTAGGTAATGGCAAACAGATCCGATTTTGGATCGACCAATGGCTAACCAATTGGAGCCCACTAATCACACAGACCACGTCACCCCTTCCTGACACGATGTTGCCTACTCACATCCGGGAGTATGTGGACAGGAGGCGTCATTAGAACTGGGACATCATTCGGAACTATCTTCCTCCCTCAGTATGCAGAGTCTTTGCAGACATGCGACCTCCCTCTGAGAATAGGGGGGAGGATGAAATTGTCTGGAGTCCGGAGCCATCTGGAAAATTCACAGTGGCGTTAGCCTATGAATTAATTGTCAACTTGGACCCTGATACGCAGAACCCAATATGGAAAGCGGTTTGGAAATGGGCAGGTCCACAACGCATTCGTCCCTTTCTGCGGCTACTGGAACAACGAAAATTACTGACTAATTACCAGCGGGTTGCTAGACATCTAACTACTGATAGCAGTTGTAACCACTGTGGATAAGAAGAGACTTTATTGCATGCACTGAGGGATTGCCCTCGGGTGGCTGCTTTCTGGCACCAATTTTCACCTGAGATGATAGTGGCTGATTTCTTTCAATAGGACATGGACATGTGGTTAGGAGCAAACATCACTAAACTTGTTCCCACTCAGTTCGGCGACTGGGCCACTAGTTATGGTGTAGCCTGCTGGTTTCTCTGGCAATGGAGAAACCGCAGCATTTTTTAAGCAAAATTTGCCTAGCCGGTGGCTAGACATCGCATGGTTTTCGATTATGTTCACTGGATCGTGAAAGCCCATGAAGTGACAGGATGAGTTGTTGCGACGATGGGATTGCCCATAGGGCACGTAGTGAGTTGGCAGCCACCACACAAAGGGTGGATCAAATTAAATACAGATGGCGCTGTGCAACTTGGGACTGATCGGGGTTCGGCTAGGGGATTACTACGGGAACTTGCGCATTTTTCCTGTGAAAACAATGAGATGCGTATCAAGCGCAAGTTGAATACTTCGATTTCGTTGGACACTGCAAGATCGTAGCTTACCTTGAAACCTAAACTTCTAAAGCATCTCCACATAATTTTGGCTTACTTTACAAGAAATGATAGTGACATTCTCGTAAACATATTTCAAGGTGGTTTAATTGAATTGAACTCCAATATTCAATAATCTAAAGTTGATAACGTAGAAAGTTATGATGCTAAATTCAAATCTTAGTTCTCTACCTGACAAAAAACATGAATAGAAGTACTTGTAACTTTCCGAGCACTTTTGATTACAGAAGGTCTTAATTATACAAGTATTTGACGGTCTGGCGAAGTGTTGCCTTCATGGTATTAGAATCAATTTAAAATCCTGGTGGGACATATTTTAATGAATCACCGTATAATTAATTTGGCAACTAGAGTTCCAAAACTCTGTCCAAACATTATTTATCTGAAATTAGCTTACAATGATATGACCCCAATACGAATATGATGGGGACGTTAGAGATGAAGGCGTCTAAGTCAATGCAGAGAAATTACCATGTTCAGTAACCAACATGGGACTCTCTTTTGTGTGCAAATTATTCCCGTAATTAAAGAAATTATAGAATTTGATTTGATGATTAAATACTTGGAATTGCTTATGTCTTAAATAATTTATTAAAATCAGGTCAATTATAATTTAATTGCAGTAGGTATAGGTTAGGTAACAAAATCACCCATTGTATTATTATTGTTCTGGTTGAGGTGTAACCATCTACATTACTTACTGCCTGTATCTATTTTCTTCCACGAAAAGGTCCCCTTCTTGATTATAACTTGTAAACATCTGTCATTTTAATATTACATTGAAGTAGAAAGGGATGACTTTTCTATCAGGAATCACTTAAAAACCCTTTTTCAATTTTTCATGAACCCTATCGTGGAAGGCGGAACCCAGCACGCACCAAAAAATAGTTAAATGTGACCTTATGTCCGTCTTCGGGTGATAAACTAGGGACCATCCCTCGGTTCAAAACTCGGAAGTGTCTGTGAGATCGTAACACGACGATGGAATTCATCTCACTGCAGACCAGGGCTTCGGAGCCCTACACTTCTGGTACACATGTTTGGGCCATAACCCACTATAGCTTAAGGAAACGTGGATCATTGACATAATTGACATATTTAAAATTGATTAAAGATACAAAATGCTTTTTATGTTTCTTCATTTAAGAAATTATAAATTATAAAACATTTTATTAATTGTTATCAAATTATTTTAACAAAATTAATTACTAATATGAATTAAATAACAACATAAATTTGATTAATTAAGTAACAATTAATTACTTAATATTTTATTTTAAAGTAATTTAAAGGTACAATTAATTATATAATATTTTCTTAAAATTACAAGTTATGTCTAACAAAAATAAATTGTAAAAATTTTAATATCAAATGATATTTTTGTGAATTAAAATAATAAAATATTTTTAAAATAAAAATTTATTATGTCTTTTAAATTTTGTACATTCAAATCTAACGTTCATTCTGTCTAGATTAATGTTGATGTTTTAGGGTCTTGATCTGCTGTAACAATTTGAATTTGTACTTTTAGCCTCATGGATAGTGTCAGATCATGAAGTTTGATGTTGAAATCTGAAATACATTAAAGATCGCAACATCATTGAATTACAAGATGTTCCTTTCGGATATGAAGATATCAGAGATCAACTATTACAATATTGCCCCGAAAAGTTGTGACCAATTCAATCGTCCACATCCATTATGAAAGATTTCTGAGTTCTATGTTTTGGTTTACATGAAGATTTTGACCTTTGACTGGGTTCTTCTCGTCATCGAGGGATGTAAACCTCATCATCACTATCAAAATCATCATTCATCCAACAATCACAATCAGAATTGCACGTAGATAGATCTGTGTCCCAAATGAAATGGCCATTAACGTGGCTAACATATACTTTTGGTCCACCATGGTGGACAGAATGGATTGGAGGGCCATCAACATCTTCTTCGTGAAAAAAAGATGTGCTAATGATTATGATTGGACCAATATATGATATATAATTACTTTTTATGAATATAATTATCTAATTTTTATATTTAATGTATGTATCTTTATCCACATTTTATTTGAAATAATGTATTATTAATTATTATAAAGAATTTGTATCAAATTAATAACCTTAATACTTTGAAAAATATCTTAGATGTGAAGACACGAGAGACACAGGAGGTGATTTTGTTAGCAACTGCAGCTTGGAGAATATGAACTAGTCATTGTAGAGTGTTCTTTCAAACTGATGAGCCTAATGATTTAGAGGTTGATATTGTTCAAAATATTATCTTGACTAGTCGTGAGATTTTTCATACAAGGGCCCATACATCCAAGGTCTCACCGCATAGCAAGCAGGTTCGATGGCTGACCTCTGCGGTTAATGTGGTCAAGCTTAATACGAATGGGGCATCACGTGGTAATCTAGGTATTACAGGTCTCGATGGACTGCTACATGATGCTTCTGATAGATAGTTAGTGGGCTTCACTGCACATCTCAGAATTTGTTCTAATATAGCAGTGGAACTACATGCTTTACGGATGGGTTTGGTTTTAGCTTGGGATGAGGGTTTTCCCAAGCTCATTTGTGAAACTGATGCAAAGGTTGTTTTGGAGTTGATCAATTTTGCAAATATCTCTTTCCTCTCTTTAGGAGACTTGATCATAGACCTCGGAGTGCTAAGTCGTCAAGACTGGGAATGCAGTTTCCATCATACATTGCATGAAGGCAATTTTTATGTAGATGTGTTATCTAAGATGGGTTGTGACTTGGAGGTGGATTATGAAGTTTTGAGAGCGACACCAGAATCCTTAGTCTTGGCATTGCAAGCTGATGCATGGGGGGTTAAATTCCCCCGAGGTTGTAAGCTAGGTTAATTTCCTTTAGTTCCAGTTTATTTTCTTTCCTTTGTTCACCAAAAAAATACTTTGAAAAATAAATTTTATTTTCATAATAGTAAATAACATGCTTAATATTTTATAATGCTACAACAAGAATAACAACCTCAATCTAGAAAAAATCCATTAAACACTTTTAATTAATTTTAACAAATCCTAAATCATAATAATCCCTCGTTAAGATAACAATCTCTAATTAAAAATTAACTCTAAATAACTTTAATTAAACTTAAATTAATTAACATTGTCCCCTTTTTCCTTCTCTCCTGCTCCGACCACCATCATCGACGACCTAGCGACCATCACCATATCCCCAGTTGTATTCTCAATCCTAACAACTAAAGTACCTCTAGATACAGTGGCTTTCCCACAGCTCAAACTTCCCCCAGTCTTCAATTTTTGTCCACTATTCTCTTCTCTTCTCTCTCTTTATATCTATAGATGTGTGTATACAGGCAGACACTAATGAACTAAGTTAGCAACAGTGAAAATAAGCAAAGGCATTTCTTATATCTCAAGATTATCCTCATTCATGGTGAAGATATAACCACCAGAGGGCCATCTCATCAGCGTTGACGATAGCGGCAAGGGCGTCGCTTCTAACATCTTTCCTTTCTCTGAAGCTTCTATTGAGAAGTTGTTGTAGGCCAGATTTCAATTGCTGGCAACCTAAATCAGTCCCAGTTGATTTCACAAAGCAAAAGTACTAGGATTAGAAAAATATCGTTAAAATACAATGATTATCTTGTCTCCTAAAAGGTGTGAAATGTGTAATGACTGAGTGAATATGTTGTTGCGGAAAAAATAGGAACTTTGTTAAGATTGTTACAGACTTATTATAAATATGAGAACGAATACAAGAAAGGGGTATGAAAAAGTTATTTCCAACAACTCCTTTGTCTTCTCTCCTTCTCTCTCAATCTTTTATATATTTTTCCCTCCTTTTATGTTTTTTTCTTCATTTTCTAACGTCAGGCCAACAAAGTCCTAATTTCTTTCTCCCATCTTGAAATCGCTAGCATCATTTGGTGCTTTCTTTGAGAGAGCTGTGACTACCGAAGGAATGGTCACACGCTCCAAGGCTGTTGAGGACCAAATCTCAAGCTCATCGACCAATACAATCAACAATCGATTGTGGTTGCTGAACACACTTCTACCTTGGAGAAACCGCAACAACAACACAATAAGTCTCTTAACAAGCTCCACATTTCCATATCTACCCATACCATCGTCCTTCATGAAATATTGGGCAAGCTCTCTAGCAGGAGCATAACCCGTTCACAACCACCCTTACTTCCCCTCCTGAACACCTTGCCCCTGATTCAGCACCCTGCCACTTCCTCTTCTTCTCACATCGCAGCTCAATCTCCTTCTATACATGTAAATGCACCACCCTTCAATCCAACCCACACCTACATACCCAGATTACCTAAACTTAAAATTCCTCTATTCAATGGTGACAATGTTCAAGGCTGGTTCTTCCAGGTTGAATGCTTCTTTGCATATCACAATACCCCGTCTGAACATAAATTTACCATTGTTGCGTTTTATATGCGAGCACAACTTTGCAATGGTATCAATGGATGCATTCCGCTTCTCAGTTGACATCTTAGGAGACATTCACTTAAAAACTTAATCTCAGATTTAGGTCATCAAAATTTATAAACCATGAAGCACAACTTTACAAGCTGAAGCAAAACACCACCGCAGCAAAGTACCTTGCTAATTTGAGGTCGTGTCGACTCAAAGAATAGGATTGAGTCATTCCAACTTACTCAACTGCTTTATTTCAGGTCTTAGAGATGACATCCAATGAGAGCTCTGCCTTCTAGAACCACAAACTCTCAATGAAGCCATGGGCATGGCTAAGTTTGTGGAGGATAAGTGCAATGCAACAAAGGCTTCTCTACCTCGAACCACCTGCACTAAAACACAACCCGTTCTTACCCCATTCTTATATACTTCCTCACCACCTCAAAGCCCAAACACGGCACCTAACCAAATAACCCAGAAACTCAAACACAGTCCTTATCCATTAAGAGACTCACTTCAACTGAAATGGCAAATAGATGAGAAAAGGGTTTATACTTTAATTGTGATGAGAAATTCGTACCTGGACATCGGTGCAAGCCACCTTAATTTCTCTATCTCACTACTGAAGGGGACTCAATCACAGCAGAAGGGGAAGCAAGTGAAGCAAACAATGATGTTAATATGGGGAACTCTACCGATGGCCTGGACTGACCACCTCAGATTTCGTTCCAAGCATTCACAGGACAACTAGTTCCCTCCACCATGAAATTAATAAGTTCTATCACTAGTCGATTGATCATTGTTTTTATTAATGGGGGATTAACAAATAACTTCATCCAAACTCTATTAGCCACTCATTTAGGACTACCTATCCAAGCTTCAGCTCATCTCAAATTGATCGTGGGCAATGGAGAATCTATAGAGTGTGCTGGTACTTGTCGACAAACACCAATCCATCTAGGACAAGCGATGTTTATTGTCGATTTACTTCTTCTACCCATTTATGGAACAAACCTTGTTCTAAGGGTTCAATGACTCTCTCAATTAAGCCCCATTTTGTTTGATTACAACTCTTTATGGATACAGTTTTAACATGAAGGTTCTAAGATCCGACTAAGTGGGTTATGGAAACCAAACTTGAGCCACATATATCTAAAACCACTCAAATGCTACAACAATACTCAAGCAGTGATCCAATTTTATCATCTCTCTATTGACTCAATTCACTCCTCCCCTAAACCAATGATTGGAGTTACGCTCCTTCACCTTTTCTCAACGCCCTCAACACCCTATTTATCAAATTCAAAAGAAATTCTCTTCTCACACTGGGTTACTGCCTCAGAGATTCTTAGGTCATCGCATTCCTCTCTTGCCCAATAACCCACCAGTCAATGTAAGACTATACAGCTACCCCTATTTTTAGAAATCTGAGAATGAAAAATTAGTTGGAGAATGTTAAAGGATGGTAATCCATCCCAATACAAGCCCATTCTCTTCCCCAATACTCTTGGTCAAAAAGAAGGATGCCTCATGGTGCTTCTGCATCAATTATTGTGCTCTAAACACGATAACAGTCAAGGATTAGTTTTCGATTCCGATGGTGGATAAACTTTTAGATGTACTCCACGGAGCTTTTGTATTCTCTAAACTTGACCTTCGTGTAGGTTATCACTAAGTTCAAATTCACCCACCCGACATTGAGAAGATAACATTTCGAACACACGAAGTTCATTACGAGTTCATTATCATGCCGTTTGGACTCTCCAATGCTCCCTCCACGTTCCAAGCATTAATGAACTTAATTTTTCATGAGAATCTACGACGATATGTCCTTGTATTCTTTGACGACATCTTGGTGTATAGCCCCAACTGGGAGAAGTGTTTGCAACATTTGGAGTTAGTATTCACTATCTTATAGAACAACTCATTATTTTCAAAGCTCTCTAAATGCAAATTTGTTTGTACCTAATTAGTTTATCTTGGCCACAAGATTTAGTTACAGGGTGCTATCGAAGGTTCGTAGCAAGGTATTCCACCATTGCTGCTTCTTTGACACAACTCTTGTGCAAAAATGCTTTTGTATGGAATATGGAGGCTACCACAACATTTGAAATTTTGAAGAGAGTCCTGTCCAGCACGCCAGTATTAGCCCTTTCGAATTTTGATGAGCTTTTTGTGCTGCAAACGGGTGCTTTTGGTTAAGGGATTGGAGCAATTTTATCACAAAATGGGCGCCCGATAGCATTTTTTAGTAAGGAATTACCACCACGACTTCAAAATTCTTCCAACTATTGTGTAGTATCCCATCTCTTAAATTGTTGAAGGATTTAAAGTGTTAGACTACTGAGTCACATGAGTGGCATCATATAGAATGAATTTGGTACATTTATGACATGATTTTATGATTTTATTCAAATGCATAATATTAGCATACACACATGAATTGTGAGTTAGATAAATTACATTCAATTGACTTATTTTGGGATATGAAACTAAAATGAATGTGATATGAATTTGCATTTCCAATGTCTTGTACTTTGGTTTACCAATTATAATTAGTAACTTGGAATTAATTGTTCCAATTGAGAGATTGATGAATTAATATGTACATCAAGTCTAGGAAAAATGTCAAATGGTAAGACAAGTTGACATGTGAAAAATTAGGATGACTAAGCCTATGAAATAAGTGACAAATGGCATAGCAAATTAAGTGACAAATGGCAGAAATGACTGAGTGACAAATGGCCTAGCATAATTGGTGACAAATGGCAACTTATGGAGAGGACAAGTGACTTACATGCTTAGGGATATATGTCAATGTAACATGGTAACATCTAGCGTCTAATGAATTAAGCTACTGTAGGGATGTTTCTGATAAGTTCATTCTTCTTCTTTCCTTTACTCTCTCCACCAAAACTTGCTTCTATCTCATATCTCTGTGTTTTGGTCTAAGTCTTGCTAAGTTGCTACACCAAAATCCATGCTTTTACCCTTCATAAAGTTAGGTAGAGAACCAGATCATTGTTGTCTCTTTAACTTTGCTGAAAACCAACCTACTTCCACCTTGAATTTGAGATGATCTTGCACATATGGAGAGCTAAGTTAACTTGATGAATTAAGGTGGAACTTGAGCTAAAAGTAAGTAAAGCATTGATCTTTGTGGTTTATGATGATTAAATTGGGATGGATTGCATGAGTGTTGATGATGAAATGAGTTCTGTAAAATGATGCTTAATAAGAATTTTTGTTTTGGTTTTTGATGCATGAAAGACAATAGTTTATGAGCTGCCAAATGAATGATTTTGAGTTAGTATTGGAGATGAAATTGATGAGAAATTGAAGTATAATTAAGGTATAATTAATGGACTATGATGAAGATGTTTTGAATTTGGTATGAGGGTGTTAAAATCTGGACAACAAAATTGAAGGGAAATGGATGGTGCACCTTCAGTTCACCAATTCCACGATCGTGGATAGCTGCATTGCTCCTTCCTATAAACGTGGGTAATGCTTTGGAAATGAAATTTTTGGTTTTGTGTGATTCTTGAACCAACTAAGGATAAGTTATTTTACTTTGGTGTATTTGGACTTGATTGAGGCTTGAAATGAACTTAGTTTAATGTTGGATTTGTTGGTTAAGTGTTTGATAAGTTTAGGTTGTTAATTGATATTATAACTTAAAGAATGGATTGTCTTGATATCAATGTATTGAAATCTAGAAATTATGAGTTGTTAAAGGAATTAAAATGTTCTTAAGAATGCAAATATGATTCAAAGGATATGAGTAATGTGTATTTGATATTGGAGAACATGACGTAATTGTGAGTGAGAATTGGATAATTATGTGAACGTATATGATTGATGAATAAATCAAGCTTACTTAAGGTATAAGCCTAATTGCAAAATGGTAGTATACAAGCTATAAAGTTTGAATGATCTGAAAGCGTATAAGTACAGTCAAGATCTTTGTATATTAATACATACCCGGAAGGTCAATTGAGCATGCATTGAAACATGATATACATATATATATGTGAATTATTGAATAATCATATGATTGACAACTTAATGATGTGGATTGCATGAAAATAGATACACAAGTTGATCGTCAACATCCAGGCATTGTTGGATCATCAAGGTAATAGCTTATTTGAAGCGTACTGTGAGTTAACCTCGATGTGTAAACTCAATTATATATGTCTCTGTATGATTTGTATGCTAAATATGAAATGTGAGAACAATTGAATGTGAAATGCTCGAATGAATATGAAATGCGTGAGCAATTGAATGTGAATTGTTGGACTGATGAATTTGATACATGTGACAGAAGTACACAGGAATAAAAGGTAATGAAACATGACATATGGAATGATGCATCACATTGAAATGCATAATTAGATAAAGGAGTTGTAACTGGAGTGACTAACATGAAAAAGAGCTTTAAGCTCAGGATTGTGCATAAAGAGCTACAGGTTCAGTTATTAATAAGTATGGTACCCACAACAGATACGAGATAGTAAATAGGCGCTCAGTCACAACAAAGTAAAATAAAATGGAGTCACAGGAGCATTTGCATATACATCATTATATGTATCATATGATTGAATTGAAGTTAATTATTGAATTGTTTGAAATATAATTGAAAAGTAAAATGAGGATGTATTGTGATATGATATGTTAGTTACCTAATATACGTATGAAAGTATGATAAACTTGATGTACTTAATAAGGTATGATGAAATATGATGTGATATTCAATACTGGATGATATGTAATACTTGTTGATTGGGATATGACTTGTCTCTGTGTATCTGACTTAAATGAATACATCAATGATGGTTCACTCACTGAGTTCGCAAACTTATCAAAATTGCAATCTTGATTTTTAGGTTCAAAGGAGATCTAATTAGACTAATTAGAGTATAGCTACTGCATTTGGACATGAGCTAGTGGTTGGGATCAGTTGTACATGCAGATTTCTCTAGTCATTATGCATCAAGAATAATATTTCTCACCTATTGTCAAATGTATATGTGAACTCAAAAGTGTAACGACAATTGTCATTTAATATGATTGTGAATGAAATTATTCAAAATTAATGTTTTAAATGATTTTTGATATGTAATGTCTTAAAATGTGGTAATGCGATCGTCTTAAAGTGCCATTCTCGTTAAGTATGTTCTCGAATAATCGTCAACATGTTCGGGCATATGCTCTATAAGATTGATGTGTTACATATTGTTAAGAAATGATTGTAATAACAAAATCATTCGTTGATGGTGATAGTACCTTCTTGGGAGGCGATTCACAGTCCAAACCGATCACCAAAGTCTGTGTTCTCTCCACAATTAGGTTATTCAAACACTAGAACAACAAAAATGGCTCACCAAACTTCTTGGGTGTGATTTTAATATTCCATATAAACCTAGAGTTGAGAATAAACCAGCTGATGCATTGTCTAGAGTTTCCCACAACACTTTCCTTACCCTCCAGATAGTTTATAAGCCAGCGATTGCTATTTGGGATGTTTTACGAGAATTTTACAAGACTCATAAAGCTTCTACCTAACTCATTACTTCTATTGAAGATTACCCTGTTGATTTTAAGCACCACATCGTGAAGGATAGACTAGTTTGGTACAAAGGCATAGTTCTTATACCTCTGGAATATATATTTCAACCCTTAATCTTGCATGAATTCAACAACTCACCCATCGGAGGACATGCTGGAATGCAACGAACACTTGCTCGCATTGCTATCATTTTTTATTGGCCAAAGATGAGGCAAAGTATTCGGGAATATGTAGCAAAACGTCAAGTTTGCCAAATGGTTAAACCATTCAATAAAGCACCACAAGGCTTACTCCAGCCACTCCCATTCCCAGAAAGATATGGGATTTGTTGTCCATGGATTTTATGACTCACCTACCCCTGTTTGCTGGCAAAACCACAGTTTTTTGTAATAGTGGATAGACTCTCTAAACATGCCCATTTCTCTGCCTTATGAGCATATTTTTCGGCTCCACAAGTTACTGAGATCTTCATTCGAGATATAGTGTGCCTCCATGGTTTCCTCGTTATCATTGTCTTAGATAAGGACCCTATCTTCATGAGCTCTTTTTGGAGAGAATTGTTCAAACTGCAGGGAACTACTCTTGCAACTAGCAATGCTTATCACCCCCAAATCGGTGGACAAACCAAGGTACTCAATCGCTGCTTGGAAGATTCTTTGTGTTGCTTCGCTTCAGACCATCCTAAGCAATGGTTTCAATTTTTGCCATAGGCTGAGTGGCATTACAACACTTTATGGCACTCTGCCATTAAAATGACTCCATTTGAGGCCGTATTTGGGCATTCCCCCACGAACAGTTTTAGACTATATAGGCTCCTCCATTACGGTTGCTGCTGTTGAAGACTTGTTGAAGTTATAAGCTGATGTGTTAAACACTCTCTGGGCCAATAAACACTCTCCGGACCAACCTACAGCGTACTCAAATTCGCATAAAAAATCAATTCGATTGTGAAAGAAATGATGTTTCTTTTTAAGTGAAATATTTCTGAAATTGCAACCCTATCGCTAACCCTCTATGGCTTACCAACAATTTAACAAGCTTTCTAAGCAATTCTTTAGTCCATTTCGCATCACTGAGCGAACTGGTCAAGTTGCATATCGGCTATCTCTGCTCCCTTCAGCTCAAATACATGACATGTTTCATGTATTTAATTTGAAGAAATCTGTTAGTGATCTGTCAGGACAATTTATTCCCTTACCACTACATTTGTTAATTCTCAACGTATTCTTAAACTTGCTGTTGTGCTTGGGTATTGCAAGATTATACAAAAAGGCCAGCTTTGTGCTCAAATTTTGGTCCAATGGGAGAACCAACCACCTTCTGATGCTACTTAGGAAACTCTACATGAATTCTTATAGGATTTTCCTAACTTTGACCCTGAAGACAAGGTGTCTTTTGAAGGGGGGAGCAATGTTGCAGGCCAGAATTCAATTGCTAGCAACCCAGATCAGTCCCAGTCAATTTCACAAAGCAGAAGTGCTAGGATCAGAAAAATGCCATTAAAATACAATGATTATCTTGTCTCCTAAAAGGTCTGTGATTGAGTGAATATGCTATTGCGGCAAAAATAGGAACTCTATTAAGGTTGTTATAGAGTTATTATAAATATGAGAATGAATACAAGAAAGGGGTATGAAAAAGTTATTTCCAACAACTCCTTTGTCTTTTCTCTCCCTCTCTCAATCTTTTATATCTTTTTTCCTCCTTTTCTGTTTTCTTCTTCATCTTCTAACGTTAGGCCAACACTTCTTTCTCTCATCTAGAAATCGCTAGCATCAGAAGTCTTGGAAGTTAATTTTGAGAAAGCCAAAATTGGCACTTTTAACAATATTCCGAACACAAATTTCACACTGTGTCACCACTCTCTAGACAAGGAGTATCTTGATCAAGACATAGGATAACTGTAGGTGGAGAAAAGGACCACCATAGGTGGAGAATCCATTCATACAAGGTGCTTTTGGAAAGTTTAGTGGAAAATTGAAGGAGCTAGAGGACATTATCGATTAAAGGAATGCAAACAAGAAGTTCAAGAAGAGAAATAGAGTTGGTGTTGTCCTTTACGAGCTTTTGAAGCCATTTTTTGAACTGGGAAATTACAAGAGGAGCTCCATCCATTATCTCAATTAACTCCTATAAATTAGGGTTTGAGAGATTATGAGGCAGTCGGCTATCAGTGTGGTGGTCGAAGCGTGCAAAAAAATTTTAAAAAAAGGAGAATGTTAAGTATTTTAGGTTTAATTAAGATTGTTTAGAGTTAATATTAAATTAGATTTTATTATATTAATTAAATTTTATTGTGATTTATTAAAATTAATTTAAACTCTAGTATTAACTTAGACTCAAATTTTCATCAATTTATGATTAAATTCAAATAATTTTAAAATGTTAAGATTTTTTAACACTGTAAATATTAAAATTTAATATTTTTATATAAATTTAGTATTAAAATATAATTTTTGTATAATAAAATATTAAGTAAATTATTATTTACTTAATATCAATTTTATGTTACACTTATATTAAACTAACATATTTTAAATTAAAAGTTCTTATCTTTTTTATTAGATGTAACGATTCTACTTTAAAGTTATTTAAATTCTTTCGTATCCGTCTAATAATTAATATGATATGAGTTATATTTTAAATTTTCCACTACTTTACCCGCAAACTTTAAACAATTCTTATACCCTTTTTATGCATGTATGATGTATCTAAAGAATGATTGCAACAACTTTTGTATTAGCAAGTTTAAAATCAAATTCATCTTTTTGACAATGTATATATGGAAGATATTTATAATAACTTTATTGTAAATATATATTTTTTATAAATATGATGACTTCTCTTATAATTATATATTAAAATTTTGTATATTATATTTAAATTTTTATAGTATATACGAAGCTTTAATCATTATGTACCATGAACTTTTTATAATTCAGTTACTCACGTGTTCTTATATCTTAAGAATAATAAAGAGGTTTATTCTTTTCAAATTTTATAAAAAAATATTTTTATGTTCAATATTTATTTGTTGTGTAGGTGTAAATATAAAATAAAGAAGTTTGAGTAAATAATTTTTATTTTATGTGATGTATGAATATAAATAAACATATTTATTTGAACATTATATATTTATGTATATATTAAATATACAATTAATGAGACGTTAAATTTTATGAAAATATTTTTACATAACTCTAAGGTAAATATGAATCAATGCCTAAAGTATTTTCTTAATCAATCTTATTTTTAAAATAAACATTAAACTATTTTGACTTTCATATTCTACGTTTATAATAAAGTTAATATTTCATTAATTTAAAATAGAATTGACTTATAATACATACGTATAAAGTGTTAAAATTAAACCATAATTTTTCTAAAATATTTAGTTTAAACTCCAAAATGACACCGTTGGTAATAGGTATCACTTTATTAATTACATGTCATGTCAGTGTTAACGTAACATCTACAGTACATAATAAAATTCACGTGGTTGTTAAAAATAAATTTGTATCATATTAAAATGATATCATAGATTTATGCATCACATGCATTACAATGCAGCGGAAGTGTTGAAATCTAATTTCGACCACATGACATCCCTAAAACTTCCAGAAACTTAGATGCATACATACTCACAATATATGAATATGAAATTTCAGTACATGTAACTTTTAATTATGCTCATTTCTTGATTATTCTCCTTATTTGAGTTGTTGCAAACACCAATCCGTTCCTTGATCACCCAAGAACACGAAGAAATAATGTGTAAGGGTGGTTTGAGTACCAAACTAGATGAGCTCAAGTAAATGCTCAAATGGAGAGAAAGATCAAGATTATGTTGTATGCTATTTGATTCATGCAATAATTGCATAAATTGCATGAACAAGACTTAAGACACTTCTCTCTCACCCTAGAATACTTCTAAACCCCTTATCATCTCACTTTGAGTGTGTTAGAATTGGTTAGCCTCCTTTTGTACATAAGTGAAGAACTCACTTATGTACATCTGTTGAGCCTTCGGCCACAATTGTGGCCTATGAGACATGATCATAGCCTATTTAAAAATAGTCATACACACTTTTTTTTATCTGATCTTTTATGCGAGTAACCCTTAGGTTCTCAATTATTTTAGGCACTTGAATTAACTCTTAATTCGATCAAATGATGGATGGTTTCATGATACCAATTAACCGAATACGAGTGGATTAACACACAAACTCTTCGATAGTTAATTATCCAACTTATGAACCTTTCCATAGACAATTACCTTGCAATTGTCGTTTCACCATACTATACCCCACTTGATTCAGAGTATGGGCTATGTGCCAACTCCCACTAGACTGACTATGTCACATCTAGTCCAAGTGATGTTAGTTCTTATCCTAAGATCTTATTACTCTATATCATTGAAGACTCTCTTGATGACACATAACTGTTCTGGACAGAGATTCCTGAGTAATGACCCTAACAAGAGGCCGTTGTAACATCCCCTCACCTATGGGAAGGGTAATATGGTAATTTGGAACGGGTTAGGAGTGTTTAACATTGCATTGATATGTTCATGCATTCATATATGCACATGAATAGCGAATAGTGAATTTTTGCACATGTAAATTATTGTACATGCATTCATGACATTTCCCGGTTTAATTGTGAATAATTGTGATTTTTGAAAAATAGGCTTTTTGTGTGTAAAATTGGTATTGGAGAGGGTTATTGGGGTTTTATAATTTTTAGAGAATTATAGGAATTTTTTCGGGAATTTTTCAGAGTCAATTTTGGACCCGAAAAATTGTCAAGTGACAGAAAAGGGGTCTACCGGTAGTGAAAATGACTGTCCAATGGCACTTGAAACTTAGACTCATAAAATTAGGAATTATTGAATGGAGCCATTGGAATTTTGGAGAAATTGAAATTTGGAATTGGAAGACAATGAAG
>JAOQMS010000003.1:7546140-7606643 GCA_027563885.1 Erythroxylum longipes | reverse complement strand
GTCTCACAACATTCAGAGTTCAATAACTAGGATTCCGTAAACCAAGAAAAAGATTTAGCTATTCATAATGAAATTGAGCATAAAAGAAATAACAAAATATATTGTCTCCATCCCAAGTCTTTCCATAAAATTCGAAAATAGAAAGAAAAACACTGCAGAAAATAAACTAACTATGGCTGCCGAAAACAAGAAGATAGACTAAACAAAACGTCGAAAACTACTCCTAAAGGGGTTGCATGAACAGTACTGTGAAGCAAAACACTGCAGAAAACACAAGCTATCTAAAGTCTACGTTGAAAGCAAGAAGAAGAAGAATGCAGAAAAATATACGACAATCCTAAGGTGGCTGTTGAAATCCCAAAGTAAAACAATGCAGAAAAATTCCGTCTCTTATGTCTCTCTCAAGTCAGAAGAAAACAGCTGAAAAATAAAAGACTCCTCCTAGGACTCTATGAACAGTGCTGTGAACAGTAACACCTCTCACTGTTCACATTTTTGTTCCTTTAATGCATTTTTGTCTCTCTTTCCTTCCCTTCTCGTAATCTTTTGTAGATAATCGTTATCTCACTTCAAGTTGCAGATCTCCTTGATAAGGTAGAAGTCTAATCTTTAAAGTTTGTGAAAATTATGGATTTAAACTTTGAAACAAACTCTACAGAATCTTGCCCATCCTTGCACGTGGCCACGTCTAGTGACTACATTGTTGCCAGATTTGGAATTTTGGATTTTCTTCGTTTCTTTTTCATCTTTTTAATTCAATTTCATCTCCAAGGTGTTAAAAATCATCTGCAAACAATTATAGGATAATTCCATTAATTTTGAATAATAATTTCAACACATTAAAGAGATTTAAGTACAAAATAAGTGCAAATTGATGACTTAACATCAGATGACTACTGCTATCAGAATAGAGTTTACTTATTAATGTATATGAACATCAGCATGATTGTTTCTTTTAGGTGTAGGTGTTCAAGCAACCCCATTACTTGGAAAATTTTGTTCAATCAACGTTCAATGCCCTTACTGCAGAAAAAGTTAAAGGTTAGTTTTCCAGTACTGTTCTAAATGTGAACTATTGATCAAATAATGGATCCGTGTGGTTTGATATACATGGAATTACAGGGTTAAGACAGTGACAAGAACAGAGAAGATTGCCGACGTAACGTTGGAATTGACTTATTATAAAATTATTAAGACACGACAAATGAAAAAAGATAAATAGCTGTATAGTACTGCCCATGTGACCCTGCGAGATTAAGATGCAGAAGACTTGTGAGAATGAATTGTCTTATTATAAAATTATTAATACACGGACAAATGAAAAAGATAAATAGTTGTATAGCACTGCCCATATGACCGTGCGGGATTAAGATGCAGAATACTTGTGGGAATGATAAGACTAACGTGTATGAGATATATATACTATTCTCATCAAACATCATAGAAAAAGAACTAGCAGAGATTTAAAAAAATCTTTGATTATTGGGTTACTCAAATAAAAATTTACCACTTTAAGCTAACTAGACAGGAAGGATGGATGAGGTAAGAACACTAAAATAATGGATTTGACATTTGTTTTACTAATCCGTCTAATTAATTGTTATAAAATAAAATTAAAAAGAGTGTCTGCTTAAAATGTGGAAGGCCTTCATGGTTTTTGACTTAAAAGAAAGTGCCTTAGCTATCAGCAGTGCCCAAAACAAAAGTTCAAAGAAAAAGATGCAAAAAAACAAATGAAAATGATGAAAATGAAAGGTGTCTTATAATCCATGCTGGATTGATAAGAAAACAAAATCTATATCTATTTCTAATTTGTTGCGTGCTTGCTATAAACTTGGATCCGATATAGGATAGGTACGCAGTAAGCACTATTGTGTTGTAGTAACTAACCATGCAATGCTTGCCCATTATCAAGACAAAATAGGAGATAGGAAGCGACTTGACAAGAACATTTTCAGACACGAACAAATGGGAAAAAGGACAATAGCTGTCAAGCACCGCCCATGTCATCTGACGGGATAAAGATGCGGAAGATTTGGGAGAATAATTGGTCTTCTACGTTTAAAAAATAATATACATGTTTCTTTCTTTATTTGATTTTATAGTTATATATATACGTTTTGCCGACAGAATATGTGTACGTGTCAAGATGTTAATATATAGTTGTTCATATTATAGTTGACTCATAGATAGCCCAAGTTTTTATTACAACAACTGCAACAGATATCTAAAACTTTTAATAGCTTTCTAAATTTAAAATTTAATGATTTAAATTTATGAAATGACAAGAACATTTGAAGATACGGATAAATGAAAAAAAGGAAATAAAACAACAATGCTATAAAAGAAACGAAAAACTTACAGATGGTAGAAAAACATCATAATTCTAATGAAAAAACACCTAATGGACAATTAAGAAGAGATAAAAGCAATTATATATGTGATAACTTGCACTTAAAGATGACATAACTAATATATAGAAGTTAAGAAATTTTTGCTACATGCGTTTTGACTATTGCTTTTAATTTGTTAATTCTTATATATCTCTTTCTTCTGCCTGTGTTGTTAGATTTAATTTGTATGTGATTCCCCTACCGTGTGTATCTGGTTGACCAACTGGGCATCTGCTTGATCAGTTGGTCTAATCAGCTGGTCGGGCTTTTCTTCTTTTCTTATTATTATTCTTATTGTGCTTATTATTATTATAAGTATTATTATTCTTATTATTTTCTTAATATTTGTATTCCTATTTGTCTTATTATTATTATTATATAGTATTATTATTCTTATTATTATTATTTTGTCTTCTAAACTTGCAACACATGTTTGAAGTTTTTTTTGTAACTCTTCATGTCACATTTGTCTGTGGGTCTACTGGAAACAGCCTCTCTACTTTGTAGGGGTAAGGCTGCATACTATCAGACCTCCTCGGACCCCGTATTATGCGGGATTCAACTGGGTGTGATGATGATGATGACATAACTTTCTGTGTTCTCCTACAAAGCGTCCTTGCTTCTTTACACATTACTTTCAAAAAATTAAGAAAATGGGACCCAATCAAACTCAAACAAGTCAATGATTTGCAACTCACCGTTTTCTTGGAATACGTATCACTTTGTCTATGTCTCTGTCACTGTCAGTGCAAAGAATTTGTTTAAATGCTGAATTTATCAATGCAAATGTCTCTCTCAAAAAATTTGGTCTAGTAGTTTGATTTATTGTTTAGATTCCCTCCTACTTATATGGTATGTTAAGCCCAAATTTGGGCGTCTTTGGTCTACACTATTTATCTGCAATTTACAATTTTCCAGACATAAGGTCCTTTATCAAACTCCGCACAATCAATGGCACCATTGTACGGAGCGCGACTTCCAACCTATATTTTCATGTTCATAATCCTGTTTTTTTATCACGTCCACTACAGATCATTTCTGCATGCGTCATTTGAAATTATTACTGAAATTGGTGTCGGTGGTCTCATCCTAAATTATGGAAAAGCAACTATTTTGTTTTTTCTATAAAATTAATAATTTCGTCACGAAAGCAACGCTCCACTAACTCTTACTCCGTTATCTTAACTGTGGTTACAGTTAACGTATCGTAGCTTTTTACCTTTTGTCATTTGTTGGAAATTACATATGTCAAACAGTGACTTTCGTCTGTCACAAAAAATTAGTGTACTAAAACTTACCTTAATGAAAACACATAACTTTCTGTGTTTTCCTACATCGTGTCCTTGGTTTTTTACACGTTTCTAACAAAATTTTAAGAAAATGGGCCCAATCAAACTCATACAAGTCAATGATTTACAACTAACTATTTTCTTGAACTACGTATCACTTTGTCTATGTCTTTGTCACTATTGGTTCAAGGGAGATATAATCATTAAACCGTGTTTAATTTAGAAATATTTGATAACATTAAAATTAAATAATAATTTTGATTAAAGTAATTGATAATATATGGTAGAAGATATACATTTTTATTATAGTTGAGCAATTCCATTGGATAAGACATTAGCAATTCCGTTAGATAAGACATCAGCAAGAACACGAAATTAGCTTAACTTCTGGAGGGATAAAAAATTTTTGGACCAAACTCTGCACAATCAATGACACTATTGTACGGAGCACCACTTCCAGCCTCCATCTTTATGTTTGTAACTCTGTTCTTTATCACGTCCACCAAATTCGATGCGACCGCCGCCACAAATCCCGCCGCAAAGCTCGCTTTTATGTAGGTCTAAGACCATCAACTATCACCCCATTGTTCAAAATTGCCTTCTTTGTTTGATCAAACCAAGCCAACTATGACGCATTTACTATCACCGTCAATGAAGATCCAGGCCACAGGCTTGTTATACCTACCTATTTCGACATCTTCGTAATAGCACAAACTAATGCAAGTGATGGAGTAGACTATTTGTCGAAGAACGATAGCAGAAACTCTAGAGAACAAGGCCGCAAAACCTTTACTACTGTTAAAGGAGATAGCTTTTCTTCCGGTTACAGTGAACCTAATCATCCGAGAAGTGATATGGAGGTGCAACGATATCATTCTACGAGCTCTCTTAGCGCTGAAGGTAAACTTTGTCTACGGTTTGTTTGTGTTATCGGGTAGATTGGAGATGAATTTTGGTTTAATTCGGTGTTGTGTGGTGATTCTATTGTGGTCTTATGACAGCGCCTGTGGTGCAGATGTTGAAGCTGCTCTTTATCGCGAACTATGGCATACTTGTGCTGGTCCTTTGGTAACCATCCCTCGACAAAATGAACACGTCTTCTACTTCCCTCAAGGACATATTGAACAGGTTTGCTTTATATGATTTGTTTGTTTTCATTTGTTTAGTGTCAACCTTGTTATAAACTATTTGCACAAATTTGATTTGCGTGCTTATCGTCGAGTTTTCGTTTTACTTATGAGCTTAAATCGCTTGTTATTAATGTGTGGATCAGAAGGAGGCGTCAACTAACCAACCAGCTGACAAGAAAATGCCAGTTTATAACCTTTCGTCAAGGATCCTGTGTCGTGTCATCAAAGTTATTTTGAAAGTGCATTATTAGTAGCTTTGACGTTTAAATTATTGGTCTCTACTTAAGGTTAATTGATTTCCAAGTTTGTTTTAGGTTTTGTGGTTTCATTTTTTCTTATCGTCTAAGAATAAATTGTAGGCTGACCCAGATAAAGATGAGGTCTTTGCTGAAGTGACGTTACTCCCTGAGGCCAATGTAAGTACTCACTTCCTTATGTTTTATGTTATATGATGCACGGTTGAGCATTCGGAGCCAAATCATTCTTATTATATAGTTATCTTCTAATGTCAGCAAGATGAGAATGCAGTAAAAAAGGAACCTCCCCCACCTTCTCCACCGAAGTTTCACGTACGCTCATTTTGCAAGACTCTGACCCCATCAGATGCCAGTACTCACGGTGGATTTGTAATTCTTAAACGACACGGTGAAGAGTGTTTGCCCCCATTGATTAGTCAAATGCACCTTGTGATAAGTAGTCACTAATTTTTTATTTATTTATTTTACAAATTAACAACTGGTTCTAAAGTGGAATTAGGTTTCTAATGCGTCACAGGATTTATTAAGGCAACCTACGACACAGGAATTGGTTACCAAGGATTTGCATGGAAACAAATGGAGGTTTTGTTATACATTTCGGGGTAATGAACCTTATATTTTAACTTGCCTCTTTCATTGTTTGTGCATACGTTACTAGACAAGATTCTTCATGGGTATACAGTATTAGGTACTTAATTCATATCCTGATGTTGATGTCAAGTCATCGTAAAAGGCACTTACTTCAAGGTGGATGGAGTGTATTTGTAACTTGTAAACAACTTGTTGCTGGTGATACCTTTATATTTCTAAGGTTGGTGGTTCTTGCAATACTGTTTCTACTCATCTTCTATTTTCATTGTTACCTACACATCACTAATATTTTAATTTACAAGCGAATTTTAGAGGTGAGAATGGAGCACTTAAAGTTGGCGTCAGAAGATTGATCAAGCAGTAGGGTAATGTACTGCCACCTGTCATATCCAGTCACAGTATGCATGTTGGTGTGCTTGCCACAGCATGGCAGGCTATATCGACAAGAACGATGTTTACAATATACTACAAGCCTAGGTATCTTGTTAGAATGCTATTTCAGCTTTCTCAGATGGTTAACAATTTGAGCTAGAGTTTGTGAGTCTGTTATCTCAAGTTCAATTGCAAGGTGACCCCTGTGCCTAAAAAACAAATCACTACTATAGGGGCTTCTTGTTGAGTTTTTTTAATGTTCCTCTTCCAGTGTTGTGGCACAGGACAAGCCCCGCTGAGTTTATAGTTCCATTTGACCAGTACATGGAATCCATGAAGATTACTTATTCTATAGGTATGAAGTTCAAAATGAGATTTGAAGGTGAAGAAACTCCAGAATAAAGATACTGATTACTTCTCCTACAGGAGTTATAAATTGTCTATAAATAAACCGCTCATGAAATTTCTTATTGGCATTTTTTTTCAATGTTAAAGATTTACTGGCACTGTTGTCGGAATTGAAGATGCTAATCCCAACATGTGGCAAGAGTCCAAATGGAGATGCCTGAAGGTAGTACTTAATGATTTACTGCATTACATCTATTCTAGCAGCTAAAATGTTATTTTACTTCCTTTTACATTTAGGTTTGTTGTGATGAAACGAGTAGTATACCTCGTCCAAAGAGGGTTTTACCTTGGGAAATAGAACCTACAGTTCCTCCTCCTCCACTAAATCCCCTTCTAACCTCCTCCACTAAATCCCCTTCTAATGCCCATGCCAAAGAGACCCCGACCAAGCATGGTGCCTTCATCCTCCGACTCCTCTGTTTGACCTACAAAAGGCAATGGTCAGGCAGATTTTTCATAGATATTTTCCTACAAGTTCCATGTGCATCAAGTAGGCTAAGTTTCCTTAACTCGAGCTTTAGGTTCGTCTATGAATTAACTTCGACAGATCTGTTGTCAGGCTTTGAAGCAAGCTCTAATTCCTCCAATGGATTTTGTGTACCACTTGTAAATCAAACAATAACAACTGCTAATCCAACAAGAATAAGACTTGGTAGGTCAGTTGATCTTACAAAGTTCAACAACTATGATGAGTTGACTAAGGAATTAGATAGATTGTTTGAATTTGATGGTGAACTAATGGCGTCCAAAAAGAATTGGCAAATTTTGTACACTGATAATGAGGGTGATATGATGCTTGTCAAAGATGATCCTTGGTTGTAAGGATTATTGCACTCTTTCGTTTATTTTCCAATTAGTTCTATTTGAACTTTTGTTGACATGTAAATTCACTATTTTGCATGAATACTGGCTTCTTTTTACCTACATTAAAGAGAATTTGTTGGCATCGTTCGTAAGATTTTCATCTATACTAAAGAGGAGGTTCTGAAGATGAATCCACGAGCCTCAAATTTAAAATGCAAAGACAACTTGTCAGACTTAGATGATATAGACGTAACTTAAGTGAAATATCAGCCACTGCCTGCTGGATATACTCTAGAAGATAGAAAGGTGAATGGAATGGCTTTTGTTTAACTTTCCTATGAATGATGACTTATGTTTTTGTCTTGTCATGCTAGGAAGTTGAAGGTAGGCAGTCGAAGGTTATTTGATATACTGTGAGTATAATACCAAATCAAGATGGCTGAGTTTTCCCATAAATGGATGGAACAAATTAATAGATTAAATTTTGGAGAATCTTATTTAGTTTTGTAATGGTTATTTGCATATAAATAATGTATGTATTAATTATCCACAATCTTTGTCCTTCAACTCTCACTAATTTTCTTCTCTTCTCCCTTTCTCTGCATCTCAAGTGATCTCCAAGCATGATGAATAAGTGAAGATTAATAACCCTTCGTCCCTCGTTCACAACATCATATCATTTAGATTTTGAACAAATTTTAATTGATTCCCACAAATTCTAAAAATTAACAATATTTAGTGATACATATTGAGCCAATCATAAAATGATATATTACACCTTATATTTGTATACATTTGTTTCAAATATATACATTGAAAAATGATGTCTTTCAAAACTTTTCTTATAAACTTTACTAAATAATTTTATCGTTTCTACCATATAAATTTCACAATATTCACTAACATATTTTATCAATTTATCTTTTTAGTTCATTCAACCATTGATTTATTATTCATTGTTTACGATAACTAAAACATGTAAATTTTCTTATTGAAACAAACTTATTTAATTAATTCATTCAAAATAATTTAACTATTATATTTGTCCTTAGACAAAATTTAAACTTCAATACCACAATTCTATATAATATTAATTGATGTAATACTCTTTAAATAAATTTAAGTGAGTATGTTTGTATGCATTATGAGTGCGAATTTGCGCAGTCTGTATCTGCTAGAATTATACAAGTGAGTAAGAGTAATTACGCGTTCGTCTTTGGGTAGGTTTATCGAAAAGCGTTTTTCATTAAAATTACAAAAGATAGGTTATCATTTACTACTCCATTAGTGAGGGAAGAAACCAGTTGAACGGATATCACAACACTAAGTGACAATCGGACGATTCGGAATGGAGGCGGAACAATCAAGGCCATGCATTAGAGTTCGGCATTAAAACGTAGCATCACTGCTACGTGGATAGTTCTGTGACACGTGGTTTGTCTAAGGCTGAACCTTATTAAAGGCAAAGATACTGTTGGCTGTAGACTGGACAGCTGGGTCACTATTGGACTACGGTCCAACTGCTCAATAAGCACCTTCATTAATGGTCTCACTGCCTGTTTGACTTGGCATCTGCAACTCAGATCTACACCGTTGATCTCAAAAATTGTGGGCGGTTGCTCCCACCTTTGACGGTCAAGATTGCATAATCCGGCCTTATTCTGTCTTTCTCGTTTTGTCATATATGTATCAACCATTGTTTGTTATATTATGTAGTAAAGCTTCCAATTCGTAACCTTGCACTGAAGATGATCGGAGGGCGGGTCTGGGGTTGTCTCTTGCTCTTGTGGTTTGTGTGGAGTAATTCGGGTTTTGTAGTGGTTAGTGGGGAGAGCTTAAGCCAGGAGTGTCAGGATGATTTCCAAAAGGTGATGAAGTGCATGAACTATGCCACAGGGAAAGCCGATACGCCAACAAAGGATTGTTGCAGTGCTGTGCAAGAAGTGAAAGGAAGCGATGCCAAGTGCTTGTGTTATATTATGCAGCAGACTCATAGTGGATCTGGAAACTCTCAGTTGAGAAGTTTGGGTATTCAGGAGGCTAGACTTCTTCAGCTGCCTTCTGCTTGCCAACTTCAAAATGCTACTGTCAGCTACTGTCCTAGTGAGTTCATGACTGTCATATCTATTAGTTTATGTGGTTGTTTGTTGAGGGTAGATTGATGCATGATGTTGAGTTCTTGATCTCCTTTCTGCATTATATAAGGTTCTTCACTACAACTTGGTATCATCGATCTACTTATGGTGCTGTCGAATGCGCGAATCTTGTTTTTATTACTGGGTTTACCCAAAAGAATTAAGAAAATAGATAACGTTTTCTGTTCTAGCATTTTCGAATAGGACTACTACTACTAATGATGATTTAGGTTAAGAGATGTCCTGGATACAAGTTTCCTTATACAAGCTAACTTAAACTGAAAACCTCATCGAATGTTAAGTCAAGATCAATATTTGCAAGAGAGTAGAATCGTTACATATACATCATCCACTCGGAGTGTATCAAGTTGGAAACTGAAATTTAGAAGTACTTGAGCATGATTGATGTATGTAAGGCTATTCGTTTTAGTACAGTTACAGTTCAATACAAGAATCTCACACATGGCTGTTTTGCTTCTTGCCAGAACTTCTAGGCTTGCCTCCCAACTCCCCTGATGCTGCGATTTTTACGAATGCTTCGACAACAGCAGCTCCTAATGCAACCACAACGGCAGCGCCAGAGAAAAGTGGCGATTCCGGTGGCAGCAACCGTAGACATCTCTTTTCTGGTCCTTTGGTGATTGCTGTGGCCATCCTTATCTATGCGTTCCCTGATGTACCTGCTATGTCGGATTACTAGTTATCGAATGGGATGTCTCGTTTGCGGTTCATTTTGATTTCTCAAGGACATGTTTATTTGCATCTACCTGTAATCTCTACTACCATGACTTCTCGATAGAGTCTACTTGTTGTCACGGCTATAACCTCAAGCTTTTACATTGGCATGCAAATCCTGACACTGTTCGCTAGAAAATTGAAACTGAAAACACTTATGGGTGCACGCCCGTGAGCATCTCTGGCCTGAACTAAAACTGAGTTCATCTTGGCAAATAAAACTTTGGGTCGCATTTCCATGTCTGGAAAAGATGTGAGAGCTTATGCTAATTCATCCTAAAAATCTGTTCATCTAACTGAGTTGCTTAAATGGACAACAATCAACACAATCACTAACTGATACAGATGCACAAAGCTTATCTTGCGAGCACCGTGATCGAGTTTCATTAGAATCATACCTCCCTGAACGTCCTATTTTCTGTGTGTAATCTATAATAACGTTCAACTCATATTCTTCCGAGTACCAGAACCGCTTCCTACCGGTCATAGGTAGCTCTGGAATTCCTATCTTATGAAACCTCAGACTACTGGAGAACAACCATCCATTCGCGCTATCAGCTCCAGAACAATTTGGGGCCATAATCAGTTAGGCTGATATCATCTCCATCCGACATAAACATATGAAAAGTCCCGTAAAAGAAAAAAGAACCCAAGAATATGTATTATTGACAAGTAAAGATCCCCACTCTCAGCATCTAGAAGATAGTTTCTCTATTATCACTCTAATATTGTCAGCTTCGTATTTCAGGATCAACGCCAATAGTCTTCTGATGTAAGTGTGAGACCATCTTGTTCTCATTACAAGAAACAGCTTCAGCGAAGCTCTTAGACAATTTCTGTACGAAGTCAGTAGACCGCGAAACAGGATTTTGTCCTTTAACTGCACTTGACAGCAGGGTTTTTTGCTGTTTTGACTTCTTTGCCTGTATTGCTTTCTGTCTTTCTTCATAGAACAGAAAATCATCCAGGATTGAAGAGTGGCTTTCATAGTTTTTAAAAATGTTCAACATCTCAGTACCCTGTTTTAGTTCCACCTGTAAAATTTAGAGTATCGCGGATTACATGCTGCATGCACAGATGAGTGATCTAAGCTAGTGAAGTAAAAGGAAGAAAACGCAAATATTACAGGTTTCAATACCACTGACTGCAAGATACAAGGTTCTTCATACTAGCATACTTAGTATCCATCCAAAGAGATATTGAGTCAAAAATTTAAAGGAAGTGACTGCCAATTAGAGCAAACTCAAGCAAAAAACGCCGTAAGGCAAATATTCATCATCTGAGTTCAGTGTAGAAATACCTATTTAAAGAAGCTCATTAAATCCGCAAAGAGGAACCAAAATTTGAACACAGGACATCAGGAACTCTTTTAGAGAAAAAGCCCAGCAATAAGCTATTGCTTATTCGTCCCCACAATTCATGGTGCCGGAAAAAGATGATGACGTAGAAATGAACTTTTACCTCTTGAGTGTCTCTGCTGTTAGTAACTGGCTTCTTGTCATTATTTTCGAGAACAATATGCCGAAATTGACTGTTGGGTACATCTTTAATGATCTGCCACCTGACAGGGAACTGTCCAGACCACTTATCTTGCTGCCAGTAATCCACACTTTTGTCAAAGTCCACAGGTCCAACCATCTCAGCTACTCCGCAGAACTGCGCACTGGCATTCACCTGCGTAAGGTTTAATGAGACACAAACGAAGTGATAAATAGGATTTCCACATCATTATATTCAGAACATGCTTAGTAAAACAACATTAAAAATGTATTAGAACGACCGGAAATAGTTGGTCAGCAAGCCCATCAATCTCTTGTTTTTGTGCGGGAAACTAATCACTCTGATATGGTAAGTGCTAAACTAGGGGAACTAGAAGTCTGTATCTCGGTAGGCTTTTTGCTTTCATGGACCATACTTAGTAATCTAGTTCCTCAATAAGTTTACATCATATTTTAAGAATCAGGAGTTTCCTCAAAATGTTGCTTATGCCATTTTTTGTCCTTTTCGATTGGCTTTACACTAGTTTCGTTCTTCTCCTCATTTATCTCTCTTGAGGATTTAATTGCAAAGTAAGTCCGGGCAATTTCTGCATTCATAAGGCCATGCACCGACTACAGCATGAAAACTAACGCTGTAAAGAAGTCCGGCACTCAGCTCTCAGGGGAAAAGAAAAGAAAAGAAAGATGACCACATTCTCAATCAAGTATCGAATAAACATAATGATCTCGGGTTTAGATCCTCTATTCCATAAGTCTGTTTTAACCTTGTTTTTACCCCAAAACGACGTTTTATGTCTATTTAAAACAGGCTTATAAAAACAGAAGATTTCATGCCAATGATCTCTACCAAGTAGCTACTTCATTTGCTGTATTACCAAGAGTTAATCCTCTCCATTTATGATGCTTACAATAATCATCTCTACAAGCAGCCACTTCATTTACTGTATTACCAAGAATTTCATCCTCTCCATTTATGATGCTTATAGCAGTCAACATTCTACTCACATCAACTGATTTGACATTTCAGTTATACAAAATTAAGACAAGTAGATATAGTGGATTACCGAAAATAGAAGAAAGACTGGGAATGTTTCATGCTTCTCCCTTGCTTCGCGGTAAGCAGCATTTAACTTCCTGTTACCGGTCTGGGTGCTAGCCCAAACGCCATATTTTATGCTCTTATGAACATTATCTTCGCTGTACGATTTTATTACAAAGAACTTCGCGTCCTTGTACACAGTTACAAACTCTGCTTGATTATAAGACTTTGTAACATGAGAAACTGCAGCTCCACAATCATCGCCATCTGACCTATATGCCATTGTCTGACTTCTTGCTTTCGGTGCCCTAGGTCCCCTATTCCACTCTCCTATGGTATTCAATGAATTTGCGCAATTGCATGAAATGCCATTGCACCTACGTTGTTGCCTTGCTTCATCGAGTGAGGGCCAGTTCCGCCCATCAGTTCCTCTAGTTGAAGAGGACTCCACTTCATATCTAGGGCTTCCATCAATTGGATTTCGAGTGTAGCTCTTATATCGAGAGTCTAAATGTGATCCAAAACCATAAAATGAATCCTTTTGTTGAGAGGCCTGCAAGGATTATTGTTTGATTATATATAATCATCTTCATTATAATCAAACGTAATTCCAAAATGTTTGAAACAAATTGATCCATGTCTGCTGCTTTGTGCTTCCTTTAACCAAGTAAATAATGTAACAAGTAATCAAACGTTTCTGAATTGCATGACAAGGATCCCTTGATTATTTATGGAATTATGGTGAATATCTGCAGCATATGAAACGAAAACAAAACAACACTTGTCCGTTTCAAATCCGTTCATGAACCAAAATCCACAACAAGTGTGTGTGAGCATCTTGACCTTCATGAACATATATCAGGCGCATATATGCACACATACACAAGGATATAGAAAAACATATATTTTCAACCGACACTAAAATCCACTTCCTACATGATCTTGCAAACCTAAACATCATCTGCATCGAAGAGTCTGAATTTTCCTGAGAATACGCAAGGCCTATAAACAATCATCTGTCAAATGCGTTTGAATTGATTATGAATCTTTAACAGGATCAAGTGACATAGCTAAATCAGAAAGCACAAAGATTGTTCGCTTTCAAACACATTAACTTACTAGTAGTAAATTAAATTGAAGAGCAAGTCATGGAGCCTTATAAACATAAAAGGTTGTTGCTAACTTTCAGTAATCAATCAACTGTAAAAGGATCTTCTAGCAAAGGAAACTAACCAGTCCAGACAAACCCAGTGAAGCAATTGGTTTTCCAATTGCAGATGATGATGACAAATGCACAAAGGAACTCTTATTGTTCATAGATTTTGGGCAATCCCACCACAATCCACCACTTTCAAATCCCTCTAATCCTTGCTGCAACAAATCCAACTCTCCAGAGTTTGCAGAAAAGTTGCTTCCCCTGCAAAAAGAACCTGGCATGTATCCTGGTCTCGCCCCAAACATATTGCCATCTACTTGTAGGTCAATGTTGACTGCCAAACTAGTTTGAGGAATTGCGTTTTGCAAAGCAGCAAAATGAATTTTTGAAGGAATAACATGTTGGTTATAGTGTGAATCCGGATTGGAGAATCCTTGGCCATTGTATGACTGATCATGATCGCTTACAAAGGGCAGTGATGTTGAGAAAGGTGCATAAGGTCTTTGTACAATTTTTCGAGTATGGCCATAACCATTGAATAAAGGAGAAAAAGAGTCATTGAAAACAACCTACAACAGATTATAAAAGTGAATATGGTACCAAAATAAACAATGACACTAAAACAGAGAGACTAAAAAGAAAAAACAAGAGGAATTTTTTGTTACACGAGGGTCAATTTCGAGGCCTTGAGCATCAACATCAGGATGACTTGTGCCCCATCTCCCAATCACGTCATTATAGCCTGAAAGAAAACAAAAACGAAAAGATCAAACCAAATAAGAAACACTTCAAGCGGGCAGATGAAAATGAAGACAACAGAAGATCATCACACATTATAGCCCAAACACTTGTTGCTAACAAAAACCGAAATATATAATATATCCACTTCAATGCATTTAAAGACTAACAAAGAGAACAAACTAACCTTCACAATAGATTGAGTGGGCATTAGAGAGACATGCATTAGAAGAAACATTAACCGTTGAAGAAGCAACTCCATTTTCCATCTACGTGCGGAAGAAACATCAATAACATTCTAAGAAGCGGCTAAACATTAAATCCAATCATCATACATTGAAAACCTCAAAGATTTCAAACATTAAAAGGACAAAAGGAATTACCAGATCATTTAACATATCTGGATCACCTTTCAATCAACGACACGAAACTGTTCAATGCTTCAGCACTAGCGAGAATGAAAAAGCAAAAATTAACAATCAATAAATAAATCCTTGCCTGCCAACAAATCCAGAGCAACACACAAAGTCCTAAATCGTCTCCATTATCCAAACAAAAATCACAACATCATACAACTTGGAGAAGAAAACGAAAGGTGTGCGAATTCACTTTCTCATTTTAACATTCATTTAACGAGGACAACAACGAAATCTGGGTCGGTCGTTGGTTGGCATACCAGCAGTTAAATTAAGCGACAATCAAGTATTGAAGAGCAGGTAAGTTATGGAAAGTTTTGGTGGGATTACAGTTTAGCGAGTGTTTGTCTAGAGAGAAATAGGAGTTTTGGAGGTGATTGGCATTGGTGGGATGTGTAGAACATTGGCTTTTAATTTTTAAACGGGATTCTAAAACTAGAAGATGGGGACAATGGCACAAGGAAAGTAATGAAACCCGAGTCTACATGCGTACGCGCAACTGCGAACTTGGCATATTGACACTTGACAAGGCTCCACATGACTTGCCCACCTGCGTCCTGATGGCCTTGTATCTCAACTGTTTCTTTTGCTTTCTTTTATTACCTTCGTGCTTTGTTTCAACTTTCAACTATTAAAAGGAGAGTTTTCTTAGCGCCAGCGATTATGTTTTTAGGAGTGGGTATAAATTACTAGTAAACTCTATATCTTTCAGAAAAATATAAGAAAAGTTATATTTCAGTAATTCTTATAATTATTATAAACAATATTGTCTAAATTAATTATGTACACTTTAAATTATTTATTGATGTGAAAAGATATCCTAAACAATGTTAATTATAATAATTATAAAAACTACAAAAATGGTATTATTAAATAATTTAAAGACTATTAGAGCAATTTCATTTATATTGATTATTAAAATTATGCTCTTTAATCTTATTATTTTTTATAAACTAAGTAATACATTTAATTCAAATAACTCTCATTTTAAAATTTAAAAATATCAAAACACAAAATCACGATGCTAATTTCTTTTAATCATTAAGAATTATTGAGAATAACTGAAATGGATGTTACTACTAAGTAAAGGATTTTAAGGATAAATAAATATGGACGGCAATGGACCCAGCCCTCCAAAATTTTTTAAATAATTTTTTAAAAGTCAAAAGTGTAAAACAATATTATTTTTACTTAGATCCTCGGCTTGGGCCCTGAGCTACATAAGATCCAATTCTTTTAAACAAAATGATGTCGTTTTACTTATAATAGTTAAACTTTTGGTCAATGTAGGCCCGCGCCTAACCCATGAGTCGACTGATTAAAAATATCTTAATCTTAACTCATGGGTAGACTTATTATCATCCCTGTAAATAAAATGGATGTTATTATTAAGGATTATTAATAAGAACAAGAAAAGGATTATTAAGGATAAATGAAATAGATGTCACTAATTATGTTATTTTAACATCATAATCGTGTAGTTCATGGAGTTATTTATTGTAATTATAGAGTTGCAATCTATTGCACTATTTTTTTTTCCTTTTCAAAAAAATAAATTGAGGTTTGATTATTGGAGTTCGTCGATAAGTCGAGGGAGATGATTTGGAATTAAGGATTGGTTGTATCTATTACTTAAGAGATTATTTATGTGACTCAAACTAATAACCTTTTAATCACAAATGAATAACATATTGAATTAACTATTTTTGTGCTAGCAAACATTTAAAGTATAAAAAATATAGCTATATAAGTTAAATAACTTGTAATTCAATTTGTGTTGACATTTTAAATATAATTAATTATTGAAAAATAAATAATTTGATGAAAATTTTTACTTTTAACATTAAATTCACTTTTTATATGTAAACTCACTAATTAAAAGAAATAGTCACTTGTAAGACATTGACACAACAAGTTAATATCACTACGTCTAATGTATATTAAATTAAGCATATGGATTAATATAATCTTATCATACATGAATTTACTGTTTAAATTATCTTTAAAAATGAACGCATAATCTTAAAGTCATAAATAATTAATATCGTTTTATAACAGATATTTTAATAAAAATAATTACATTAATATGATTTTCATGAATTTATGATTTTTTTCAATAATTAACAAACACATTATCATGAATGTATTTGGATTACCTAAGTTATAATTTGTTGATTTGTGAATTTGAGAATGGTGATATTTATCGACCATCAAGATTAAATTGCATATAATATTACAATATGTTGAAAAATCGGGGCAGGTTCCCATCTCGTGCGTAACAAAATAATTATGAATTTTTGGTGTAAATTTTCTAAAATTTAAGATCACTTTACAAAATGACTACCACGTAAATTATAATAAAGTAAAAATATTAATTCGTATTTTTTTCTAAAGTTTGATCTTTTTTCTTGTTATATCTCTTTAACTATTTTTAAAATTGGTTCATCTCAATCATTATAATCGCATAAGTGTTCAGCTTCTAACTGTATCACAAAACTTATTTAAAAAACTATATAATTATTACAAAGATGATTAGGCAATGTGTGTTAACTCCTTAAAACTTAAGACTACTTATAATATATTTTAAATATTTTAGTAATTTAATTTAATTTAATTTAATTTAATTTAATTTTAATTTTAATTTTAATTTTAACTGTAATTAATTATAAGTAAATATCAATTGTGTCCAAAATAAATCTAATATCTCATATTGATCCTTACTTGTTAAACCTCATATATAATCGTAAAGTTTATCAAATTTTACAATCAAATCTAATTTAATTAAAAACATTTTTTCTTACTTCAACTCATTCTTAATGTGTGACTCATTTGGTTTCTAGGAAGTTGACAGTGAATATAAATTATACTCCTAAATTATATATATAATTAGATAAATTAAACTCCTTTAATTTATTTTTAATTCTCTAATTAAACAATTTATATTCATATATCAAGATTAGTGTCTAACACCACATCATGACCATCCAAATGTTTAAGAATGTCAAAGTGATTTTAACTAATTTTTGTGTGCATAAATTTATGTATAATTTGATTATTTCATCATACAAAATTTCGATTAGACATAGAGTATGAATTAATGTTTACTCTATTTTAGTCTAATCATATTAGTTATCTACCATTAGCAATTAACTCAATTAATGACACTTGTAAATTATTTAACAATTTGACATTCCACCTTGGCCAAAATTTCTTCAAGTTAATATTAATCGAGAAAAATAGAATATTCTTCCTAATCATTTAAGATTACGAGTCTTATATTGATTACTCAACTATCTCCATATAATTTATGTTATATTCAATGGATATTGGGTAACTATCATTGACTATAATATGTCATAAGTAATATTAAGACATAGAAAATCTCATATGAGATAATTTTAGTGATCTCAAGTCAAATGATTGAAAGGTTTTGAGCGGGTTTGAAAAGAAATTAGATTGGATCCATATACAACTAGGATATCATATAGATCTATTCATATTAGACTAGCTCTCCCTCAACCTAAAGCTCATAAGAAGCCATTTAAGTTACTTTGTAAATCTCCCATTCATCTAACCCAATTATATGAATCTTCATTCATCAAACTTTGCCAACCAACTATGATACTATTGAAGGGTTTTGAGAAGCCGGAGGAAAAATTGGATTAGATCAAAGTGAACCCATAAATAACTAGGACATCATATCTCAACTTAAAACCTTAAGACAATAACATATGAGTCATATCTTTGTATATAATTCACTTCATCCTTATATCTCTTTCCAGGATTTAATTACTTTACATGTAAATTTCCAACAATGATTACTTATAGTCATTATAGTGAGAATTTTTACAGGTATACAAGTAATGATAAAATTTAATTTCTTATGTAAGGTCAATTTAGTAAATTTGTTTTTTAAAAAGCACTTACGAATTTATTTGAGTATCTTTATACTTTAGTTTATGACGTTAAATCATAAGACAAATATAATATGTATTAGTTTTTTAATGATTTTATCGTAATTTTATTTGCAATAAATATATATTTATTCTGTGACCTTTATCTCATATATTTAAATATGCACTTATTAAATAATTATGTCACAAAATTACAATCCATTGGAATAATGCATAAACCAACAAAACTTCCTTCTCACATTCAAATTTAAAACTAAAGAAATATAAAGTTAAGTGAATCTAAAAAACATATCTACAAAATATTTATTAATAAAGATGATAAAAATAGTGCATGGTACTAACAGAATTGACGTCTAAGGTCTAACACTTTTAGTTATTCAAATAAACTTAACACAAATTAAATGGTTTTTTATTTTTGTGTATGCATAAAATTATTACGCCCAGGCCCAGACAATGTAACATAGTAAGAAGAACAACATTAGTTATCTTGAAAAATATTATAACATAGTATATGATATTTAAAATTATAAATCATAGTTAAAACATAAATTACCATTTTTCAGTGCACTATATGAATTTACAGAAAACTATATTTTAAGCTATTTGACCGATGATCTCAGATTTTTTTCTACAAGTTACACTAACAAAATTTAATTACATATTAAAATATTTTATATTAAATATTTTAAAAAATAAATTATTTAAATATTTTTAAAATGTTGAAATAAAATAAAGATAATCTATTTAAGTTAGATTAAGTTTGTCAATTATGAATTAATTTTAACCGGAGCCACCTCTAACCCGAGGTAACTCCGCTAAACTCTAGTCCACCCAAAAGTAAAATCTGGCAAGAGTTTTTTAGGATTATCTAGTTTTACTTTTAATTTTGATTTATAATAATAATAATAATAATAATAATAATAATAATAATAAAAATAAATAATAAATAAATAAATAAATAAATAAGCAAAAGTTAAAGGTAAATTAATAAATGGATTTTAAAATAAAAACAGAAAGTTTAAAATTGATTTTGCTTTTTAGCTAAATGCGTCGCGGCTTTAAAGAGCCCTAGTAAATCACTGGTGACGAGAGAGATTTTTGTTTCTTAATTTCTTCTCTCCCCCTTTTCAGCGTTTTTGTGTATTCGACAGTTGGGTGAACCAGAAAAATCCTCGTACACTTGCCATTTCTAAGAGATCCGGGTACCTTTCCTTCGCGACATGTCTCGGGTACTTCGTCTTCCAATTTGACCAATTACTGCTTTGTTACAATTTCTTTTCGAGTTCTTTTATGTATTCGGACTGTAATTTTGGGTATGTTTTTCAGGTCGATAACAGGAATTCATCGGCGGCTAAGCGTGCCAGAACTGACGGTATCAATTCGACTTCCTCCTATATATATTTTTATCTAAGCTAGGGTTTTGAATTGGCTGTGCTTAGACATTCGGTGTCTGATGTTCTATTGTTGGCTTATTGCGTTGAACTTGATGCGGGTTCTTTCATATTTGTTTGTCCGTTTGCAGGTAGTCGTAGAGAAGATGATTGGACATGTCCGAGTTGTGGCAACGTTAATTTTTCTTTCAGGACAACTTGCAATATGCGTAATTGTACCCAGCCTAGGCCAGCCGATCACAATGTGGTAAGTTATAGTTGTAGTGAATAGGAACTATTCATGTGGGATATGATTTGGTAATGAAAATATGGATTAAAAGAGATGCAGTGTTTTTCTTCACAAGGTGGTTGTAGTACAGGGTCAACATTTTAGAACTGAATTTTCGGGAAGTAGTGTGCTTGAGTGTTTACTTTCACTTGAATTTTAATTTGGAATCTAAGTGTTACAAAAACAGGACGGTAATTGTGTGTACCATTAGTTTGAAGACCAGTAGTTGGCCTGTCATGTCGATGTTTGGGTGGGATTCTTGCTTTTTGATCTGTTTTTAATGTTTCGATATTTGAAAGCTTTCTCATATTTTCATGATAGGACATCTGTTATCCTCTAGGGCTTCTGACATTAAATTTGCCTTTTCGCTTCATTTGATCACCAGAAATCTGCTGCGAAACCTCTACAAGCCCCACATGGTTATTCTTCTTCAGCTCCTTATGTAGGTGCTGGTGCACCATATATGGGTGTGCCTCCATATGGTTCTTCTCTCTTTAATGGATCGTCCATTCCTCCATATGATGTGCCATTTTCTGGAAGTTCGCCTTATCATTACAATTATGGCAGCCGCATTTCTGCTGGTAGTCCTTATAGACCTCTGCACATGTCTGGACCTCCACCTTACTCTAGTGGATCTATGATGGGAAACGGTACGATGCTTTTCACTAGCTTGATGTATAACTTGCTGTTATATAACTGCTAGCTTTGTTTTCTTTGTATATTTTTTTTCTACTTAATAGAGCCACCAATCTAGTACACTTGTCCAATTGTTTCATTTCTTCGTTGTATGTTCTATGTAAAGTTTCGTTTATTGACCATGAAAGAAAATTTTGTGATTCTTTTCAACATGTAATCTTGTATCTGAACTCACGTCATATGCACAACCTTTTCTTTAGTTGCAGTTCCCTTATTTCATTTTCTCCTCAATCTAATTGAGAGAATTTCATTGAAGTGAAAAGCTTTCTTATTTTTATTCAGGTGGCATGTATGGTATGCCTCCCTTGATGGATCGCTATGGTTTGGGTATGCCAATGGGGCCTGCTGCATTGGTTTGTTAACTTATTTCCATCATTTTTATTTATAATGTATAGATTCATACAGATCTTTTTGCATTGCTTAATTTGTACACCCAGGCCTTGTGCAATGGCTATTTATGTTCTTTTGGACTACCTCAACTTTGAATATTGGCAGATATCTTATCAATTTACCCGTCAGTGTTTTGCTTATATCCTGCACTAACTACTAAGTATTTGAAGAAACACTCAACTTTTGCATGCACATGATTTTGATCCATAGAACTTGATGGGCCAAGTTCTTTTTCTTAAAATTTTGATTTTTTTTCCATGATTATGAATTTATGAGTTGTGTCTTTCTTGCTAGGGGCCAAGGCCAGGTTTTTTCCCTGATGAGAAATCCCAGAAAAAAGGTGCAAGCTTATGATAAATTATTCTAATTGTTAGCAAACCCTTGGGAGATTAATTCATCTAATTTGTCTCCATCCCGATATTGTATTTGCAGATGCTACCCGTGATAACGACTGGACATGTCCAAAATGTGGGAATATCAACTTCTCATTCAGAACTGTTTGTAACATGAGGAAATGCAATACGCCAAAGCCTGGAACGCTGGTTTGTGCTGCTTCCTTATTTGATACTGTAGAACTAGTTTTGATGATTCACGTTTATATCTATTGTTGTCACTCCTAAAATGATTCTGTTGTTTCAGTGATTCTACTTTATATTGATTAACATGATGATATGAATCAGCTTATCTACTTTTATTGACGTAGTTTTTAGTTATCATCAATCATTACAATGTAAACTTATTGGTATTTATATTCTTACCTGTGCTGCAGGATGCAAAGTCTGACAAAAACTCCAGTAAGTTTCCCTATGTTCCATTATGTGGAGGGCTACTCTTTCTGAATACAATACTTACACATTTACTTGCAATGCAGAGCAAAAGATGCCCGAAGGAAGCTGGAAGTGCGAATTGTGTAACAATATAAATTATCCCTTTCGAACCAAGTGCAACAGACAGAATTGCGGTGCTGAGAGACCACCCGAGTCAAACAAGTCTTCTTCACCAGAAGCAGAGGAGAACGATCAGGTCTGTCAAGTGATCCATTTTGCCTGTACTCCCGTTTGCTATTTGAAAGTGATAGCATCAATTACTTTTGTACACTTAAAAAATTCAATGAGCATTGGTTTTAATGTCATTTATTCAAATGTAACCCTACCATCTTATCTACTTAATTTTTATCTTTTACTCTTCCTTGAGTCTATTTGTAGATTCTGCAATATGTGCTGTTAGTTCTTCATTATTTTTCTGTTTTGCAACAATTGATTTGCAATTGTCTACTGTTCCAGTGAGTACTAGGACATGTTTGAGGGTTGAAAAGGTCCAGAGTTGTCGTCCAGGATTGCTCAATGTGGTGTCTGAAAGTCAGTCTTGTGGTCTTCATGTTGCAGCGGTTGTCAAGTTACTCTACCTTCTCATGATGTCTGTCAAGTTGTTGTATTACTTGCTACTGTACTTGTGGTCTTTACAGATTATTTGATGCATCATGTGTCTGCTAGTTTGATCCGGCAAAAATTATACAGGTTCGTTCTGGTATCTTTTAGGCTTTATAATATTGAGATGAACTCATCTGTTCTAGTGGGTATGCTTCCTTGAACTTAGAATTTATTAGTCTTCACATTCTTGCTCGTTTGGATTGTCTATGTGACGGGAAAGTATCAGCGTTTCTGGCAATGCTCCTTTGGATGCTTGTATAGGTCAACTGCAAAATTTAGGTAGGTATTCTATAATAAATGTGTCTGATAGTTCAGAGCTTGATTTCGTTATGACCAGTGGCTTCATTGTTTCGGCCTCTGTTATGGTTTGAGGTATTGCAGCAGAGATGCCTGAGTTGGACAGTCTTTGTGTTTTGCATTATCCAAGCCAGTTTTTAGGGGCTGGCTTGAGGCTTTCTGTCTGGTTTTCATTTTGAGCGCATCAGTCGCTTGCATTCTTCAGGGTTTATGAACTCTACCATTCTGTGGTGCCAAAAGGTTGCTCAAACTTCGGGATTCTTACCTGATAGCAATCAATCAGCTGCATTCAATAAATAGGTTATCAGTTTTTTGATATTTTGAAACACGGTTTCGATCAAATATCCTGATCTCATCATTCATGAGCTTTTTACGACTTCCATGAAAGAGGGGAGCATGCCACATTAGTTATAAGCTCATTCGCTGATTTAGTTACATTTTATACGCCGAGTATTATTATTTGAGCGGAATTGTTGCATTCTGCTAAACGTAAAAAAATGCTTATGAAGTGAAATAATCTGAGATTTTTGGTGACAGATCGGCCCATTAAGGATTTTGGTTCGGATAAAACTTATTTAAGGATTTTGCTATAACTCGTATACAAGCCTCGGTTGCATTATGGTGTTCGTGACTTAGTTGAACCTGTTATGTCCTCTAATGAATCCTGTGGACATTGTTACGCCTCTGTTAATGTGTTTTTGAGTGATAATATACATTGTTTTGTCATGGACAATCTTGAATTCCTTCCATTGGTCATTGAACTTGTATAATGCAACATGATGAGCTAGAATTGATGGCCCAAGTAATGAGCAAATATGGAAGCCCAGTAAAGTTAGGTTAGTTATGAAAATTAATAAGAAACATTTATTATTTGCTGTGGGCCTACAAAAGGAAAGCCTGTAGTGCCCAAGAAACATTTATTATTTGTTGTGGGCCTACGAAAGGAAAGCCTGTAGTGTCCGCCTATTAGTGGTCAGAATGTCAACGTTATTTGCAGCTTTGTACATATGTATAACATGTTTGAATACGGTTGCGTGTCTGTATTGGCTAAAAATTGGTATCAAACAAAAGAGTATTGTATCGGACATTGGGATCGGCTCTTTCGGTTGGTGACAGTCTGCTTGGTGACTAACATATTGATCAAATATTTAATTTAAAAAAATTTATAAGATTAAATTGAAAATTTTTAAATATTTCTTATATAAAATAATAATTATTTATACATAAAAACAAATATGATAAAATTGTTTGTAATTGATTTAATAAGTAATAAAATGTAAATAATAATTTATTAAATAATTTTTATGTATTATATGAAGTGATTATAGATTATATAATTTAATATATTAGCTTAATATAATTTAAATATATAATTTAAATTTTTTAAAATATATATGTATTTCATATTTAAGATCTATATATATTTTTAGTTAAAGAATACTTACTGCATTTTTTCAGACTTCCCGTGCTAGCTAGTGTTTTTGTTGATATTATTGATATATTTCAATTTTGTGAGAAATATGTAAGAATAAAATTAAAGAAATGTTGTTATCTTATATACAAACTATTTAATATAATGTGATAGAGGATTTTTGTAATTTTACAAAATATAGAGTTTATTTATGTAATTTTAAAAAATTATCTGAAATATTTATCCTTTCTCTTTCTATATTTAATTTCCGTATTGGCCTTGAGAACATGTTAATTAGAATCTGATATGGTTGGAGGGACGATGGTGAGGGAAAACCCGAAAATTACGTGTCTTGAAATTTCGCCGAAGGTCCATGGATGAGCGTGTCAGTGTCACTCTCGTGATTTGATTGATCAAATTTGTCAGCTTTGTGCCAAGTCCTAAAGCAGTTCCACTAGTACCGGAAAATTGTGGCGAAATTTCACACGTAGTAGAGACACCAATCAGAAGGACATTGGGGAAACTTCAAAGAGGACGTGAAAAGAAAAAAGGCTGGAAACTTTGGAGTCGGACCCACCCCAAGTTGGCGACGTAACTTCCCATCCCACCTCTAAAAATCTAAGGATGGATTCAAAGTAAAACCAAAGATGTTTCACATTAGATAAGGGAAAGATTAGAAAGGAGGATTTTATTCATAGCAGGAAAGACTTTGAATTGGATATATCTACAGTCCCTAGTTTATAATTGTCTTCTTGCAGCAGCACGTTTTGAAAGTGATTAATATATATCAACCTACTTCTGGCTCAACCTTAAGGTGCTCTGCTCCTTATATTTTGTCCGTCGCCTGTGGGCAATCCCTTATTATAGCCCCCTTGACTTGCCACAACCCACGAGATGTGTACGACAATTACTTAAGGCAACTATGTATTTACTGACGGAAATGCAATGCCCCACTTAACAGCTTTTGATACGAACAATTTCTGATTTTTGTTTATTGAATAAAGAAGATCCCATTCCTATTTATTAAATAAGAGGAGTTTAGCCTCCGCCAAGTGAGTGATGTTTTTCTGTTCCTTTTATCCAAGACCAAGATCAACCCTCTTTTGTCACTACCTAACCACAAACTGAAATTTGCGGCTATGCAGGCATAAGATAAGGTTGGTCTCGGATAAAAAGGAACAGAAGAATTGGTCCAGCAAATTGTGCAAGAGCATTGTGAAGGGGAATCAGATCTTTTGTTGTAGTTAATCAACCACCCTTGCAAAAGCAGTTGAAATGATCTGTTACCTTAATCAAATTCTAATCAATGAAGCTAGGTAAGCATGCTATGCTCTAGTAGACTAGACTACTGTAGTAGTATAGTAGTAGCGTAGGTATCTGGCGAATGGCGATGTCTCAACGCCAATCATGGTGCGAGGAATAGGATCCTCCGTTTAATATTCTAATGCACAAAACTACGTCTAATTTTATAATGTTTAAATCTATTTAATTTTATAATGTCTAACTCTATTTAATATTCTAAACAATGCATTTTAACTATTAGATAAAATTAAATAGTCATTGTTTAAAATTAAAAAAATGTAATATCTAATAATTAAGGATTAGATCTCTTATATTAATTATGAATAAATCAAATTTAACGAAATAGGTTATATCAGAGTACTCAACGGGCGATGAGTATGACTGGCCTGTCCCCATATTTCTTAAATATTTATCGGCCTACTTTCGTCTTGTCGTTTTTTCACTTTTTGTTATACCAGTCTCGTCTCTCCAGCCTTGACTCTCTCAAAACGACCTAAGCTTCAATATCAGACGACAAATCCTCTTCCTCCCTCCCTCCCTCTCGCATCCACAGTTTCGATTCAGCTTTTCCTCTTCAGCTCCAAGCAGCTGCAGTGGTTCTACTAGTCGATTCGTCACATGTAACAATTCATTCAGTCGTGTCATTTCTCTCCAATTATTCGAAGTTCCCGAATTTTTCCGACATGTCGGAATCAGGTGACAGTTTACTAAACTAAATTTCAATTTTCTGTTGTCTCCTTCATGATATATATATATATATTTTTTTTTTTTCTTAACTAAGTTACTTTTACCAAGAAGCAACTTTTGTGCTTTTCTTCATAAATTTCAGGAGATGATATAGATAAGCTGTTTCAAGAAGCACAGGCGAGGTGGCTGAAGCCACCAGAGATCTTGTCAATTTTACAGAATCAAGGAAATTACCAACTCACCCAAGAGCCTGTACATAAGCCAAGTAGTATGTTCCTTGTTTTTATATGCCCATTTTCAGTGCCAATGTTGTTCTGTTGGTAATTGGGTTAACTATCATTTTTGCTAATATTTGACTAGGTGGATCGGTGTTTCTTTTCAACAAGAGGGTTACTCGTTTTTTCCGTAGAGATGGTCATAATTGGCGTAAAAAGAAAGACGGAAGAACTGTTGGAGAGGCGCATGAACGACTTAAGGTTTATATCCCAATGTGTTTGCATATCTTGGGTTTTCTATATGATCCATCTGTCACTATGGAAAATGAAGGAAATAGCTGTGCTGGGTAGTTTAGGAATTTAATTTAGTGTTTAGGGACATAATTTATGTCTGTTTGTGTGTTTGCAAGTATATTATTCTTTTATCCTTTTTCCTGGAGTTGATGCATTTTTGTTCATTGCTAGGTGGGTAATGTTGAAACTTTAAATTGTTATTACGCCCATGGAGAACAGAACCCGAATTTTCAGAGAAGAAGCTACTGGATGCTGGACCCGTATGTATGCCTGTACTTTTTGGTGCTCTTTTTCTTAGTTTATAAATTATAGCCTTTGATCTTGAAGAAGTGCTGAGAGAGACTATGAAATCTTGGAATTGGACGGGTGACTTATTCAGATAATTGTAAAATTATCTTTAAACTGAACGAGACAAAGATGGTTATTTCCTTTTTGGATTTGCTTATAACTCATTTTTTTATAGGGCGCACGAGCACATTGTTCTTGTCCATTATAGGGAGATTACTGAGGTTAGTTCTCAGAAACTAATGTAAATATCGAGTATTTATGGGCTTTGATGGTGATGTTTCGAAGTTTATTATCTAGACTCTTCAGTTCCGAAAGTTGGAACCAGTTGATTGTCAAAGTTGCTAAACTTTTTTGGTCCATCTAAACAACAAAATACTTCTGTCAATTTACATTTTGACATTCTGGAAGAAAATTGTTTTGAGCTTTAAATTATATGGTGGTTACTTTTATGTCTATAGGGAAAGCAATCTCCGGCATCTACTGCAGAGTTGTCACCAGCATCATCTTCTTCTTTGGTTCCTAGTCCAAGCTCTTATACCACTGAAAATCAGGGATTTACCTCTGCGGTGAGTGATGGATTGGAGCTCCACCAGAAATTGTATAGCCCAGGGTATGCCAAAGTTAGTTCTGAAAGAGTCGTCAAAGACGGTGGGGTAGATTATACCGCAGAGTTAGCTGGTTATACTAGAACTGAAGTTAGTCAATTTTTACGGAAGTTGGAAGAGCAGTTGAGTTTGAACGATGAGAGCATCAAAGATATTGATACATTGAACAGTCAGCAAGGGGCCATAAATAATTCTGAACTATTGGAACATGGAAGAGAGATGTCCAAGCAATATCAATCTGTCACTTCTCAAGATAAACCTGGATATATTGTAGGCAACCAGAGTTGCGGGATGCAAGTGCAAGCAAACAGTATGGAATTCCTTCAGGATGGAGGTTTGTAATTTTAAATTTACCTGTGGGCAGGTTTTAAACTTCTACTTAAATCATATATGCTAGAATATCTAGCATACATCTTTTCTTTTAAATTATTTGATTTACCTATTGTATTCTTTCTTTTCAGATTGTTGCTCAAGCGTTAATACCTAAAAAAATATCCTTAATGCTGAATTGTTACATATACGTATACCTTTCTCATCTCTTCTTTTCTTTGCTCAACTAAGTTCAACTGTGTGTCAGTCTTATGCTAGTTGGATTGTCTGTATGGAGCTTTTGTTCATTACTTTTCTTTGTTGTTTATCGAAAGATGAACAGAAAGAGCTGATAGTAGTGATTATGGTTTCTAGGTAGTTGTGATGCCTATCAGCAGTCTTATTCTCACGATTACAAAGATGAAAATAAAGAATCCTTATCCTGGAATGAGATGTTGGAATCGTGTAACACTTTATCACCAATTGATTTCCAGGTGAAACACTTGGATACGATGAACCTTGTTATATTTCAGAGTTATTTGCTTCAGTGTTTTCTTCAATTTGTGGCGTGTGCTTATATTTTTTTCAGTTTTTAGGAAACTAGTTTGTTTCTTTTCATGCAGACCTGGTTTTAGGTTTTGTTACTACATCCATTTCATGTTCTATAGCAGGAAAAGCCCCATTCTACTTTGAACAACGAACTTACTGACGAAGAACAAACTTGTTGGCAAAATTTCAACGGGACTGATGTTGGAAACTGTATGTCCACTGCTTTTAATAGTTATTGATACAGAAATTTCATTAGCTAATGACATTTTTGACGATTCTCTTATGTTATCAGCTTCTACTTCAATACCTCAAGAACTTGAAAGCGTCGAAATGTCACCCTATTCTTTGAGTCCAGAAATTCATGACATCAGTTCTGGCTACTTTGCGATGTTGTATGAGCACACCCAACTGCCTATTGAAGTTGGCTCAAGGTCGACTCTTGCTCAACAACAGAAGTTCAGAATCCATGAAATATCCCCAGAGTGGGGTTACCCTACTGAAGCTACAAAAGTATGTTGCATATTGGTTCTGTCTTCTTGAAATCTTTGCTGCACTATTACTCTTTTTGTTGTGAGTCGACACTACAGAACCTGCTTACTTGTTGCTTTTATGAACTATAGAAATGGGCTTTCTCTGTCTTTACTCAGCAGAATACTAGATTTAACAAAAATGCTTCCCCATTTTCCTACTAGGTATGAAGTTATAGGGCGATCCCAAGAGATTGAATAAGCATAAGCATGAGCACGAGCATTTTTAGTGGCTACATTTTCCTTTGTTGCCTTTGTTGAGTGCGTAGGAGCATGAGCATAATCCCTTGAGGAGTCTTTTGGGGCGCAGTGCGTCACCCCTATTTTGATGTTCAGCCACCCATACATGTTTAATTCTGCAAACTTCACGCATCCAGCATTCATTCTTGGGTGTGTTAAATGTGTTTGTGTCCCACAACAACTAGGGGCATGAGCATATCAAGCTTTTTAATGCTTGGGCATCCTCTTCTTCTTAAGGCGTCTTTTAGAGTGAGTTAGGTTCATTTATCAGTTTTTATAGAGGAAACTTAATGAGATTGAGTTCTTTTTATGCAGGTAATCATTGTTGGGTCTTTTCTTTGTGATCCATCAGAATCTGCTTTAGCATGCATGTTTGGTGACACTGAGGTCCCTCTTCAAATCGTTCAGGAAGGAGTTATTCGCTGTGAAGCTCCTCCTCACCTTCCTGGAAAGGTCAATCTCTGCATTACTGCTGGCAATAGGGAGGCCTGCAGTGAGATCCGAGAGTTTGAGTATCGAGCTAAAGGTCCTAGTTGTTGTCACTGTAATGAATCCCCAGTGGAAGCAACCAAGAGTCCAGAGGAACTATTGTTACTTGTCAGGTTTGTGCAGTTGCTTCTGTCCGATTCCCTTGTACAGAAAGGAGAAAGCATGGAAACTGGAATTCATTTGCTTAGAAAACTGAAAGCAAATGATGAATCATGGGGTCATGTCATAGAGGCTCTTTTATTTGGCATTGGAACCTCATCAAGCACTATTGACTGGCTTATGCAACAGCTTGTAAAAGACAAATTGTGTCAATGGCTTTCTTCTAGCTCTAAAGAAAGACATGATGATTCTGGTTGTTCCTTGTCCAAGAAAGAGCAAGGAATTATACACATGGTTGCTGGGTTGGGCTTCGAGTGGGCATTGAGTCCAATTCTTAGTAAAGGTGTCAGTATAGATTTCCGTGACATTAATGGGTGGACTGCACTTCATTGGGCTGCACGTTTTGGAAGGTAAACCAGAACTTTATTCTTGCATATGAACAATCTTTATTTGAATCTGTGTCTGTTAAGGACGTTATATTTGAAACAAACGAGCATCAGTGCTTAGAATCTTTGAATGTCAGAAATTATAATGCTTAACTAGCTTCCAAGGACAGTTGGAGGGATATAATTTAACTATGAACTAAAACAACAGATCGGTTCCTAATCTACAAGTTTAAATCTGGTAAAACTTATTTCAAATGGTTAGATTTGTACAAGCTCTTGAATGATGTAGATTATTCTGTACAACAGGGAAAATATGGTTGCGGCTCTTTTAGCTTCTGGTGCATCAGCTGGAGCTGTGACGGATCCTAATCCACAAGACCCCGTTGGCAAAACCCCAGCATTTATTGCTGCCACGAGTGGGCACAAGGGACTTGCAGGTTATCTTTCTGAGGTGGCACTGACTAGCCATCTTTCTTCCCTCAGACTTGAAGAAACTGACCTTTCCAAAGGCTCTGCTGAGGTCCAAGCAGAAGGAACTGTAAATAGCATCTCAACTATGAGCTTAGCTGCTGGTGAAGATCAGGTTTCAATGAAACAAACCTTAGCTGCTGTTCGTAATGCAGCTCAGGCAGCTGCACGGATACAGGCTGCTTTCCGAGCACATTCTTTTAGAAAGCGACAACAGAGAGAATCTAATTCTGCTATTAGTACAGATGAGTATGGTATTGTCTATGGTGATATTCCAGGGCTCTCCGTGGCAACGAAGATGGCCTTTGGTAGTGCTCGAGATTATAATTCAGCCGCTCTATCTATACAGAAGAAGTATCGTGGATGGAAAGGTCGCAAAGATTTTCTTGCATTACGAAAAAAAGTTGTGAAGATACAGGTACTAGTTATTTTCTTTTTCTTTTTCATGTTCAGCTCCAGTAAATACTCTCTATGTGCCTGAAGAAAAAAAAAGAAAAATTAATGTTCATAAATTGTTAACAACCTTTAGTTTTATGTATGTAGACCAAATAGAACTTGCAAAAATTTGCGGCTCATGGCAAATATTAAACTTGAGAGGTCATGTACTAAAGGTCATACCCTTTTTATCTGGCAGGCTCACGTGAGAGGCTATCGGGTTAGGAAGCAGTACAAGGTAATTTGTTGGGCTGTTGGAATTATGGACAAGGCTGTGCTGCGGTGGCGTCGTAAAGGAGTTGGTTTGCGAGGCTTCCGGAATGAGACAAAGCATGTTGATGAAAGCAGCGAAGATGAAGATATTCTCAAGGTGTTCCGTAAACAGAAGGTAGATGGAGCTATTGATGAGGCTGTCCATCGTGTTCTCAACATGGTTGATTCTCCTGAAGCACGCCAGCAGTACCATCGGATGCTGGAAAGATACTACCAAGCTAAGGTACGGTAAACTCCTGTTGACATGAAATTTGGGGAATGGAGCACTGGTCCTACTAACTGTTTGCATCAGTGAAGACACTACTCTTGATTACCTTGGCCATAGGAATTAGTCATGTGAACTTTTTGGTTTGAAATGCATGTAAATGTCAGGGCCTAACACTTTTCTGCAGCTCATCTTTTTGGTTTATTGTATCATGCACCTGATTATGGCTGAGAATCTGGTAAATAACGGTGAGGGCTTCCAGTGGAATAAAATACTTTTTCAGTATATGCTATCAAAATATCAATTTTCGTGAATCGCAATGTCATTCAATATTTTGCCAAATTGAACCACACATGCGCGGTAACAAATACGTGACAAATCCGATTCCTATATTTAGTGTACGGTTCAATTTCTCAAATTGGCACCTGAAAATTTTGGTTGCTGTAATCGTGAGTTGTTGGATAATTCTTGCAGGCTGAACTTGGTTATTCGAGCGAAGCAGCTACACTAACATCTGTGGATGATCTCTCTGACATGGAAAAGGACGAGCTGTTTGAGTTCCAGTAGAGGGACAAACTAGTAAAGTGCATACAGTTCGTAGTCTTGCATGCCAGAATGCTATATAACGTAGCGTTCACAGAAAAACTGCCTGATTTCATAGTTGCATCATGTTCTCATAGTCTGTAAATGCTTCTTGGTATTTGGTGTAAATGGCTTTTGATAAGTTGATTATCTTATTCTCGTGCAAACTAGAAGTTACTTAGAAGGCTACATAACATACGGTTCACTGAAGATTTCGTAGTTGCATCATGTTCTCATATTGTCTGTAAATGCTTATTGGTATTTGGTGTAAATGGCTTTTGATAGGTTGAGATTATTATTCTCGTACAAATTAGAAGTTACTTTATTTTCGATGTAAACAAGGGAGATCATAAACAAGAATAACAACAATAATGACTGATAAAAAATTTCAAATGCGTAATTTGGAGAGTTAGAAGTATGCAATTGTATTTTTAATTAGTAGAGAAGTTTAGTTTTGATTGGTTTACATGCAAAAGAAAAAGTGAAAATAGCTTAAAGAAAGTAAACATAAACAAACTTGCTTAAAAAATCAAAATAAAATTAAAGAAAATCAAAATATAAATAAGTCAATAAATAAATAGACAAAAAAGGAGACAAATAAGTAATTAAAAAAATAATTGAAAGAGAAAAGATAAGAAACAAACAATTAAAATAATTTGTTTTATTTAGACTAAATACAAAACATAAGAATTGAAAGAAAAGATTCAAAAGACTTCTTAGAAGAAAATGACCTCTTTATGTAAAATCTTTTACTTATATTCTAGTTTGTTAAAATTTGAAGGCTAGGTTTTCAATAAGTTATGGTAGACTCATATCACACTTGATCACCTTTTATTAATTCTTTTTAGGTCTTCCTCTTCTTTTTTTTTACAGTTTCTAAATACAATTTTCTAGTATCTTCTTACTGGAGCATTATAATAGCTCCTTTTAACATGTTCAAACTACATAAGTTTTGTTTTCCTTAACGTACCATCAATGTTAGCCACCTATAACTTGTCTTTTACCATTACATTTCATACCTTATCTCTTCTTGTAAGATTTTACATCAAATGTACATCCAATAGAGTATCCCCATTTCTTTCACTATTAACTTATAACTATGCACATGTTTGATGGGCCAAAACTCTGTAGAGCTTAGCCAACCTAATTATTAAATAATAAAATTTATCTTTTAGCTTGAGTGATATTTTCTTGTCACATAAAACTCCTAATGCTCTACTTCATTTAAGACATCTTGATTTGATACAGTGAATTATGTTATCTAACTCATTACACTTAAAACAATCTTTTTGTGATATATCTTTTGAACCAATCTTTATCTTCACATTGAAAGCAATCATATGACCTGAAAAGTTACACTTTAAGTACTTAGTCTTAGTCCTGTTTAATTTAAAGTCTCTCAACTTTAGCCTATCCTTCCAAAGTTCAAGCTTGACACTAACACCTTCTTTTGTTTCATTCTCTAAAACAATGTCACGAGCAAATAAGATACATCAAGGCATATCCCCTTAAATATTTTTGATGCACTCATCCATAACTATTGTAAACAGGAAGGGGCTTCACGAGAATCATTGATGTAGCCTAATAGCAATAGAAAAATGCTTCGTATCTCCTTCTGTTGTCTTTATTCTAGGCTTAACACCTTCATATTTATCTCTAATGAATTGTATATGAGTTACATAAACTCTTTTAACTTCTAAACACTTCTACATGACTTCCCTATATACCTTGTCATAAGCCTTCTCTAAGTTAATGAAAACTATGTATATGTATCTCTGTTTGTCCTTATAATATTACATTAATCATTTAAGGAAGTGTATAGCTTCTAACCTGGACTTCCCTTGCATAAAACCAAATTGGTTTTACAAGATAGGTGCATCATTTCTCACTTTTTTCTTAATCAATCTCTCTCATAACTTTATAGAGTAACTAAGTAGTTTGATGTTTATAAGGCCTTCTCTAAGTCAATGAAAACTATGTATAGGTATCTTTGTTTGTCCTTATAATATTCCATTAATCATTTAAGGAAGTGTATAGCTTCTAACCTGGACCTCCCTTGCATAAAACCAAATTGGTTTTACAAGATAGGTGCATCATTTCTCACTTTTTTCTTAATCAATCTCTCTCTTAACTTCATAGAGTAACTAAGTAGTTTGATGTTTATATAGTTGTTATAGCAGTGGATGCCCTCTTTATTCTTATAGAGAGAGACTTATGTGCTAAGTCTCCATTTATTTAGTATTTTGGCGGATTTGAAGATCACATTAAAAAGCTTAATAACCAAGTAAAACTCTCTTCTTTTAGGCTCTTCCATACTTTTATGGTAGCTCATCAAGTTCTATTACTCTTCCACTTTTCATTTTCCTAAAAGCTCCTTTAATTTTTTTTTCATGTGATTTGGCAGCAATAAATCAAACTACAATATTTCTAAAAAATGTTAAGAGTATAAAAGAAAATATTGTCATCTCTATTTTCATTAAAAAGGCTATAGAATATCTCTGTCATCTTCTTTTGATATCATATTCACATATAAGCATCCGTCCTGCTTTAACCTTTGTAAATATAATTGAATCTAAATCTCTTCCTTTTTGTTTCCTAGCTCTTGCCAACTTAAATATATCTTTTTCTCCATCTTTAGTTTTCATAGACTGACTTCTAAGACTATCTTCTTCACATCATTTTTAACAGCTTGTAACTATCCTCTCTACATCCATGTTGCTATCCAATAAGCTTGATACACAACCTTTTTAATCTTCATCTTTTCTCATATATCTTTATTCTACCACTAAGACTCCTTTTTACTGCCCATAACCCTTTAGGAAATTCCAAGATCTCCTTAGTTACATTCTTTAAAAAGTTGTTACTTTCCCTCATATCCTGTTAGCATCTTCTTTTTCGTTTTCATTTTTCTCCAAACATTACTCTTATCATTAAGTTGTTCTATAGTGTCCCCCTTTTATATTCCCCCGTCTAACTCTAGTACACCTTCGATAACTTATCTGCTTTCTCCAATCCTTAATTATAAGATCCATAACCAACTATCTATACTGAGTTGGCAAGTATGCATTAGGTATCACCTTGTAATCCTTGCAACTCGGTCGATCACTTCGCTTTACGAAGAAGTAGTCAACCTGAGTCTTTGTAGTTCTGCCCCTAAAAGTCAATAGGTGCTCCTCATTTTTTGTTGAAAAACGAGTTGGCTACCACCTCATTAAATGCTACTAAAAAGTCTAATAAAGTAGTCCCACTATCAATCCTATCTTTGTATTCGAAACCCCTATGAGTACACAAATACCCATCCGTGTTCACTCCTATATGGCCATTAAAGTCTCCTTTTATATTGACTTTCTCATTTAAGGAGAATATGTTGAATCACCTCATCTAACTCTTGTTAAAATTGATGCTTAAGTTATTCTTTAAACCCTACTTGGGGTGTATAAGTATACGCCACATTAAAAACCACATCTTTCACCACAATCTTTAAGGACATAATCTTATTATTAGTTATTTTTACTCCTATAATATGATGTATGAGTTCCTTGACAACGAAGATACTTAAATCAATCTATTGCCTCGAACATTTTGAATACTAAATTTTAACCCATTAATCTCTTTTGCTTTAATCTCCATTCATTTGTCTCTTGGATGCACTCTATATGAATTTTATATTTATCTAAATTTTTTGCTAATTTTAATGACTTCCCTGTAAGAGTCAATATTCTAGGAACCTATCCATAATCTGTCAATATCTTATCTCCTCCTAACTCCGAAACTCACTGAAAGACTAGCTTTACTACTATCATTAAAAGTTAAAGTAACCACTACCCTAACACCCAATACAAGCTATATAAGACAAGCACAACAAGGTCCTAAACAACGTCAAGAGAAAAATAAATAGCATGAAAGCAATCACGATAAATAATAAAAATGCACATACATACACACACATATATGTATAGGAATAAGATTCAATTATATCAATAAGAAATAAAAGACATTTCTTAAGCTTTTACAAAACTTACAAACAAAGGTCAAAAATTGAAAAATATAAAAGGAGAACATTGTCACAAGATTGACCTTATAGACTACTCTGTATGCATAAAAAATATTTAGTGTTTTTCAATAATATTGTAAACCTGTAGATTGTTATTTGCAGAGAGAAATTAATAACAGAAAAAAAAACTTCAAATGTTTAAAATCTAACTGTATAAGCAAAAACCTATAAACTTATATCGTAAAAATAACAGGGATAGGTCGAAGGGTAAGAGTAAGTTTTAACATATGATCTTCAAATTGCTGAAAACAATCTTGTTTAGAACACTAGATTTAAAAGCAGCAACTGTATGCTGAAAATAATGACAACCCGAATGCCCAAAGCGAAGAAGTGATCCTTATAATTATACTTTGGAAGTTGACGATGGACAACACAATACAAACGCTTAAAAAAGAGGGAAGTGAAAGTAAAATTGCAAATCCTAGATTTAAAATTGGAAGTTGTCCGCTTTTTGAAATTCGGCTATAATTATAAATATTAAGTAAAATTTGAAATTTTTTTATAATTAACCCTCAAAAAAGATAAAATAGATTGAAGTTCTCACGAATTCATAGTACATCAAGAGTTGAGGAAAATTCTAGAAAATGATTGTCGATTAAAATGAACTTGAAATTGGATATTCAATAGAGCAAATAATCAAACCAAGCAAATGGATAGAAACACATTCAAACAGACACAAAGCCCTATTTAGTTGTTGGCTGATCAGTCAAAAAATAGCTGATCGACTCAAATTAGCTGATTGACTTTATAAAAAAGCTGTTTGAGTTGTTTGGTTATGAGTTGTTTGGGTTAGCTGATTCAACCCAACCAGCTGATTTTGAAGAAGCTACTCTATAAAAGCATTTTAACGTAATGAGCTAATAGTTTTTGGCCCTGTTTGGTTGTTGACTGATCAGCCAAAAAATAGTTGATTGACTCAAATCAGCTGGTTGACTTTATAAAAAGTTGCTTGAGTTTTTTGGCTATAAGCTGTTTGAGTTGGTTGATTCAACCCAACCAGCTGATTTTGAAGAAGCTACTCTATTTTGCGGTTCGGTTCGGTTCGGTTACTTCAATCGGTTTGGGCCCTAATCTTGGGCCTTAAATTTTGGGTCACTTTTAAGTACATGTCCAACATTTTTATTTCATTTTAGGACCTATTGGGTGATTGTCATGCTTGCAAAGTTGCAAACTTACCTTATATACCTAGAGTTAGAAGTACAAAAAAATAAAAACTTTTTTTGTTTTTACTTGATCAGTTTGGTTCGGGTGGGTTCGGTAAAAAGTTTTGCCTACACCGCACCCGAACTGATATAGTCGGTTTTTCAATATCCAAAACCTAACCGACCATCCATCACTCTCCATACCAACCGGTTTGGCTCGATTTCTTCAGTTTTGTGGGTCGGTTCAGTTTTTTCGAACAGTGAATGTCCATCTGCTTGAATCATTCATTGTGTTGTTATAATCAAGTTTCCATCTTGCTCTTTTCTTTTGTTTAGTTTTCAAAGATAAATCGAAAAGGACGAGTGGGTTTTGCTGTTTTGTGGATGCTTTAGTACAATGGAGGATTGACATATTGGTCTTTAATTCCTTTAAAGTCAGGATTTGTTCAGATTAAATCATCAAGAATTAAATAAAAGTCGAAGCATACCTGAATTTATTGTGAAACTGGCACTGGAGTCTTACGATTTTGTCTTCCAAATTAGAATGTAGCTTTTTCTTCAAAATTTTCCCTAACTCTTTGTTTTCTCTCTAATGATGGGATGTCAGAAAAGAATTATGCGTACGTTTAATTTGGGAACCATAACCCTTTTTATTAGGGTAAAACCCTATAGTTTGGCTCATCACAAAACTAGAAATTATAAACTCGGTCTCTATACATATAAAGCCCACACTTAAAATAGATACATAAAGCCCAAAATACGATAACCATATTAGACCACTTTAATTAATTGGGCTCAACTTTATATGATAGCCTTTATACACAATTATACACATATAAGCCCACATGTTTGATTAAAAAATCCTTACAATTTCCCACTTGGGCTATATGTGTTACCTTAAAATTGTGTATTAACCTTATGAGTACTCAGAATTTTGCTATCATTACTGTATGCATCCCCAAACAATCTGGTCCATCAATCATATCAACATAGGATCAAAGCGTCTTTCGCTACAATTTACTTAACTAGACCCATCAATGGTCACATATTCTAATATAACCAAATGACATGGATCAAGCATAGATGTGTAGCATGGAAATTATAAGCAGCGTGATCTTTACATGCTTATTTCCAGCTGGTCCAACCTTATGCTTTAGTGAGATCAATTTTAAATAAGTTCATAAACAAAATAAACCAAATATCTTAAATCTGAAAATAACCTCGAACAAATTAACCAAAAACTGTATCCAAAATGACAGTAAAAAAAAGTTTAATATGAAAAGCATCTACAATACAAACTCCCATTGAAACTATATATCCTGAAAAGATGCAACACCCATATGAGTAGTGTGCTCATGAAAGACCTTAGGTGGCATTCCTTTAGTAAAAGGATCCGCAATCATGGAGTTTAATCCAATGTGCTGTACAGAAAATTGTCCACTATGAACTCTCTCTTTAACAATTAGGAACTTCATGTTGATGTGCTTTGACTTTGTCGAGCTCCTGTTGTTATTGGAATATAGCATTGTCGAGTTATGGTCACAAAAAAACTTAAGTGGTCTTTCAATAGAGTCCACAATGCGCAACCTCATGACAAAGTTTTGCAGCCATATCCCGTGGTTGGATTCCTCATAACACGCTATAAACTCCGCTACCATAGTGGAAGAAGCTAAAAGTGTCTGCTTAATACTCTCCAGGAAATAGGTCCTTCAACAAGCAGGTAGATATAGCCCAAAGTGGATCTCCTACTATCTTGGCATGCAGTAAAATTGGAATCAGAATAACCAATGATCTCCAGCTTATCTGATTTTCTGTATGTGAACATATAATCTTTCATTCTTTGCAAGTACCGCATGACCCGTTTGGCTGCTTTCCAGTGATCCAATCTCAGGTTACTTAAATATCTTCCTAGCATTCCAACAATATATGCAATATCCAGACGCGTATAAACCCGAGCATACATTAGACTTCCAACAACTGAATCATAAGGAATCTTCTGCATTTCCTTAGCTTCAAAGTCATTCTTGGGGCATTGACTTAAACTGAACTTATCTTCTTTATACACAGGGGTATCAGCTGGTTTACAATCTTGCATGCCAAACCTTTTAAGTACCTTTTCGATATAGCTCTTTTGTGATAATCCAAGAATACCTTTTCGTGCAATAAGCCTATATCATTAGTGGCAAGCAATATGTCATCGACATATAAAACCAAAAAAATGTACTTATAAAACCAGAAAAATGTAGTTACTCCCATTGAACTTATGGTATATACAATCATCAGCCAAGTTCATCTCAAAACCGAACGAGATGACAACTTGGTGAAATTTGTAATACCATTGACGAGATGCCTGCTTGAGTCCATAGATGGATTTCTTTAGTTTGCAAACCATTTGCTTTGCATCTCCTGACACAAAGTTTTTTGGCTGCACCATATAAATCGTCTCATCAATGTCACCATTAAGAAACGTTGTCTTAACATCCATCTGATGTAACTCAAGATCAAAATGTGTCACTAATGCCATTATTATCCTAAAAGAGTGTTTTGAAGAAACCAGAGAGAAAGTCTCTTTATAATCAATCTCTTATTTTTGTGTAAAGCCCTTTGCGACAAGACGAGCCTTGTACCTTTCTATATTGCCTTTCGAATCCTTCTTGGTCTTAAATATCCATTTACAACCAATAGGTTTCACACCTTTAGGAAATGGTACAAGGTCCCAAACATCATTGTGTTTCATGGACTTTATCTCTTCATTCATGGCATCAATCCACTTTTGAGAGTTAGAACTTTCCATGGCTTGATGGAAGTTAATTGGATCATCTTCCACCATACCAATGTCAACTTCATGTTCTTGAAGAAATACAACATAATCATCTGGAATTGCATTTCTCCTCTCTCTAATGGATCTCCTTAATGGCATAGGTTCTTGAGGTTGTAGAGTTTATTCTTCTAGAACAAGTTGTTGAACTTGGGGAGGAGTTTTCATGACATTGTCTTGATCCATAATTGCTTTTTGAACAATGTAAGGAATGGAAACCTGACCCTGATCATTGTCAATAGCAATTAGAGGAATTTTAACGTGTTCCTCTTCGAAAACAAAGTCCTTAATCCTTTCTCCCCCCGTAAGCTCAACATCCTCAAAAAATAAGGCATTTTCGATCTTAAAAATCGCCTTACTAGTGGGATCATAAAACTTATAACCCCTGGATCTTTCAGAATATCCATTAAAGTAACAACTGATAGTCCTTGAGTCCAGTTTCTTTTCATTTGGCCTATAAGGCCTTGTCTTAGCTGGACATCCCTAAATGCGCAAGTGCTTTAAACTAGGCTTCTTGCCTGTCCAAAGTTCATAAGGGGTCTCATCAGTTTCTTTAGTTCGAACTCTGTTGAGTATATATGCTGCGGTCTTTAATGCTTCTCCCCATAGTGATTCTGGCAAGGTAGAATGACTAATCATACTCTTCACCATATCCTTCAGCGTTCTGTTTCGTCTTTCAACAACACCATTCATGCTAGGCGAACCTGGCATAGTGTACTGTGGGATGATACTGTATTCCTCTAGGAATTTAGCAAACGGTCCTGGACATTGTTCACCTGATCCATCATATCTACCATAGTACTTGCCACCACGGTCAGATCTGACACTTTTAATCCTTTTGTTAAGTTGGTTCTCAACTTTAGTCTTAAAGTTTTTGAACACGTCCAAAGACTGTGATCTGTTATAAATGAGATAAAGGTAGCCATATCGCAAGAAGTCGTCTATAAACGTTATAAAATACGGTTGACCATTCCAAGATGCCGTAGGGAATGGCCCACAAATATCTGTATGGATAAGTTCTAAGACGTCTGAACCCCTATTGGCACTCAATCTCTTGACATTTGTTTGTTTCCCCTTAATGCAATTAACACAAGTAGCAAAATCTGTAAAATTAAGGGGATCGAGAATTCCGTTGGACACAAATCTCTTAATTCTCCTTTCGAAGATATGACATAATCTCTTGTGCCACAACAAGGCAGAATTCTTTCCGGTTAATTTACGCTTTAAACTTCGTGTACCCACATGCAAGGCCTCATTAAATGAAGCATTAGTGTCAAGCATATATAGATTATCGTAACTTGATAAAGAACCGACACCAACCAAATTTGAATTTTGAAAGAGACTAAATATTCCATTTCTAAATGAACAACAATAACCAGATTTGTCCAAAGCAGAACTAGAAATCAAATTCCGTCTAAAAGACAGTACAACAAAAGTCTCAACTGAATGAAAATAAAATCTAATTCTTAACAATAATATAAAATTCCCTATTACTTCGACTTTTATCATCTTGTTGTCACCTACATAGATGTATCTTTGACCATCACTTAGTTTTCGGCAATTTAGGCAACCCTTTCTTTGCACATCATGTATGATAATTGGTACACTGCTTCTTTACATGACCTTTAGTGTCACATAAGAAACAGCCTTTTGGATTTCCATCCTTTTGCTGTTTCTTTTGTATTGCCGGAACCACAGCTTCCTTAGTTTTCTTTCTTTTGTTCCTTTTGTCCTTAGATGTTGTGGCTAAGTGAGTACTTTCTGCCTTATCATGCTTCAACCATTCTTCTTCTTGGACACAATGTGGGATAAGCTCATTAAGAGACCATGTCTCTTTTTGACAGTTATATCTCACTTTGAATTGACTATATTGTGTTGGAAGAGATATCAAAACTAAATGCACTAACAAGTCTTCCAATAATTCCAACTTAAGTGCTTTCAATTTTGAAGCCATGTGAGACATTTCCATAATGTACTCTCTTATGTTTCCTTTTCCTACATACCTAATTGAGATAAGATTTGCCAAAAGTGTACTTGTTTCAGCATTTTCATTTTTGGCAAATCTTTTCTCAAGATCCCCAAGGAAACTAACGCGGAACCCCTAGAATCGACTCGATTAGGAACCCTTGATCGATTGAATCAAAACCCCAACCTAAGAAATCAAAGTTTTCATAAGATCCTTCGAATCCTTAACCCAAGATTAACAATGCAATCAGAAACCAAAATGGGCAAAGATATCAAAAGAACGCCACAAGCAATTCTGACTAATCACTTGATAAGTTCGTAAAATCAGTTTGAAGAGAACTTCAGGATTGAATCCCTCACAAAGTGACCTAAAATTATTCTCAATATCATCTGAATAGGAACTGCAAAAAACCACCTTTTTAAGTCTCAAAAAGTGGGCCTAAAAATGAAAAACCTAACTAGAAAAATTGAAAAGTCCATTAGGAAGTCGTAACAATTGTCTGACAGAATATCCTTTAGTAAATCAAGCATATCTTGAGCTATGGACCTCTGATTAAGGCGAATATTATACCGTTGTAAAGATAAGACAAAGATACACAACTTTTATGTTGGTTAGTTGGGCTGGTTTGGCCTGAATCAATGTCATAATTTCGTCCCAAGTCAGAACATGTAAATAACATTATTGCCTTGATGTTATTGATTGTAACTTGATCTTCAAAGGCCTTTTCTTCATCAACCAGGGTACATATAAGCCCACCAAAAGCTTCTCTAAGTCTCTTAGCATTAGCACGAGTAATTGGTCCTTTTGACATGGTCAACAGGTCATCCAAAAGTTGACTTGTCTTTCGACTCTCTCTTGACTTCACGTTATCCTCCCCTTTTTGAAAAAGATTCGTCCTCCAATTTGTAATGGAAAAAGGAGATAAATCAGAAACATTAAATGAAGCGCTAATGCCACCATGCTCATCTCAGAGATCCAATTTGTAGGCATTGTCATTTATCTTTTCGAGAACTTGAAATGCGCCATCGCCTCTTGGATGTAGCTTTGTCTTTCGTTTATTAGGAAATCTTTCCTTACGCATATACACCCGCACCTAATCTTCGGGTTCAAATGAAACAAACTTTCTTCCCTTATTAGCACTAGATGCGTATTGCTTATTCTTTTTCTCAATGTGCCAATGGGTCTGTTCATGGATTTTCCTTACCAAATCTGCTTTCTTTTCACCATCTGCACTAGATAATTCACTAACAGGCAAAGGAAGTAAATCCATAACAGTTAGTAGATTAAAACCATACACAGTTTCAAATGGTGAAAAACCTGTAGAAGAATGAACATTTCTATTGTACGCAAATTCAACAAGGAGCCAGCATTCTTCCCAAGTACGCAAATTTTTACTAATCATAGTACGCAACAAAGTACCAAGAGTATGATTGACAACCTCAGTTTGTCCATCCGTTTGTGGATGACAAGTAGTCAAATACAACAATTTAGTTCCTAACTTTGCCCACAACACTTTACAAAAATAACTCAAAAATTTGACATCTCTATCACTAATTATGGTCTTTGGAATTCCATGTTGTCGAACAACTTCCTTAAAAAACAAAATTGCAATATGAGATGCATCATTGGTTTTATGACAAGTAATGAAATGAGACATCTTAGAAAACCTGTCAACAACTACAAAAATTGAATCTTTACCATGTGTAGACCTAGGCAAACCTAAAATGAAGTCCATAGAATTATGTTCCCAAAGTGCACTAGGTATAGGTAATGGTGTGTATAATCCATGAGGCATAACTTTAGATTTAGCTTGTTTACACTGAACACAATTTGCACAAACACGTTCTACATCCCTATGCATATGTGGCCAAAAGACATGCTCATGCTCATGCAAAATGTTCAATGTTTTTTGTACATCGAAATGGCCCATTAAACCTCTACTATGAGACTCTCTAACAATTAATTCAAGTAAAGAACAACTTGGCAAACAGAGTCTATTTTCCTCAAACAAAAACCCATTATGGCGATAAAACTTATTGAATGCAGCAGTTTCACAAGCATTATACACATTTCCAAGTCAGTATTAGCAGCATACAAATTGTTGATATACTCAAATCCTAACAACTTACTACTCAAAGTAGAGATTAAAGCATACCTGCGAGATAGTGCATCAGCTACTACATTTTCTTTACCTTGCTTATATTGAATGACATATGGAAATGTCTCAATAAACTCAACCCATCTTGCATGCATCCTATTCAACTTTCCTTGTCCTTTGAGATGCTTCAAGGACTCATGGTTAGTATGGATGACAAACTCCTTCGGTCACAAGTAATGTTGCCATGTTTCGAGCGCTCTCACTAAAGCATACAATTCTTTATCAGAAGTAGAATAGTTTAGAGGCTCTCCATTCAACTTTTCACTAAAATATGTCAAAGGGCGTTTCTCCTGCATTAACACAGCACCTATGCCTACTCTAGAGGTGTCACATTCAATTTCAAAATTTTTATCAAAATCAGGCAAAGCAAGCAAAGAAGGGGAAAACAATTTATCTTTCAGTAGCATGAATGCCTTTTCTTGTTCAGGACCCCACATAAATGCAACATTTTTCTTAATAACCTCCGTAAGTGGTGCACCTACAGTGCTAAAGTGTGGAACAAACCACCTATAAAAATTGGGTAAACCATGAAAGCTCCGTACTTCTAAAACATATTTAGGTGTTGGCCACTCTTTAATGTCTTTCACTTTATTCTCATCAACCTCAATGCCCTTAGCACTAACAATAAAACCAAGAAAATTAACCTTATCTATACAAAAACTGCACTTTTTAACATTGGCATATAACTTTTGTTCACGTAAGACATCAAGTACACATTTCAACTGATGCATGTGTTCTTCTAAGCTCTTACTGTATATCAAGATGTCATCAAAGTACACAACAACAAACTTATTAATGAATGCACAAAGTACATGGTTCATCAATCTCATAAAAGTGCTAGGTGCATTTTTCAAACCAAATGGCATTACTATCCACTCATACAGTCCATATTGAGTTTTAAATGCAGTTTTCCATTCATCACCCTGGAACATAGGAATTTGGTGGTATCCTCTAATCAAATCAATTTTAGTAAAAATCATATCACCATTCAATTGATCTAACATGTCATCTAACCTAGGAATGGGATATCGATACTTTACCGTAATTTTGTTGATTGCTCTGCAATCTACGCACATCCTCCAACTTTCATCTTTCTTTGGCACTAGTATCATAGGAACAACACGTGGATTCATACTCTCCCTAACATGGCCTTCAGCTATAAGCTCTTCCACTTGTCTTTGTAATTCCTTAGTCTCTTCAGGGTTACTGCGATGTGCTGGCCTATTAGGCAATGAAACTCTAGGCACGAAGTCAATCTGATGCTCAATCCCTCTTATGGGCGGCAGACCTTTTGGAAGTTCTTCTGGAAAAATATCACTATATTCCTGCAAAAGAGATTTAGCAATAGAGGGCACAGAATCATCAAGGTCAGCAACACTAAAACAAGTTTCCTTGTACATCAACATTATAAGTGATTTTTTCCCATGATAAGCATCTCTAAAATCTCTCCCTCTCACATACAAGATCACTTTCTTATCTCTCTAGGACTCAGTGTTTCCCTTTCCCCTGTCACTTTCTTTAATTTTTAAATTCTCACTCTCACTCATTTTTCCCTTTTCCCCATTATGATTGCTCAGCTCAACTCTTTTTGCTTTTTCTGACTCCTCTCGTTGTCTAAGCTTCAGCTGATCTTCGTATACTTCTTTAGGAGACAATAGCTTGAGGGTGACAAGTTTTCCATCTTTAGAAAAAGAATAAGTATTTAGTTAACCATTACATAAGATCTTATGGTCATACTCCCAAGGCTGACCTAAAAGTATATGGCCTACTTGCATCGGAATCACATCACATAAAACCTCATTAGAATACTTGCCAATATTAAATGGCACAACCACCTGCTTAGTCACTTTGACCTCGACACAATCATTTAGCCACTGTAGCCTGTACGGCTTCGGGTGTTTCAATAATGACAATCCAAACTTTTCCACCAAGTAAGTGCTAGCATTATTAGTACAAATACCTCCATCAATAACTAGACTGCATACCTTCCCACCTACATTGCATCTAGTGTGAAAAATATTTTCCCATTGTTCTTCTAGAGCATCATACTTAGCTTGCAAATTTAAAGCTCTCCTTGCAACTAGTAAGTCTCCAAGCTCTAGATATTCAACATCACTTACATCTTCCAATAATGGCATTTCTGGATCTGTCTCCTCTCCATCTATTTCAACAACCCCATTATCTTTTATGATCATAGCTCTCTTATTAGTACATTGAGAAGCTATGTGGCCATACCCTTGACATCTGAAACACTTAGTTTTGCTGCTACTGGTCACTGGAGTGGTTTCTTTGTTTTTCTAAAAAATTCCGGTCTTTTCTTTAGGAGAGTACTTGTCTTCCTTAGATTTTAGCGTAAACCTATCATCTTTGAATTTAGACGAATTCCTCTCTTCACTCTTTCTCTTGTAGCCTGACTTCCAAGGCGATCCACCACTATTACTGAATGGAGACCGTCTAGCTAATTTTTTGTAACTAAGTTTTTTCTCCACTTTCATGGCAACACTAACCATATCTTCAATCTCCACATAATGTTGTAGCTCAACTGTGTCGGCAATTTCTCTATTAAGTCCACATAAGAATCTAGCCATAGTAGCCTCTCGGTCTTTTACAACATCTGCCTTGATCATAGACATTTCCATCTCTTTATAGTACTCTTCAACACTCTTAGACCCCTGTTTTAAGTTTTGGAGTCTTTGATTCAGTTCCCTGTAATAGTGACTAGGAACAAATCTTGCTCTCATGACAACCTTCATTTCATCCCAAGTTCGAATAGGTCTCTCCCCATTTCTTCTTCTGTTAATTTGAACCTAATCCTACCAAACTATGGCATAGTCTAGAAATTCTATAGCTACTAATTTAACCTTCTTCTCTTCTGAATAGTGATGAAAGTCAAACACAAGCTCTACCTTTCTTTCCCACTCCAAGTATTGGTCTAGATTACTTCGACCTTGAAAAGAAGGAATCTTCATTTTTATACTACTCAGGTTTCTATCAACTTCTTCCCTAGCTCTCGGTTCTCTTCTAGGCATGTCATCTCTTCTTTGACCTCTTGTCGCATACTCCCTAGTTTGATATATATCTCACTCTTCCATGTTTGTTTTAGTTTCAACATCCTCAAATTCAGGTTGGTTGGTCGGTGGTGGTATTGGCCGACCTCATTTTGGAGCCTCCAAGCGTTCTAACCTCTCTCCATAGCTTTCAAATGCAAGATTCATTCGGGTCATTTGTTCTTATAAAGCCTTTAAAGTTGTGGCTAGGTCTTCTGAATCCCTTTCGTCTCTTGCCTTAGACAATACAAAGTAACAAGAAAAACAAGTGTAATAATGTTTGTTAAAAAGAAACCTCACTCACTCCCTTACGTGTTTCACTTGAATAGATGATGATTCACTCGTATTTTGCTCTCTTTTTTTGGCCTTTTCTTTTCATGTAAATCACTCTTTCCTTTTACCACTCTTAATTCTTTCCCAAAATTCTTTGCCAACCAAAATTCCAAACAAATCAAGGACAATCAGATTGAAAGTGACACTCTTACAAAAGAAAAATTGAAGAAATCAAAAGGAAGCAATAAGAGAGCAATGAAAAGTAGCACGTACGAGTCAAGAACCAAAGAAATCAAAAGGATCCAAAGAGAAACTTTGTAATAGGAATTAGCTTTTCAAAGTTTCGTTGTTCAAGTTTTAAGAATTTCAATTTCAATTCGAGCAATAACGGATATAACTTCTAGCAATCCACGCAATTTTTCTATCAATCACCAAACTTCACAAATTCCAACAAACTTCTTTCGTTAACAACTTACAATCGCAACAACACTTCAAGATGAACTATCCACAATTCTCAGCAAATTACGATCAACGAATCAACAAAAATTTTTGTTTTTTTAATCATTTTTTGGACTTTTTTTAGACTTTTCTTTTTTTCGAATTTTTTTCAAATTTTTTCACTAGAAAAATCTTAACAAAAACTAACTGCAAACACAGCACGAAGTATGAATTGAAATAAAATTATGAAACAAGAACAACAAAGACAATGTTAACAAACGAAAATGGAACGATAACAATAAAATACGGAGCAAAATAAAAAGTAGAAGGGAAACAAAGACAAAAGTAAACAGAAATTTGAACCAGCAAAGAAACAAGAAAAAGAAGTGAAGATGATAAGAACAATGGATAGGAACCTGAAATCGAGCCAAAGCTCTGATACCAAATGACACAAAACCCCTAGAATTGACTCGATTAGGAACCCCTTGATCGATTAGATCAAAACCCCAACCCAAGAAATCAAAGTTGTCGGAAGATCCTTCGACGCCTTGACCCAAGATTAACAATGTAATTAGAAACCAAAACACAAAGATATCAAAAGAACGCCTCAAGCAATTCTGACTAATCACTTGATAAGTTCGTAAAGTCGGTTTGTAGAGAACTTCAGGATTGAATCCCCCACAAAGTGACCTTAAATTATTCTCAATCTCATATGAATAGGAAGTGCAGAAAACCACCTTTTTAAGTCTTAAAAAGTGGGCCTAAAAACGAAAAATCTAACTAGAAAAATTGAAAAGTCTATTAGAAAGTCGTAACAATCGTCTAGCAAAACATCCTTTAGTAAATCGAGCATATCTTGGGCTAAAAACCTCTGATTAAGACGAATCTTATACCGTTGGAAAGCTAAGACAAAGATATACAAACTTTCATGTTGGTCAGTTGGGCTGGTTTGGCCTGAATCAATGTCAGAATTTCATCCCAAGTCAGAACACGTGAATAGCGTTATTGCCTTGATGTTATTGATTGTAACTTGATCTCCAAAGGCCTTTTCTTCACCAACTAGGGTACATATAAGCCCACCAAAAGCTTCTTTAAGTCTCTTAGCATTAGCATGAGTAATCGGTCCTTTCGACATGGTTAACAGGTCATCCGAAAGTTGACTTGTCTTTCGACTCTCTCTTGAGCTCACATCAGAAACCCTTAGCTGTAATAATCTGATCGGACATAGTACCCCGAAAAGCTTCTGGAACGACACATTTCATGATCATCAAGTCCATACGATTTAACATTTCCCATTTTTCCATCTCCCTCTTTTAATCAGAGGTACTCTCACCAGTAAGTGGATTAGGTTGATCGACTCGTAAAGCAAGATCCAAGTCCATGACTCCGAGAACAATCAAAACGTTCTCCTTCCATGACTTAAAATTATTGTCAATGAGTATAGAAATGGAATTAAAACTAGCAGAGATATTTGCAGCAGAACCAAGAACTGAACCGATAACAAAACAAACAAAATCTAATTACTCACATAACAATACTATAATATGCCAAATTAATTATATACAGATAATGGTAGGATACCATCATAAGATACCTAGCACAACATTAATATTTAGTCTTTGGACAGAAATACTGACTTGTAAGTGGTACCTTGGTGTAGTGATTAAACACTGGTAATAAAGCATGTCAAACAATAAACCTTTCTTTGGACCGATTTAATGTTTACATATTATACTGAATAATTGCCACACATTTAACACTACAAGTGTACATGCAATTCAGGCCAAATGTTAAGTTTCTTTTAGGCCAGTCAATATTCGCATAAACAACATACACACAAAACTTTTTAACATTCTAAGTTAAATTAATTTTCACAAGAGAGGTTGCTTTGGCAACATGTTGCTTCAATTAATTTAATTTCAAATTCTATACATTTCTTTAAATTACCAAAATTTGAAATTAAAATACCCAAATTTTGCATAAGCTGTATGAAAGCATCGTAGCTTTAATTTCTTGATACTATGACACTGACAATCCTATTAGGTCAAATCGAGAATTGGGTCAAAATTTTACAAATCAAACCAGAAATTATAAATTTTGAACCCCAATACTTATCCTTCATAATATAAATAAGTAACATGCATACTAACAAGTATGAATTTAAAACTTTCTAAGATGCTAAAACTTTAAGATTGTTTCTGGTCTTTATCTAATAGTTAAAGAATGAAACCAAATAAAGGTGATTCTCCTCTTTATCCAAAGGTCAAGGCTTTATTAAAAAAAATCATGGCTTTATTAACAAAACAGAAACCGTGACGATTTTTGATAAAAAGGAAATTACAAAATTAGTGCAAAAAAAAGATTCCAGACATATCCTCTAGAAGGATAAGATGGCACCCTATGGGTGGATTTACAAAATAGGTGACTCCTACATCAAAATGGCCTGCTTAGTTGGCCAACCAGTCCGTACATCTGTTGCTCTCTTGGTAGATATGCCGATGAGCAACAGTCCAGTTTCTCGTGAATAGTTTATGAATGCCCCTGATGATGTGATTGAGCGTCGTCGATCTTTGGGTTGAGGAGAAGAGGAGATTTATCACCGCGGTAGAATCCACTTCCAATTCGATCCGGCGATAGCCCAGACTCCACACTTATGTTAGTCCTGTATAAACGCCCCAGAGTTCCGCTAACAAGGGTAAACACCAACCTAGGTTCTGAGTGAACCCTCCAAGCCAGGTACCGCCACTGTCTCATAGTACCCCTCCTGTTGTGGTTGAAGCCGAGGTCCGTTTGCATGCTCCATCCGTGTTAAACTTGATCCATCCAGCCAGAGCCTTGCTCCAACAAGTTCGCTGCACTTGACAAGGCCGAACTCCAAGAAGTGCTCGACTGGGCCTCTTAATTGAATGTTGGACAAGACCTGCATAAGACAAAATAAGAGAGATTGGTGAGGAAGGCAAGGTAAACCGGGCGTCAAAAATTATCGAATTCCTCCATTATCAGAGGAACCAATAAGTAATTCCAAATAGACTCGACCAGTCGTTCCCAAATTCTCTACGGTGGGCTTGGTGATTATGGAGAAGCCAATCCCAAGTCGTCATAGTGAAAAAATCATTGGAAACTAGATGGGGAGGGAACGAGGTCCACACTTGGTGGGCTTTGATGCAGTCACACATTATATGGATCGATGATTCCTTAAGGTGACAATGATAACAGTCGCCGTCTGTAGTGATTTGTTTACAGACATGATGTTGGTTGGTGAGTAACCGATCGTATGCGAGGAGACGAAGGAAAGAGCGAATTCTTGGTGGGCCCTGCCATTGCCACAGAACCTTCCAGACGCCATGAGGTGAGTCAGATTCATCATCCATGATCATAGAATATGTGGAAGCGACAATGAATTGACTAGTATCATAAATACCCCAGATCAGCTTATCTGGCCCTAAATAGACCTTCGGAGGAAAGGTCCTAGCTATCGACCTGTAAATGGAAGGTGGGAGGTAAGATTGAAAAGTGTCCCAGTTCCAATTACCATTTGCGTCCACATAATATAGAACACTAAGGTGACGAATGGACTCAGGGATAGGGCTTAGAACATGGGAGATAAGGGGTCCTATGCCCACAACCCAAGAGTCTATCCAAAACCTGGTCCTCTGGTCATCTCCTATCATCCAATTCGTTCCTTGTAGAACTAGGTGCCAAGTTGCCTTGATGCTCCGCTAGATCATTTGACCCCCTTTTAGCATCGAGAGATGAGGGGATATGACTTGCATCAAAGTGATATTTCTTGGAGAGGACTTTCACCCATAAGGCATTAGGCTTGGCAAGCATGGTCCAACCTAACTTCGCTAAAAAGGCATCATTGGTGGCGCGAAGTTGTCTGATACCAAGACCCCTAAAATCTTTAGGTTTGAAAACTTCCTCCCATTTTACTAATGGTATCCTCTTATTGTCCTTATTCGTCCCCTATAGAAATTGTCACATTAGTTTCTCCAGTTCATCACAGGGGCTACGTGGCAACCAGACCGTCTGCATAGCATAACTGGGGAGGGCTGCTATAATTGATTGGGTCAGCGTGAGTCATCCTGCCATAGACAGGAGGTTGGCAGTCCAGCCAGATAAGCGTTGTTGAACCTTGTCAAGGATGAATTGATAGGTTCTTTTACTTGCTCGTTCATACAACAGGGGAACTCCTAGATAACGACCTAGATCTTTAGTCTGTATAAAACCCAGAACTCTAGATAAGCTGCATGTCATTGAAGGGGGACATTTTTAGAATAGTAGCATATGGATTTGTCTTGGCTGATGCGTTGGCCAAAGGCAGTACAAAACGAATTTAATATGTCCCGAAGCACGAGCACTTGGTCTATGGCAGCTTCAGAGAAAAGGATTAGATCATCGACAAAGAATAAGTAAGATAGAGGAGGTCCATTTCTGCTGAGTTTGATAGGCTTCCACCTCCCTGGGTCATGGCGTGATTAATCAAATGACCTAATCGTTCCATACAGAGAACAAATAGGTAAGGTGATAATGGGTCGCCCTGACGGATACCTCTGGAAGGGCTGAAGTTCTGACCAAGCTCGCCATTCCAGTTCACTTGAAACGAAACTTTGGAGATGCACTTCATTATGAGATTTAGCAAGGAATTTGGGATTCCAATGGCGATTAAAGAGTCTTGAATAAAATCCCATGAAAGCCTGTCATAAGCTTTTTTGAGATCCACTTTCAAAGCCATAAGCCCTTTCCTCCCTGTTTTACGCTTCATCGTATGTATAACTTCATGAGTGATAATGATATTATCCGTTATTAAGCGCCCAGGGACAAAACTGCTTTGGGTCGGAGCAACTAGATCGTCCAGGTAAGGTTTAAGTCGGTTGACAATGATCTTGGTAATGGTTTTGTAAAGAACAAAACACAGCGCAATGGGCTTAAATTGCGTAATCGATTTGGGAGACGGTACCTTCGGAATGAGGACCAAAATGGTGCGATTCAGTGCCGTTTCCAAATTTCATGACGGAAAATTCGTTGGATGAAGGCAGTCAGAGATGGGCCAACTATGTCCCATTCGGATTGGTAGAAAAGGGTTGTGAACCCATCAACCCCTAGGGCCTTGTTGGGAGCCATACTAAAAATTGCTTCCTTTATTTCCTCCTGACTGAGGGGACGACCCAGATCAGCGTGAGCCTGATAAGGGTAGGGGGGTAGGGAACTGGCCCTGATGTAGCCAGATAGCAGGTTATATGTGCTCGGCTGTGTAAAGCTTCTCAAAATATTGTTACGCTAACCCTCGAATGCTTGTAGGGTTTGAAAGCACATTGCCATTGCCATCTTGCAAAGCACGAATCCGTACTTGACGTTGTTTGGCCGTAGTGAACGCGTGGTAGTATTTAGTAGTGCAGTCTCCCTAATCTAGCCATTGACTTTGGGATTTCTGATGCCAGTATAATTCCTCTTGATGCAGGACCTGCTCCAACTCTGACCTAAGGTATTCCTCTAGGTCTCGGATGGAGGTCGAGTCCGAGTCGTCAAGCTGGTTCTGGATGCCTTCGAGTCTAGCCAAAAGTCTCTTCTTCCGGTGGAATATATTGCCAAACGTGGTCTTGTTCCACTGCTGTAACCGATCTGAGAATAGACTGATTGATCCACTGAGGTCTTGAGGATTTAGGTGTCAATTCTCAGCTACAAATGGACCAAAGCAGTTATGAGTAAGCCACGCTGATTGAAATCGAAATGGCCTAGTCGGTAGAATAGTATGCGTGCTATTTGTAAGAGAAATGAGGAGAGGCTGGTGATTGGACTTCAGGAAAGGCAGGTGGTTAACGGTCTTCTAAGGGAAAGTTGAGTGCCAAAGATTCGAACAGAAGGCATGATCTAATCAAGCAAGTATTGGCCCTCGCCTCTACGTGTTGGCAGCTATGCACACAGTCCCGAAAATAAGTGTTGACAGTGGGTTGGAAGCGGGAGCCTCCTCGTTTGTCAATGCTTTCTAACTTGGCATTGAAGTCTCCTCCCAACAGCTAGGGTTTAGAGGTAATCCTAACGATTTGTCGGAGATACTGCCATAAATAATTCTGTAAGGAATAGGTCGGACTTGCATGAATAGCAGTGAATTCAAAGGATATTTGGTCCCACTCGATACTATTATGCACAAATTGGCGATGTGCTAGTAAGATACGGACCACAATTTTAGCTTTCCAAAGAAGCCAGATTCCCCTAGAAAATCCTTCAGCTTCGACCTTGAAGGATTTGCTAAACCTTAAACTCCTAATAACCTTAAGGGCTCAAATTCTACTGATACGTGGCTCAACCAAAACAACCAGGATTGGTTTGTGGATCCAAATATAGTTTTTGATAATAGGCTTAAAGGTTCTACCCCCATCCCCTTGGCAGTTTCAGATTAAAATTGACATAACAGCTGGTAAAAGAGGGGTGTCTACGTAGTATGAAAGTAGGCCGTAGTATCAGTCGTCTCCTGACTCTGTAGCGGCTTTGGGTCCTGAGTGGTCTCCTCCATATGAGTATCCGACTTAATATTGATGATCATAACTGTAACTTTTGTAAATGCCAGGTCGGGGGATCGTGGTGGGGGTATCGTTTGGGTATGACTAGACGAGGCGAGGTCTTCAGGACCACAGGCCACTATGGGTTCGGTATCCATGGCCCTATACCCCGGGTCAGCTTGTATGGGCAACGTTATGGATTGGGCTTGGGAAATCACCTTAGCATGGGAGGGTATCGTTAAGGCGACATGATCCAGGATTGGGCTTTGGTTTGCGTGGGACGTGGGCTGGCTAGGCAGCAAAGGAGAAGGTTGCCTCGTGTGGGCCTGGTCCTGCTTGGTGTGTTCGGTGGCCTGGTCCAAGGGGGAAGGAGGCCTTTGATCATGTGACGTCGGGTTGCCTCGTTGTTGCAACCCTCCATTGCTTATGTGAAATGACACCCGCTTTTGCCTTGAGTCTTTGGTCGATTTTTGCATTAGGGATTTCTCCCTAACTAGAACCGTCGGCATCGTAGTTGGGCTGTTTGTAACACCCACATCTACCCCAGGAGGATATTGCGAGTGCCACATACACACAGAACACACTGAACACGAAGCATTTCGAAACATACAAAACACTTTATACATACATTACCAGAATCTCAACAAACATACATCGCAAATCAAAATTTCCGAAAGCAGCCTGAATTAAGGTTATTACAACCCATCAAAATAAAAATTCATGAGTTATAGACATCATATACAAGTCCAAAAACAATCTCAAAATACATGTGAACAAAACAAAAATCAGACTCCTTTGGCCATCGCGGTTGTCTTGTCCCAGTTCCTACATCTCTCTTTCAGAACCTACACGGAGCAAATCCACCGTGCTAAGCATATAGCTTAGTGAGTAATAACTAATCTATGGATAAACTGACAACTTATCAAATTGAATCATGTAACAGTATATACATGCATTAAACAATAAATCAGACATAATGTATTTCAGAACAAACTTTATAATTAACAGAACTGAACATCACAAAAGGGTATAAACCCTTCAGAATCAGAACACAATAATGTTTAAGTCATAATCAAACATATGTCAGAATCACAAAACCAGATAACTGCTAATCCATTAACAGAAGCGGGTAACGGGACTTATACAGAAGAAACCGAAGTCTCGACACCGAAGTGTCTCAGAAGAGACCGAAGTCTCGACACCTAAGTGTCAATATCAGAAGACACCAAAGTGTCAATAACAAAAGAAACCGAAGTGTCACAGAAGCAGCTGCAGACCCTTCTAGGCATGCCTATTTATCCACAACTAGGACTTAACAGAATCAAAATAGAAATGTCTGAAATTCAATTCACATGTCAATCCAACAGCTTTGCAAATCATTCAATAGACCAAAAGCAGTAGCAAAAAAATAGTCAAAACAAAACTATCAAATTTGACCATCTAAATTACTTACAAAATTTACCCTCTAAAATTACTTACAAAATCTCCCTTATTTCTTATTGCCTCGACGTCCCGGCAATATCTAGAGTCGGTCGCTCAATGGGTTCCTGTAAAACATTTAATACAAACACATATTATTATTGTGCACAATCATAAATTCAATTATGTACATGTATGTATACTAAATATGTATGATGCATGTTTATACAAATTCCTGGTTTCTTATCCTTAATCTTGTTGCATTATCAATCATGTAAAATCATACTCAAATCCTCATTCCAGATTTATTTCACAACCAACTTTCGGGTCCACTTTGTTCAATTATTATCCTCAGGAGGGTGAGGTACTAAGGTAATACTTCCTTCTAGAAAGTTTTTCCCTCTTTGTCTTAGGTTTCCAATGATACCAAGTTTATCCAATTTGGTTTAGTATACTGAAAGTTATACTCAAAAGATTTCAGATTGTTCTTATGCTTCAACAGAATTCTTATCTCAACTTCGAATCAGATTCTGGAATTCCTAGTGGTAGAATTAGAATTTAATCTCTTCATAAACTTTGTATCCTTATGACTCTAATTTAATCCAAATTAAAAATCACTCCATTTGGATAACTACAAAGAAAGTTATACCCAAAATACCGAAGCATGTTCTGTGCTAGAAAGTTCGTCGCGGCGACCCTGAAAAGTTTGCATGACATCTTACAAGTTTGCCGCGGTGGACCCCTGAGTTGACCGTGGCAAACTTCATCCTTCAAGTTGGCCACAGCGAACCAAGGAGAGTTGGCCACGGCGAACTTTGACAGAAGCATACTTCATTTTCCAGATTTTAACTTCAAGCCAATTTTCTAGACTCTTAAGGACATAATTCCAATTCAATTCCTTCATGACTCTTAAGTACATAATTTGAATTCAATTCCTTCATGAAAAATTTAGCTCTATGTCTCTAGTTTACTCTAAATCAAACCTCATCTAATTTGGATATTTACAGATCAAGTTATGCCTAAAGACAGACGCATGTTCAGTAAAATTCTGCATATCCTGACTCCATCTCACTTCAAACTTTCACCAAGTTATACGCATCTCCGAATCTACTTCTTCCTTCAACACCCACACCTACATCAACACCATTCATGCATGCAACAATACACAAGCATGAAAATGTATACCAATTATGCATGCATGTAGTTACAAACATTAAAATCTCAACAGAAATCATTTACACTATCATAAAACTTACTTGATTAAGCTTCTCTCTCTTCAGAAATTTTCCAGAACTTAGGAGAGCAAACAATTGGTTTCAGTGAGGGATGGATAAACAGGGGATTTTATGCAACAATTAAAACCTCTAATGACAGAAAACTTCACAAGGTGTAACCTTGACAGATTATCCAAAAGCCTATGTTCAAAAGTAAGCAAGATGGTGTCTTTGGTGATAAATAATAAAGAGAAACTTTTGTGAAGAAGAAGACTTTCGGTGAAAGCAAGGAGAGGGTTGCAGAAACATTTCTCCTACTGCCTAGGTGTCTCTCTTTAAGGCTTGATACATGTCACTCTTGCATGTAGCCCATTTATCATCAATGTAAGGCTACCATTTGTCGCTTAGTAATTTGTCCAAATGTCACACATTCATTGATCCATTTGTTACTCCATAATTTGTCTCTTAATTTCTTTATTTTTCTTAATCTAAATTACCTCAAATTTTCAATAGCTTTCCTAAATATCATAAATGTCTCCAAAAATGCATAATTAATAATAATACATACCAGTTTAATTATCCAAGACAATTAATCCATAATTCACCAAAATTTCGAAATAACAACTATTATCACCAAATAAAAATTTTGTAACACAATTTAATCCAAAATTTATACTTTAATCACATTAAAATCACTTATACCCGAAAAAATATCAATGAATGCATGTATAATTATTAGTATGAGTCCAAAAAGGCATATGCACAAATAAGCAAAAACTCAATTATGCCAAGCATACCATGCATTGAAATTTCTTAATATTCTAACCCCTAATATGGGGCGTTACACTGTTAGTTTGGAGCGTAGCCTCGTTCAGAGAGGAACTATCTGTTGGAGAGGCCAATGTCTCTTTGGCTGTCAGAGCTGCGAATCTAGAGCCTTGATGGCTCAAGGGATGGCGGAGTTCCTTGTTTGGCAGTGAGTTTGGGAGGACGGTGGCCAACGGGCCTTTCGCTAGACCTACATCCAAGGTCCGAACTCTGGGTTGTTAATTCCTTCAGAAGGAAGTGTTGCGCAAGGCGCTAGGGGTGGGGTTGACGATTGTCCTTCGGTAGGAGGCACGGAATCCAAGGTTTCAAGTGTTCATTTAGGGCAAGCCGGAGATCCATGGTCGACGACTCCATAGGTTAGGCAAATTTGGGGAAGACCCTCGTAAGCCACTTTGATGGGCTCGCCGTTGAGTTCCAGGATAGATCGAAGCGGTGCAATGAGGTCTAGATCCACAGCAACCCGTGCAAATTTACCCCGGTAAGCGTTTTGCGTATTTGTGTCGATTTTGACAGTTTGTCTAACCAAATTGCCCAGCGCGGTAAGGATTGACAGGTGGTAGTGAGCCACCGACAGATCGGGGAATCTCACCCAGGCCACCACGTGCGTGATCTTTCCAGTTGTCGGGCGGAACTTTGGGTACCAGGGTTGCACTGAGAGGGTGTGACCTGCGATGATCCACGGACCTTGGGTAAGAGCCCCTATGAAGTCTTCCTCTTCCACGAAATTGATGAGGTAAAAATCATTGTCTAAATCCACCAACTTCATGGTGCCTTTAAGTTTCCACATTGTAATCAGTTTAGATTTAAGCATGGTAAACCCAATCCTTCGGCTGAGTAATTTGATTACTACAACTTGTGCCCAAGCGTGATCTAATTTGTCTTTAAAAGTATGGGAAAGTTCCAGACCCAGGCCGTATTTGCCTTGAATGATTGTGATATCCCCATCTGTGATTTCGATTTTTTCCCCTTCAGGTCATTCTAGACCCTGTGCTCCAAAACCGAGTTCGGGGTGGCCAGTCACCACTACACTGTAACTAAGTGGTGTGTTCTAGACAGTTAGGGCATTGAGAGGGGGGTCTTCCTCCCTCTCTCAAATCCAAACTTTCTTTGCAGCATATTCATTGGGAGCGTTTTCCAACATCGTTTTTACAGAGTCTTTCATATCCGTCACTTGCAATAAACCGTGACGATATTGGTTATTGGATAAAGATGAAGGGCTTTTGAAAGTAACCTTCTGAAAACATCAAACGTATTTATACAATAGTTAACTCTGGTCTTTATCTAATGGGAAAACAGATGATAAAGATTAAAGCTTTTCATGAAAGCCGAAATAAATTTCTGTAGGTCCCAGCAAAATTTATGGCTTTGCATATATGGAATAGAATTGGTCTTGGATAAATGAAATAGAAGAATTGGTTCCAAAACATGGAGTGAAATCTTCTATACCTTTTACCTAGGACCAACCCTGTGCCATTTATGTATTGCCATAAATTTCTGCTGGTCCCAGCAAAATTTGTGGCTCTGCATGTGTGGAACATAATTGGTCTTGGATAAATGGAACAGAAGAATTAGTTCCAAAACATAGAGTGAAATCTTCTGTACCTTTTACCCAGGACCAACCTTGTGCCATTTATGTATAGCCATAAATTTCTGTAGGTCCCAGCAAAATTTGTGGTTCTGCATGTATGGAACAAAATTGGTCTTGGATAAATGGAACAGAAGAATTGGTTCCAAAACATGGAGTGAAATCTTCTGTACCTTTTTCCCATGACCAACCCTGTGCCATTTTTCGGACCTCGTTTTTGGAGCTCGACAATCGCAAATATCAAAGACATAAACGTATTATCCTATAAGGTTGTTTCCATAGGATCTCTCTAGCCCAAAACCAATTCCAGCAGCGGAATCACAAATTGACTTCTTTAGAACAATTGAAG
>JAOQMS010000003.1:7519746-7546040 GCA_027563885.1 Erythroxylum longipes | reverse complement strand
TGACCTTATAATTCATGCTAAGGCAAAAATTCAAATTCCTTGCTTATTCCATAACTATCATGCTTAATTCGACAAAATATTTCGGAGGCCAACACTATTTATATATAGCCATAATTTCTGTAGGTCCCAACAAAATTTGTGGCTCTATATGTGTGGAACAGAATTGGTCTTGGATAAATGGAACAAAAAAATTGGTTCCAAAACATGGAGTGAAATCTTCTGTTCCTTTTTCCCAGGACCAACCCTGTGCCATTTATGTATAGCCATAAATTTCTGTAGGTCCCAGCAAAATTTATGGCTCTGCATGTATGGAACATAATTGGTCTTAGATAAATGGAACAAAAGAATTGGTTCCTTAAAACATAGGCTTTTGAAAACTACCTTTCTAATACAGCTTACCGTCGTTTGTTTCAGCAGTTTCTTTATTTTTAATCAAAGTTAAAATCATATGCATGTACAGAAAAAAAAAATCTGAAACCATGAGGCATAAGAAACACAATCGTATATGCCAATAACCAGATCCAAAGAAAAGAAACGAAATATACTCCAATCATATGGAAGACAATAAAACAACCATTCTTGATGACCCAAATTATGCACAAATCTCTTATACCACTTGTTGGTCTTTAATCCCTTTAAAGCCAGGACCCATTCATATCAAATCATCAAGAATTAAATAAAAGAGAAAGCATATCTGAATCCATTGTGAAATTTGCACTGGAAACTTGCGGTTTTGTCTTCCAAATTAAAAGGTAGCTTTTTCTTCAGAGTTTTCCCTAACTCTCTATAAGATGGGATGTCAGAAAAGAATCATGGGTATGTTTAATTTGAAGACCATAACCCCTTTTATTAAGGTAAAACCCTGATCTAATTTCTAGTTTGGCCCATCATAAAATTAGAAATTATAAATCCGATCTCTAGACATATAAAGCCCACACTTAAAATAAATACATAAAGCCTAAAATACTATAACCATATTCGACCACTTTAATTAATTTGACTCAATTTTATATGATAGCCTTTATACACAATTATACACATATAAACCCACATGTTTGATTAAAAAATTCTTACATGACATTCAGTTAGGAGTCTATTTTCTCAAGGGTTGCTCTTTTCCCTATATAGCCTTGTTATTGTCATGTATTAAATTATAAGTGCTTGGCATCATTACATTCCACACCATAAGGTATCTAGTAGCTTTAAGATGCAAGGTACGGAATTATGCACTACTATTAACGATTAGGATCATTTTGGATCATCCTTTGTTTGATGCCCCGAGGAACAATATTTGTAGGAGCGCCTGGTCTAAGTGAGCTTCTGTTCTTGTCTGCCTAAATCTTTGTTTTGCTTTGTTTACTATTTTTCATGTTTCAGTCTCCCAGACTATTTCTTGTGTACTTTTCATCTCTCCCTCTCTTCTATTTAGTGCCACACTACATGAATGGAGCTATTTTAGTATGCCTACCCAGCATGTTTCTGTTTTAGTATTGAGCTTCTCAGTCTAACCGATAGATTTTTTGCTTCATTTGCGGATTGACATGGTGAATGATCATGCAGTGAGGAGGAATAATAGAAGGGTATCGTTTACTTTCCGTAAGGGTAGTGACTATAGTGTTTGATTTGTTGTTTCTACTTGGCTTGCTTAATATCAATTTTGCACCTTGCAGGTAAGAAGAGGACCTTGCCAATGTGAGTTTCCCCAATACTGTGATTCTCAAAGAAGCAACTTCGTTCGTGACATTATTGTATGCAATAACAACTGAAAACTCTGGTTTAACAACTACAAGGCTGTTGGAGCATAATGATTCAATTATTCCTTCTTCCATGGTCATTCGTAAGTGCGATGATGCTGATGACCAGAGGTTGCTTTTCTAGTTGAATTGGTTATAGGAACGTTGTGAGATGGGAAATGAGGAAATACTTCTGCTGCCAAAAACTCGTGTTCATGTCCTCTGTATCATTTAACCTATTCCAACTCTTTTTCGGCGTCATTTTATGTGTAAATAAACTTAAAACGACATCATTTTGGGATAAAAATAGAGTTAGAACATATAAGTGGTACAGAATATCTGATGCACAAAAAGTCATATTCAGGCACCTTTGATTTCACTACTTAAGTTTTGAAACAAGCTATAATTTTTGTCTTGTATGATTCGATTCATTTTGTATCATAGTTGATATTAATGTTCAATTTCTAATTTATAGTTACAGAATACTTATATTTCAATCTTTAATTTAATTTAGTATTTGATTTTAATTGATCATGCGTTCAAAGTTGATTATTTAATATTTACAATTTTATTTTTATCTTTTTCTAATATTATTTAATTATTTAATAATTCTTTGGTTAAAAAAAGATATTACAACAAAATTTTATATATTTTTGAATAATATTAACAAGTTATTTATATTATTAAATTTAAATTAAGAGATCAAATAATTTTAAATTAAGTAATTAATTAAAATATATAGATGATAAAAAAGTATTTATATAATTATTAAGGTTAGCTCATTTTAAGTTATTTTCTTTTACTTTAATGCTAAATAAATAGTTAAATATAAGTTAATTATTTGTGTAGGAGAGCAATAATTTTATAACATTTAAAGAGAAAGGGCTTGAACCTGAGCTTGAATATAAGTTGGATCAACTTTTTGGATGTTTGGCCCGAGGAGAAATTACATTTTGTCCTATGGTTGACCTCCACAAGAACAATTAGATATTGAAGAAAATCCCTAAGTATTCATTGATGGATCAAAATAGAATAATTTGTGCGTTGCATAAATATATTAGAAGAAGTACAATTGACGACCCGACTTTTAACATCATCAATTAAGATTTTAAATTTATATCTCTAGATGTATTTCAAGATGTTGAAGTTAACTCTACGCAAAAAGGTGTTAAAGAACAGAGCACTCGAGAGATGACAACTATTCATGATAATATTGTTTCTAGTTTAATGGTAGTTAGATGTCATTCTTAAATTGTTATAAACCTTTGCTTTAAATGATGATATTCATTTATTTTGCTATATTTGAATTGTGTTGTTAATCTTCATTTGGATTCTTATATTTTATTTTATGTGTGGATGTATCATTATTATCGTTGTCGTCGTAGTCGTCGTCGTCGTCGTCATCATCATCATCATCATCATCATCATTATTATTATTATTATTATATTCTATGTTTTTATTAGAGTTATAAACTTAATTTTTGTAGAATTAAATATCTAAAATCTAAAATCTTATAAGAATATTTATTGAAATACTAAAATATATAATATTCATATCCTTATATTTTTTTAAATTTATGTCATCATAAGTTATTTTACAGATAAACATCTAATACATAATCAGCTATCAGCTAACAACTGATAGAACCAACGATAGAACTTTAATATTGTAAAGATGCAGTAAGGATACGTAGAATTTAAGTGTTTAGGCTAGAAGTCGGATAATCATTTAAGATAGAAACTTAAAACATATCAGTTGCGTTTGGTGAATAAGGAATCAGCTACTTTTTAGCTGATTCAAGTCTTTTCTTTTTACCTTATTCAAGTCTTTCAGCTGTTTAACTATTTCAAATAGCTGAAATTCTTGTTTAGTAAAAAGATGGATAAGTAGCTAATTTATCCCAAATAGCCAAATTTTGAAAAGCTATACAATACCAACGTTTTCATATTTAGCTGATTATATACAGGTGAAAAACTAATTACACTCTGTTAAATAAATAAAGCTATACATTAATTAATTTTTGCAAGTCAATTTATGCATAATTACAATTAATTAATTATGCATCGCACTATGTTATGCTTATGAATTATACACAAAAAAAATTTAAATTTTTTGTAAAATTTAATTTTTGTTCTCTTTTTATTATTGTCAAAAAAAATTTAAAAATTAAAAATTTAATCGTGACTTTATAAAATTTTTTAAGTCACATCTTTATAAGTCATTTTTAATTTATTAAATAATAAAATTCATACATATTATATGAAAAATACTCATATGATGTAACTCGCTATATCATTCATATCAATAGAAAATTTAACGTTGGATTATTATTATTATTATTATTATTGTTGTTGTTGTTGTTGTTGTTGTTATTATTATTGTTATTATTATTATATGTTCTATATTTTTTATTAAAGTTATAAACTTAATTTTTGTATAATTAAATATCTAAAATCTAAATTCTTATAAGAATATTCAACGAAATATTAAGATATATAATATTCATACTTTTATAATTTTTTTAAAATCATGTTCTCATAAGTCGTTTTATACATAAACAGTTAATACTAAATATCTAATTTTATCAAACATTAAATAACAAACAACTAATATAATTTACAGGTCAAATCAACTGATAAAATCAATTATCCATTAACAGCTGATAAATTCAGCTAATAAATAATACAAACGGCTGATTTTTAAACAGGGCCATCAATTCATCTCTTTAAAACGGGAACAGATCCTTGATTCGGTTACGGTATTATTATCATCGTCATTTCGCATTTATATCGAATATACATAAATATGTAAATAAGTTTTAATAAATCAAGATGAAACACTGTAACCGAATCGGAACAGAGCAATAATTGAAATTGGTCGATTACTATGGATGATGTAGCAGTGGCCACGTTTCGATCTATAATTGGCTAAACTTGGCGGTTGGTTTGTGAGTTAGGGAGTGTGACCTCTGTCCTGAATCGGTAAAGAGCTTTTTGTGGACAAACAAAGCCCATCTTTTCCTTTCTTTCTGTTATTAAGTTGTCGATTTTTTTGTGAAAAGGAAAAAGAAAACATGGAATCACGTCAGAAGCTGAAGCTTCTCGATCAGGCAGTCAAGAAAATGTTAGCAGAGAAGGAAAATGATGAAGCTGATAATGCACTCTTGACCCATGACGAGAACGATCAGCTTCTCCTCTCCAAATCGTTTGCTGAGGTAGTAATTTAGTTCGTTCATACTGTTACCTGCTCATCTAAATAGTTATCTTATTCAAGAGCTGATCAACTTTTCTTCTCGTTATTTATCTTTTTGGTTTTCTTTAACGGCGATTAATTGATTATGAGTTGCTGAGAAACGGAAAGCCAAATGAATCTGAAATATTTAGTACTTGCGCTATGAGATTTCGATGAAATCTACGTTAACACGTGACAAATGTTTTGGATGGGAAGATCTATCAATAAGTGTTGGCGTATGTTAACAGCTTGAGTCGTTAAAAGAAGATGCCAGCTCTGAGAATCCTAAAAAGAAGACGGTGGAGAGTCTCGTCGGCAGCGAGTTGAAGGAAGATGAGAAGGCCGGTCGATTAGATGGTGGAGAGGAGATAGTGAAAGAGCTTAGAAAGTTGAAGAGGCAAAACACGGTAACTCACTGCCTGTTATCGGTAATGATCGTGCTTACAGTTGTGTGGCAAGTTTCAGAGGTGTCACTGATCTTGAAAGTTAAGGATGGATTGAGCCACCCATTTAAATCCTTTGGAAGCTTGCTGAGTGGGTTGGTGAAGAATCCTGTAACCAATATCCAAGAAGCAGAGAAACAGAACTCATCTTCTACGCAACAATCCCCAGAAGCAGCTTATCTTCCTGCTCTAAACATGCCAGAGATCCCGCACGTGGATTTGGGCTTGAATGGCGAAAAGTAAGCCTTAAGTCTTATGATATGGGAAAGAGTGGGATGCCTCAAAGAGTCAAGTCCAGCTAGACGATCCAGTGCTTGGGAATACATGTTCGATGCTAATGGATTTTGTTTTTTTTCAACTTTGACTGAAGAAAATGGTAATTTGATCGAAATTCACAGCCTCGGCATTTCAGTCGAAGAGTTCGTTTGTTTTCAAAAAAATTATGAAATAATAAAAAGTATTTGTTTCTTTTTTTTAACAATCTGTTCACTATCAATTTAATATACTTTATTTAATTATTTAATATATTAATTATTAATAAATTATAAATAATTTAATTTATTAATAAATATAATTAAAATTAAAATATCATAAAATATATAAATTCAAACGAAATTTGATTTAATAAGTAAAATATATTTAAAATAAATATTAACAACCTAACAACACCAATACATTTATTGTCTATAGATCATCTAAAGGACTTGTACTTCTCTTTTAAAGTTGGTAAACATTTTTTTTTACTTTTTTATCATTTAATGTTAATAATAATTTAAAAGAATTGTGATTGATATAATGCAATTTATAATTTATATTAAAATTCTGTGAATTTTATTTAATTTTAATTAATATCAATATAAAACAACTATTAAAATTAATAATCAAATTTAAAAAATGCCAAAATTATGATTTGCGGTAAAACAGAAGTGAAGCCACACCCCAAAAGATCTTAAAATCAAGATTGAGAGTAATGACAAACTTCAATAAATTATGAAGTTCCAAAACCTCCAATATCCACTTCCTTGCGACGGTGACTCAACCAATCACAACATGGCAGACTCTGAACATTGAAGACAGCAAGTAAGACACAATGGAACATTAGGCATAACCAACCAAGGTCCCAATTTTCATTTGGAAATGACTCAAAACTCAACACAAAGAAGCGGACTTCATCTTGGACATTTAGGCCTTTCAGACACTGGGTGGCGCATGTTCTCTTCATGCATAATTCAACCGGAATATGTCATTGAAGACATAAAAGCTTCCCTGGGGTGTTGGCATTAAATGAAACATCTGAGACAAGAATATTGTAGTTAGAAAATAAATCCAAATGCTTTTAAACATGGTCCTAGAGTACAGCTGCAAAAATATAGAAAATTAAACAGAAAGTAGATCTAAGGAAAGTAAAGTACTGTAGGTATAACAGGTATTAACAATGTCCTATGAAAGGAAATCGGTTGAAATAAGCATATAATGTTGTATGATGAGCATGCTAAACGCTGTGAAGCTTGAAGTCCAAATAATGTTTGATTATGTACTCAACTCTCGGTTCACAGACTAAGTGCATAACTAGACTATGATAGTATCATTCTGTCTTTCCCTTAAACACTTCCACCCAGACCATTACTCTTATAAAAGTCTATCCATCTGAAGCACTTTTCCATTCAGAAGTATATTCTGTCTTTCCCTTAAACCCTTCTACCCTAAATATGCTTTAGAATCATAGAGTCTATCCATCTGAAGCACTTTTCCATTCAGAAGTATAATATCGAATCACTAATTGAAGGTATATCTCAAATGAACATTTAGACTCAGATTCAGAACGTCCAGTACATCTCCCCACACACTCACCAGTCACCACCTAAATTACATGCACAATGACATATAATTTCGAGAACAAATTGTTCACCGTGATTGCAGGAAGAAAGTTCATTCTGAAAAGCTACTGAGATGTATCAGAAACTTTAATTTCTGAAGAAAACATATTAAGACAAAAATGACAATAAAAAAATAAAGGGTATAAACAGAGAAAAAATCTCATACCAAGTAAGTCTTTACAGCATATAGAATAATACCAAGTAAGTAGGTCATGATCTACTAAAGATATATCCATACAACAAATCACAAGGCAATGCTACCGGATCATTCTGTTCGAAGTTGCAAAAGAATTCACATTGTAACTAATCAAACAATAGTCTCGAATAAGATATTTCAGCACCAAAACCATACAGTGATCAACCAGAACCACCAACTACGTATAAAACATAGCAAAGAACAACTCAAGTTAAGAGCTTTACAGTAAGTTAAAAAGCTGGGATCACAAAGACAAGAACCTGAGATCTAGACGGTGCATATAACAAAATTACGAACGACCAAAAAGAAGCCAAATACAAAAGACAGTCTCAGATCAAATACAATAGCGGAACATATTAAATCCCTCAAACCCCTAATACCTAATCACAGTTGGCTAAAGCTCCCAATTTTATCAACGAACAAAAAAAGAAAAGGAAACGTGTATCGAAATAAAAGATCGATTTAAGATCAACACGAAACCCTAAAACCCCAAATTAAAAGAAGCAATAATCACGGATCAAAAAATATATTTTTTTAAAAAAGTGACGTGCCTGGCTAAATCTGAGGGTGTGTTGTTCGCCGACAAGTTGGAGGTTACCGGAGACGAAAACAAGCATGCCGCCGGCGGGGCCAGAGGGCTGACAGTCGACGGTGGTGATACTGTGTTGGCACTGTTGAAAAGGAAGGCTGGTGAGCTTAGCGACGATGTTTTGAGCGCCTTGAACCTTTTGGCCCTCGAAGGTAAGCATGGAACCCTCTTGGTATAGGTTGGCTAACCCGGCGCGGTTGGCATCGAAAGTAGAGTAGTAGTGCTCTACAAAGGCCTTGGCTACTGCGTCTGGATCCATTACAAGAAGAAGAAGAGTGAGTTCTTGAGGTTTTTGGTTTGTTTCACTTTCACAGCTTATAATCTACGCCACGCCACCAACCAACTCGCCAAGCAGCTCTTAATATGATTGTTTTGGAACTTAAAAAAAGAGACTGCTCTATTTTTTTGGGTTGATTTCATAAAATGCTTTAAATGCCATAATCGTCGACAGCAGGGTTCGAACCTGCGCGGGCGAAGCCCAACAGATTTCAAGTCTGTCTCCTTAACCACTCGGACATATCGACTTTTTACACCAGTAATTACTTAATTTGTAAAAACCACTTATAATAGCATCTGTTGAATTAATAACATTATTTGACGTGATAGAATTATGTTGGTTAGATTAACTACATCCAACTTTGGTGTGGGTTTATAGTCTAGAACTACAACTACAACTACAACTAGTTAGGAGAGATGATTGGCAGCATAAAGTGTGTTACGTTATTCCTGAGCTCAAGCTGCCAGAATAACACTTGACCCCCAAAATGCATAAAATGAAATTACTCGGAAGCATTATATAATACTACACCAAAACTGAGAAGAATGGAATAAGAGCTACACAAACTTTTATTCATAGTATTTACACAACTGTCTGTCTCTGCTGCCATACCCTTTTCACTGAATCTATCTATCTATATATCTATATATCTGACTATGGTACAAACAATAATCCTCAGAAAAAAGTTCTTTCTGAAACTCTTTATCAATTTATTACTGCATGGAATCAACGGAGCATCTACAGCATGCTTAAACTAGATGGATTCTCTGCATCCACCTGCAAGTGGTAATTGAATTTGGATGATGTCCTATTCTAAGAACTTTGCCTCTACACATGGATCTTACAAAACCAACCCAGTGATATTGTTTGGAATTGGGACTGAGATCCAACTTTACAATGATAAAATGGACCCTAAAACAATCAAATCAAAACTCAGGCCCCACCAATCAATTACGGCTTCTATATACACTCTCTCCCATAAAACAATCAGCTTCCTGTTGGATGACAAGCACATCAAAACGTTAGGTTCCTGAGTGCTGGATAATCATAAGCACAAGAAATGCACAGGCAATTTCAGCCAAACAAATAACTTGGAACATGTTAAGGCTACTGATGCCATAATCGATGTAACAATGTGATACTCACACTCATGGTAAATGTTCAACTCATTCACGCACTCCAAGTTGCACTGGAGAACCAAGGGCCGGTGCTTGCTTATCTTCAATACGCCATCTATTAAAACTGTCTACAAATTGGTATTCGAAGCTGAGTCAAAAATACGTGAAACTTCTCGATAGAGTTGTTCAGGCTCAAATGGTTTTGAAACATATCCATCCATGTCACATTTTTGGCAGTTCTCATGAGTGGCCTGAATCACATCCGCAGTCATAGCCAGAATTGGAACATGCCAATTTGTAACATTACTATAGGATTCAATCGACACATTTGCATTTTGAGTAAGGCTATTTACATTCCACTCTTCCGCCCTAATTCTCCTTGTAGCTTCAAATCTGAAACGAGGCAGTAAAAGAAGCCCAAGAAGCTGGGTCAGATAAATGGAAGGCTAAGATTGATACACTGACAAGCTTTAAAGAAAGCAGGCAAGCAAAGATTTACTATCAAGGCTCACAGGGAACCATTTTGTAAAAGATGAATTGTAACATACCCATCCATCTCAGGCATTTGGATATCCATGAAGCACGCGTCAAACTGATGGGGTGGCTTAAGCAGTTGTATTGCTTTTTCCCCACTCTCAGCGCATACCACTTCAGCTCCATACTTTTTCAAAGCACCAGCAGCAACTTTCAAGTTCACATTGTTGTCATCAACAATGAGAATTTTTCTTCCGCGAAGAAGGTTGCACAGAGACAAACCCGGCAGCTCCCCATTGCGGGGATTCTTCTTGTTCCTGATACCCATTGCCCGCTGCAAAGATGCAGCCAGCATACTTGCCCTCAAAGGCTTCTTAAGAATACTTGGAGTATAAACACAAGATGTTGCTGGTTCATCCGGAGAACTTATAGAATTAGCTAGAAGGAAGAGTTTAGGAACACTTTTTATTTTCTTCAAATTATCAACAAAAGAGGAAGAGCAATTTAAATCCCTATCCCAAACTTCATGTTCTACAAGGATCAAGTCAAAAACTTTATTTCCACTTGTTACAGTGGATAAACATTGATTCAGGTCACAAGCCACTTCAACGTTAATCCCAAGCCGTTGGATATGATACCTTGAAACCTTGGACCTGACAGGTCTTGGATCCACAATTAACGCAGTCCTTCCCTGGAATTCTGAAGAAATGCTAATAGATTGGTTATTCAATTTTTGACTTCTGCACTCATTTGAACTGGAGCTGCCATTGGTAAAGACAGCAGTAAATGTAAACGTTGATCCAATCTTTGGGGTACTTACAAACCCAATTTCTCCATTCATAAGGCCAACCAGATACTTGCTTATGCTTAAACCAATACCAGTGCCCCCTATTCGGGAAAGATAAGGACCAACTTGCATAAAAGGAGTAAAAACACGAGATTGGGCTTCCAAAGGAATCCCTACTCCTGTATCCTCCACTGAAACGATTAGATTGATGAATTCAGAGGTTGACAAGAGAGTATTATTTGATCCCTCTTTACTGAAAGTTCTAAATCCTTCCCAACTTTGTCGTCTATCTACAACCGGCAAACCACTCAAGGTGTTCCAAGGGGAAGGTTCTATCCACTCAATGACCTCTTCGACAAGATGGACAGTGACAAAGATGTGTCCTTTTTCTGTGAACTGTCAAAAAGAACGAGAAGGAAAAAGAAGCACATTTCTTATTGGCGAAGAAGTGCATACAACTTTAATTGAAAAAGAAAATAGCAAGCACATTAGATTTGGTACAAATTAGTTACTGTCCAGTACTCTTCACACTAAACACCAAGAAGGTGAAGATAAAGACTAGATAATTTTCACACTTTTTCATATAAAAAAATTTAAGTCACGAGAAAAAAGTAAAAATCATCTGGCATATAGCAAGTAGGTAACGGTGCTAATTCGTACATAATTAACCAGCCAATCTGGACAGTACTACCAAAAGCAAAAGCTTCACAAAATGCACAGTACACTGTATGACAATATCAAAACTTGTTGTTGTCAAGTAGAAGTTTAATTTCTTTTTAAGAGGGATCATATTTCCTCTTACATTGGTGCAACATGAAGAGAAATTTTTTGCAGTTGTGAGTGATTCCAAATGTTGCTCAACAACTTTCAAATATAAGTTATTAATATCCAAAGAATGTTGTAAATAGCTCATCAAAGACTTACTTTAATGGAATTACTCATGAGATTGGTGATGATTTGTCGAAATCTCCCTGGATCACCAATTAGCATTTCCGGAACCTTATCAGAGATGTATACTGCCAACTGCTCTTCCCAACAAGTTGATCATACAAATGCAAGGATAGAGTTATAAAACAATGAAATATAAGCACGACATCCCAAAAAGTAGTTTGCTAAAACAAGGGCAAAGAAGGAATAATAGTTGTTAAAGTTCGCTGTACCTCAAGTCCTTTTTCCTGAGACTTGTCAGAAAAGAGTGACAAGACATCATCCAAAATTGCCCGCAGATCAAACAACACAGGTTCAAGTTCTAGCTTGCCAGATTCGATTTTTGCCTGATCCAAAACCTCATTTATAATTGAAACAAGAGCTTTTCCACTAGCTTGGGCAGTTTTAACATAATCCTGTTGTGTTCCATCTAGATCTGTATCCATAAGCATATGTAGCATCCCTGAAATTGAACATAGTCACATCATGATCGAGCAAATTTGACATTGTCAATAGGTGAAGCAATAGCTACAACTGTAACATACTAATTACATCTTCAAAACTTACCAAGGACACCATTCATTGGAGTTCTGATCTCATGGGAAACCGTAGCAAGAAACTGCAATAAGGACAATTTCTTTAGACTGCATGTCATAATTAAAAGCGTAAAGAAGTTTTATGCAAGAAAAGATATAAAATACCTGTGATTTTGCGACATCAGCTGCTTCCGCTCGTTTTTTGAGCTCCATCATCTCACGATAGTCATCTTCAACTTTGGCAATTCGATTCATAGTTGCATAGAATATATGACCCACAAGCAATGCAATGACAAGAATGCCAATTGCAGTTGCTATTGCCAACCATGGTAATGGAGGTTTTTGCTTAAATCTAAAATCCAAAAATTAAGGACCGCATTAATTTATACATTGTACTAAATTTCATTTAGAGCATTGAAATGCCTTAGTTATTCTCTCATAAGAAAAATTCTTAACATGGAAACAGCAAACAACTACACGTTTACCATGTTTGGTTTAGTTGGTATGGTGAATAGTAATATTAAAGACAAATTAGTTCAAAATATTAATTACCTGCAACGCATCTCATGCTTCCTAAATGGGTCTCCAAAGTTAAGTGTGCTGACACGTTCCAACCCATCATTCGAGACATTTGAACCATACATGCTAATTGGTTGAGACTGATTGGTGGTGTCGTATACATTGACCAAAATCGTTTGTTTACTCGCAAGTTGTTGAAGTAACTTTTCAACAAGAGACTCGATATCAAAGACTCCTCCAAGGTACCTACATGATGCAAAAGAGCTTAAAGTATGTAGAAGAAATAAAAGAGGAAAAATTAGTCAACCACAAACCTTAATTTGGTAGAATGAGGATTGATAATTAAGTTGCATCAAAGATAAAGGCTGAGATTTAGATTATATCAGAAATCCTTATTAAATAGGAAGTAGTAGTAAGTTAAATATATTATTCTACTTCAGATATGTTCTCCTAATTATTTATGACATATAAAATTTTTTTAGAACAGAATTAAAATTGGTTAGGAACCCTTTTCCAACTAAAATAAGGGTTATAAAAAATTATTTACATATGCATTTATTTAGTCCTTCAATAAAAAAAACAATATCAAAATTTTCTACTAAATTGACATTTCAACCAGAAAGTATGATGCTTTCTTCTAGCAGTGATTCCTAGTTTCTTACTCTCCATTGTTTGTGTTCACTAAATTTCAGCAAACTTAACCTAAATTCTAGTGATCTTAAACTTAAATTCCAACCATATTAAATCCTTATATTCTAAGCCTAAATTTCCAGTAATCAAACCCTAAAACACTAACTATACCAAGCTAAAATTTCAGCATTCTTAACTGAAATCCATTCCTAATCTAGCAGCCTAATATCAGTCATATATCCTAATTTTGTAATTATTAGCTGCTAGTTAATATTTTTTCTATTTGTTCTACATCAATTTGGTATCAGAACTTTTGGTTCATAATGACGGTTCATAATGACAACACGTAAAGGAAGGGTGTATAGAAGAATATTTAGTGACCTAGAGCAAGATGAAATACTTTTGAATATTGCAAAGAAATTGGGCAATAATGATCATCGTTCACAAAGTTTTCCAAAAACCAACTTATATGTAACAACTCCTATAAAGAAACATGTTCAACCAATTTTAGAGAGGCTAGACAATCTTGACATACACTCCCTGAAAGTCAAAACTCCCACAGGACCTATACTTGATGCAGAACATGGAAACGTCGTAATACGCAGTCTCCTACTGCAACTGTGGGAATTCCAACCATTCCCCCATCTCACCAAGGAGATCGAGGATGTTTTTGATGAACAAATTGTAGCCACAGGTGATGGAAAATATCGACAATTTCTTGTCAAATAGAAAGGAAGACTAATTTCTAATAGTAATTGGATTTTAGAATATAAATTTCAAAAATTAAATCCAAATTAATATAATCAATATTTATCATATTCTACATTGAGAAAGATTTTGAACAAGGGAGGAAAATTTGATGCAAAAGTGCTTAAAGCATATAGAAAAAATAAAAGAGAAAAAATTAGTCAACCACAAGCCTTAATTTGGTGTAATAAGGATTGAGAATTAAGTTGAGATCAAAGATAAGAGCTGAAATTTAAATTATGTTAGGAATACTTATTAAACCAAAAAAAGTAATAAGTTAAATATATTATTCTATTTTATATATGTTATCCTAGTTGTTTAGGATGTAAAGAATTTTAGTATAATAAGATTTAAATTTATTAAGAACCCTTTTCTACTAGAATAGGAGTTTTAAAAACTTCTTTATAAATATGTGTATATTCAGCCCTTCAATGAAAAAGGCAATCTAAAATTTTTCTACAAACTTGAGTTTTCAATAAGAAGTTGTGATTCTTTCTTCTAAGACTGATTCTTAGACCCTAGAAGTGATTACTAGTTTCTTAATCTCCATTGTTTGTGTTCTCACTAAATTCCAACAAACCTAACCTAAATTTCAGCCATCTTAAACCTAGATGCCAGCCATATAAAACTCTGAAATTCTAAGCCTAAATTCCCAGTAATCAAACCCTAATAACCCAACTATACCAATCTGGAATTTCAGCATTCCTAGCCAAAATCCAACCCTAAAATTTGATATTCTGACAGTCTAATATCAGCCATATGTCCTAATTTAATGATTATTAGCTACTAGTTAATATTTCTTCTACCTATCCTATATCACTGCAGCAACAAGTCATCTTAAGAGCCCATCATAATTATTACGATTCTTGAGATAAAAATGAACTAAAAGTTCCAGCCAATCAATTAGAACACTATTCTTCTGACATTGCAGCAATTCAAAAGCGTATGCACATTTACTCTTGTTGCAAATGTCATTTTCTAATAAAAGGGGTGTCTCAAATAAACATTCACAGTCTCTTTTCTCGATTAGTGCATATGCAAAGAGACGTTAACGATTTCCACACCCATTTGATAACTATGTCATGATCATGTAGGTAATTACATTAGTTTCCTCTTGATTCTAAAACCAAAGGCAGAATCATACCCATCAGTAGCTTGAATTCTCTCATTTGGTGTTGCATTTGAGGGTAGATCTTCCTTGTATACAGCAAAGGTCAGTATAACTCCGAGGCGGTTACTTTTGATTAACCTAAATGGAGCAGTCAAAACACCCTTTCCTGAAGCTCTAGCACGCAATACATTTTCACGATCTTCCTGTATTTACATAATGAAGAGAAACTTCACCAATTAATACCAACAGTACAAAGATTTAATATAAATTATAAGAGATGCTATTGACAGTTTAACCTGCACGATAAAGCCAGTCGGATTAGCACTACAGGGAATTTCAAATCTCAACTAAACTACATTCAGCAGTATCTACAGAAAAATTTTACAACCTTTATAAATAGAAATGGAATCATATCATGTCATATCAAGAAAAAACAAAAGAACTTACTTTTCCAGACAGCATATCAAGAGAGACCACATGTGAAATGGTATCCTGCGCGAAGATGACAGGAGCATATTCTTCTTGAATGGGGGAAGCCTCAAGCAATTCGGGGTTGTAGTCATCCTTATGCACAGGGTTTTGTTCAAGGATGTCCATCCTCCTAATGGTCCAGCCCTGTTGTTTCTCAAATTGTTCCCTTTCTGAGTGTAGCACCCTTACAGCATATGCCACACCACTTGTAAGGGGCCTCTCAAAAGCAGTTCTCTCAGTGTACTTTGCAAACGTCCTCTATATAAAGTCTAAGAGTTAGTATCCTTATGGTTGTTGATCATAGAGAAAATAGTTTCAATGTTACATGGCTTGAATAGCGGATCATCACCAAATTCGAAATCATGAACCACGCCACTCGGTAAGAAAAACTCAACACACTCAGAGCCTGATATCAGAAATATGCAACACATTCATGACCTCATCAATCAAAATGTAAAAGCTAAACGATAGTTAATAATTAATCAACCCTGATGAAAAATTGGGAACAAGAGTGGGAACTGTCAATCTACGAGTTATAACATTTGGAATTGTTATGAAAATCCCTAAGCGTCTGGTTTCAGGAACGTATGAAGAAAGAAGGAAGGCTTCACTACCTGATCAATTGCGGATGGATTCTTTCCATGGTGAAAGGTTGAGATCAAAATGGACATAGCCTGCACGTGATTCATGCTCACATTAAACTGATCTTGTAACATCCTAGCCCTCTCATCACACATGCTTGCAAGGGTTTCCTTCCTTTTCTCAGTAGCCTGTGAGCTCATGTACCAAAAGATCCATAAAGAGACCAAGACCCAGAGAATTACCCATGCAACTAAGAGCTTTCTCCACCAAGTCTTTCTAACCTTCTTGGACCCAATATGCTGGTAATATTGATGGTGACTCTGGCAACTACTTCCAGTGATCTTCTCCCAGCATTTGAGCCACATCTTGCCACCATTACCAAACAGAAAAGTCTTGCCGTCAACAATTCCAACATTAATGAACCAGTTCATGGAGATTACAGACGCAATCCAGCAACATCGAATCCAAAGAAAAGCCCCCACCTTTAAATTAAATCCGAGTACATGGAAGAAATTCATCTAATACAGTAGCCAAAACAAGGCAGCTAGAAAGTAGAAACTGCACCAAGCTGAACTCGATCCGATAATTCAAGAGTGGCAGAGTAAGTCTAGAGAAAGTGCATGTGAGGAACCATATTGGGTCGGACAAAAAGAGCTAACAACAATGAATAAGAGCAAAGCCCACCAACTCCAAATTCACCAAAAACAAGTTGAATCAGAAAGTAGATATAGGGAGTTACAAGAGATGCTGTCTTATCCACCAATACAGCAACAACACAGAGATAGCATGAAAGATAGAGGACCCAAGATTGAACAAGATAAGAAATTCACACACCCACAAGCAAGAATCAAAGAATCATCGAGATTCCCAGTTTCTAATTCTTAATCAGTAACTCCGTTTTTAACCCTTTATAGCTTGGCACCACCAAAAACACAGAACCAGAAAATGGGCCGAAACGACCAACAAAGATTCCAACTTGAGTAGCTAAACTTATAAATCCAAACGCTCAAAACAAGAACCTGACAGGAAATTTAGTTAACAAGGGTCCCTAAGTTCCTCAAATCAAGCAACAACATCAGTGACCGTGCAAGTGCTAAGCTTTGACTCCCAAGTTTATCCCCAGCTTCCAAATCTAGCTTATGCACGCAACAAACAGGCCAAAGATTAGTGGAATGAGCTGAAGTAGTAGCAGTAGTAATAACAGTAGCAGTAGAAGCAATAATAGTAGGTGAAGAGCAAGAAGAAAAAGAAACCAACAAGAGTGGATTCATGGACACACTAAGCAACGAAGAATCTGTGAAAGAAAATGGTTATAGAAATGTTTTGTAGCTTTAGGCCATTATCTCTATCCATAGTATAGTTCCATACCATACCACCCAACCCCGAGAAAAATAATTGTTAATGGTTTGTTTTCCGTAAGAAATTCATTTTATAATAAAAACAATAGTTGAGGGGCAAAAAAGGTATTTTGGACACACTGCTTTTTCACTAACTTTCCTTTCCTTTCCTTTCCTTTCCCTGGATTGGAGTAGCCAATTCCTACACGCTAACTGATTAAAAGTTAAAACTTAAAACCCTCTCTTTCTCTCTCTATATATTATATAATGTATATTTATGTTGACAAAAGTGCCCTTACACGGAAGCGAAATTTTCTTACATGTTCGGGGATTAGATGCCCCGTACTTTTCCGAATTGCCATGGAAGGACCTGACCTCGGTGGGGGTCAAAAGCAGTAGGTAATTTATACAAGAAATAGCTACTTCCTTTCCTGTTTTCTTTTTTGTTCTTACCTCAATTTGCATTGCCTAATTGTCTTCATATGCTCCTATACAACGAAGTAAAGAAATTAGAAATCCTTGATAGTACAGAACTTTGGGGGTATATGTTATTGGATAACGAAATCTTGATTTCTTAACTTAAAAGACTTTTAAGTGTTAACAATTGAAAATACTTGTGAAGTTGTAATTTGCTTACCTAATGGGAACCGGCAAGTAACTCTATTTTTGGGCGCATGGTTAAAGACGGTTAGGAATTGGGGTTAGTTTTGGAAACTGAGCAAGATGAAGATGAAGGCCCTTTGACAAAGCGGCTAAAGGACAGCGGTGGCAAACTGGTTAATATAGGAGTAAAGCGGTGGCAAATGCATAAAGGGCCACTTTAATCAAGGCTTGTCCCGAAGTGATTAGGCCATCACTACCCACTTCTTTTTGGTGCCCTCTGGGGAGCTCTTTCTGACAACGACGTCCAACGTCAGCTCCACTGGTTCTCTGGCAATAGCCAATCACCTTATGCTACGTGTAACTCCATTATGGCTTTGCTCTGCTACGTGGTACCTATGAGTAGGTGGATAATATTGGAGCTTTCTTCTGCCACGTGTACTCATGGGTCCCCTTCCCCCTCCCCAGGTTTGTCTGCTTGTGAAGGGCCGTACACCGGGGTTGAATTAAACGCCAGCGTTTTGTCATCCACAAATACATAATAGGAAGTCGCCAAAAAAACAAAAAATCCAAAGGGAAGGGAAGCTGGGAAGGGGGTCTTATTTTCTTTTATTATATTTCCTGATTTGAATTTTAAACATTTTCTAATTATGGTTAATCAAAATCTAAATTTGTAAAATACAAGCACTTTAAAACAAATTCTTTAGAAATACAAAAACCCTATTGGATGAATTCTACACATTCAAGTGTCATACAATTCCAATCAAAGAAAACGAGACTTAAGACATGTATGCACGTTATAAACATTAGTTTTACTAAAATCCTAAATAATTAAGAAGACCCTTTTCAGGTTATTTATCAAATTAAAAAAAAAAATGGAAGCTTTCGATGTCCATGGTCGGCAAGAGGTAGGAATTAGGTGGAAAAGTTATGATGTTCAATTATACCCACCAAGTGAGAAATAGAATAGGATGCAACCATCATGTGCAACGCAACCGCTGGCTTTTGTTTTCTATGCCTTACCATATTTTATAACCAAAGTTGACTAACCCACATAGAGTTCCATTGAAATAGACCTTCATCTAGACTGGCCTATATGAAATGTGCATAACTAATACACTCTTCTTTTTGTATTGATAATAAGCAGAAACTGTGGACCACCTAACATAGTCTAACTTTTGATTACAGCCTCATAAATATAAATATTCGGAACAAGTTGCTTCCCATCCAAATACTAAATTAAATTAAAGATTAAAAATATAACATTTTGACATTTGTTGTCTGGCTTTTTAACTATTATAAGACCCTGCACAAGTTATCTCTGATTATTAAATTAGAGATTGAACATTAAATCATTAATATTATCAAGCAATTAATACCTCATAGGTGGGGGCAAAACAACAGAGAAGTTACTTTAGTCTCGCTTATTCATTAGATGTTATCAACTATAATAATAAAATGAACCATACAAGACAAAATAAAATAGTGTTAAAATTATCAAAAAAAATAAATACGACTCATCAATCTTAACAGGCAATTTTAATTGTCTATGACAAGTTACACTCTTACTTGCAAAACATTCGGTGGCTGTCCAACACTCTCTTTCTTTTTTCTTTTAATTACATATATCTTCATTTATTTAACGTACTAGACTTATTTAACTGTACAAATAAAAATATTTAAATTATATTTCTAAATTATGGCTAAATAAAAATTACACTAAAAGAGTGGAGAAACAATGATGTAGTCCTAACCAAGAAAATAATAATTCAAGACCTTCCCTGTTGGATGGTAGGTAAATACATTGAATAACTTTCTAATTTTTATTGGAATCCAGACGACATGGACAATTCTTTATCACCTGTTGCCGCATAAAAGTTGGGACAGATGTGGTTTACAGCAAAATTTGACCCCAGAGAATGTACCCTACTACCTTGTTAGATGTTAAGTTAGATGTAAGTAAAGGCTTTGAAAGCTTAAACTTCAGAATCTAGAAAGAAAAAAGAAGGAAGAATGGAATGCGCTTTAAGCTTCAATTTTTCAATATGTTATTGTGAAAGAGATTCCGTGAACATTAGCCGAATATAATGACAAACGCATATGCTCTCTGTTTAATTATGTTTCCACACACCTTATAAAACGATAACTTTGAAAACAAGAACTAAAACTCCATTATCTATTCTCTACATGGCCAAAGGTACGGATTCACACACCAGAGGGTAATGCTAGCTATGGCCCCACCGGGACTGGGGTGCCAAGAAACAAAACTGAGCCCGTCCTTGCCGTTGTAGTTTCTTCAAATGAAAACAGTTTCTTTTATTTTTACGATTTTTTGCATTATTTCATATTTAATAAAATGGGGATGAAACCTGACCAGAGGTTGTTCACTCTAATTAAGTTGCTGAACACATAAAACCGGGTCCCTGTAGTGTGGTCACCATCATCATCGGTCGGTTGTGGCTCCTGACGTTAACAGGGGAACCAACCAAGCCAATCGTCAGAAATTTCGGCCGTGGAGATGCTTTTGCCAGGAAACAGAATAAAGGTTCCTGGAATTATGTCTAGGTAGCTTATTAGGCTTCACTTTCAGTTTTAAACAACGCATCTTAATCAGCTATTTACGTTGTATCCAGGAATTCCATGGCAGCCTGTCTTGCTTGGATCATCCAGCTCGTTCAGCTTAGGATTAGGGAGGGTTAAAGTTAAACAATGGATCAAATAGGTAATCTGGTGGGTTTAAGTATATTTTTGTTGGCGAGAACATTTCAATTCAATGGTGGACCATCTATGTCCATTAATTGTATGCGACAATGATGTGTCCACGTGACCTATTGGTGGAAATTCGCCAAACCTTATTCTCTTTTTTTTAACCTAATTAAGCTATCCTAAGAATAAAAATTTTGTGTGATTAAGGTATTCAAAAAGGACTGGGAAGAAAACAAAGCTAGAAAGTTTTAATTGGATACATCGTCTGAATCACACCGCAATCACCAGATGTCGGGGCCTGAGTTTGTTGTGTTATCAACAAGTAAAGCAATGAAAACCTCAATCAACTTGGATGGAAAAGAATCAACACGTGGAAATGAAATAAATAATAAGCAAACTTTTAAATACATTACAATTAATAAGTCCTGCGAAAGAGATTTGAAGTTCTATAATTCAACTATGAACAGATCTTTTGTGTATTAATATTTTCAACTGTGAAATCGGAACAACTTGTGAGAAATACTAAGCAAATAGAATATTATTGTAAACCCAACAAAGGAACTGCATCAAAATTACATATATAGTTCTATGCTCCTTGACTTATTTAAGATCCCTTTGTGTACACATATTAGGAGACACAGTTGGTTGTTTAATTAGAAAAAAAAGAAAAGAAAAGGTCGATGGTGAGCAGCAAAATTTGAAATAGCAGGACACAAACATAAACAGCATGTCATCCACTAAAGGTTGTGATGGGTCAGAAATAATTGCAAAAGAGCAAAACGAGAAGCCGTTTTTTCTGTGTCACGTGTCAGGATGGACAATTGACTCGAGAAATGGTTGGCAAGCAGAGCACTAGCTCCAGCAATTTGTGAGTGCCCTCGCCCTTTATGAGGATGATAAGCGGCAGTTGCATCAACAAAAAGATATGGTTGGTTTGTTCAATGTATGAATAATAGAGGAACTCCAATTTGGAAACTGAATTTTAACATCGTCCCAGTCCCAGATCATGTATGTTCACCAATACCATACAGTTGCGTCAGGACCTACCATACCAATACCAATGCTTAAAAATCCTGCGGTGATGATGAGTTAAAACCAGGTGGGTCAGTTTCGTTGACAAGGATAGTAGTTTTATGAGTGGAATTGTGCCTGTCTCATGGGTCCTAGCTAGTTCTTTCTGTAGTGCAATCGCTTCTCTATCTATCAAACTAAGATGTACTATACCATATGTCTTAGGCTTTTATAAATAAAGCCCTCAGCATCTCAAATAGCCTAGCCAGCTTTCTTGCTTGTTTCATGCCAAATAGGACCGAGTTAATTTGACGGTTGATAAAACTCCCGAGGGACCCGAAAAAAACAACTGGCTTCAGGTGTTTCAGGCTCAAACTGTATATAGGGTCATGTACTTTCGTCATTATCCTCTGCTTCTGTGAATAATTTGCCAATGAAAGTAAACCAAAAGACAAGGCCTAAAAATCATGGCAAGCAAAACTTTAAATTCCTTTGAGTCGTCGAAATATTATAGTTACACTCCGCTTAATCGTATCCTTGGCAATTATTGAAATGGTCCATTAAAATCTTGATAGCAACTAAGAGCAGAAAGCTTTACATCCGAAAAATCTGACTCTTGAGAGTCTTCGTCATTCCATGTTCCAAAGCCATCAGGGTTTACTAATAATAGACATTTCAGGTAGCAAAAAACGTTGAAAACATTCACAATATGAGCATTAATAAGCTCAAAATTAAGCATTTTAGACTCAGTTTCCTGACATAAGGCTTAGCTAAACCTTTCAAGTGCTACACCTTCAACCAGTTGACTATGAAACCATTCCTCTTTTGATTATATGTGTTTTCATTTCATGGGTTGACTCTCCCTCTTTAAGTTTCAACAATCAAAACCATACCTTTTCTAATAATTTAGAGTTTTAATATAAAACAAACTCTCACCGGAACCTTTTGACTTGGTACCAATCAATGTGAACAACAAATTATATATATATATATATATATATATAAAAAGGAGAATTGAACTAGCAGACGTAGTGACTTGCGTGTAATGTCGAGTGCTTTGAATCAGCAAATTCTGATGGGAAGCCAGTCATATTTCTACCAGAAGCTTACATGCAGGCGTTGGTGATACATGTAAGCCATAATCCAATTCAAGATATATATGCCATTCCAAGTCCAGGCACGCTCTATTATAAATTTTCAAAACAAACGCAAACACGTAAACAAGTCATGATGAAACCTATTCATCTATTGGGCTTGACAAGCTTATAACGAGTTGAGCTGTAGGCCTTAGCTTTTTATGATAATTAGACTCAATCCCAAATCTAAATCTAGTCCAGTGCAACGTGAGTCGGCGTATTTGTATCGGATGGGTTAATTTGAGACCGAAACTTCCAAAGTCTGCCTATAAGCCCACGTAGAAGAATATGGATATCAGACATTCAGACTACGACGTCGTCCCTCTCTCTCTCTCTGTAATTAAATATCTACTTACACATAGTATTTTGTTTATTATATATTTTAAATAAATTATTGAATGATTTAAAATTAATGAACATAATACAATCCCAATTTTTAATCTTTAAAAATATTTTAAAATTTTGTTATATAAATTTAAAAAGTAACTTGAAGATGGAATTTGTTTATGCTCCTACAATACTTAACATTTTCAATTAAAATTTAGTTCTAAACAAATTAAGTTTGAGTTTAGCATGCAACTTTTATTTAGATTTGTTTGTGAAATGCTAATTGGAAGTTAATTTCTTGTCAATTAGATATGTTTTTGTTCTGTTTGGTATTATACTTTAATACTGTGATCGACACTTTGTTAAAATAACAAAATTTTAAATTAACACAGTTTCATGTAACAAAAAATTAAACATAAAAATTCAACTTATGCATTATTGTTTTTATTTATAAGTAAAAGATAAATTCATTTTCAAAACTCAGCTTCTGTCACTATATTAATTAAGAGTAAGGTTGCGTTTATTGAGTTTTTACTGTTGTTGTTAGTTTTTTCCACTATTAAAAAGCCATCTAATGATCTCTCTTTTTTTATCATATTTTATTTTTTTAGCATATAGAGCAAAATAAAGAACATGTTAGATACTTAATATCGAAAGTTTAAAATTCTCTTAAGTTATGTTTGGTTGGAAGTTTAGTAATAGAATAGAATAGAATGTAATATTGTTTAATCTTTTAGAAGAGGGTTTATAATCAAATAGAATATGATGGAAGGAGAGAGTTTCACATTACATCTCATTCCTTCCTAAACAATAAAAATGAGTTATCTCCAATTTGGAAGGTTTATGATAGAATATAAAATGATAAGTATGTACTAACTAATAAATCTTCAATAATTTTTTATAATACCAATTATACACTCAATCCTATTAGTGTATGTTTTGTTCTATTAAGGGTAGAATAGTCATTAATTATTATTATACATACATTCCGTTCCATTTCCTCCATATTTCAAACAATGAACCCTTTCATCTCTCTCAAACAATAATTTTCAAATTTTACATCTATTTATATTTCATTCTATTATAAACCATTCTATTTTATTTCATTAAAAATCTTACGTTCAATCAAACATAACCTTATTCTTTTACGGTTTATACAATGTTATAGGCTGATGGAATTTGCTGGAAAATTTATATTACTATAGAAGTACAAACATTTAAAGCTATTGTCGAATTCAAAAGACAAGATCATTGTATTGTTACTTTTTCTTGTAGTAATATACACACAAAAAAGTTACATGTAATTGTATTGTTACCTTTTCTTATAGTAATAAACACACACAAAAAAGTTACATGTATAGGGTTAGTGGTAAAAAAAAACTCAAATTTTGTTTAACTTCGCAATTATAGTCTAAATTTTAAAATGTAAGAATAAATTACTCAAGCTTTTAAATTTTGTTCAATATTAGCCTGACGTTAATCTTTTTATTAAGTTTATTGACATGACTTATCAAATATTTAAAAATATTAATTATTAATACACGTCACCCTACATTAAGAGAAGAAATGTAAATTAAGGAAATAACATCTTTTTATCACAATAATAAAATGAGGTCATTTGAAGAAAATGAAACCCTAACTGAATTGTCATTTGTTGGGTGCTTCCAAATCTTGTGACGTACGAGGTAGTTGCAGGGAGTTTGATGAAGATTTGGTTATATATCAGCTAGATAAAGGCCACTTTGCATAAAAATTACTTTCTTATAGTTTTCCCCTTTATGTCAATGAAAATCATATGCAAATTGAACAAAAACAATCTGTTTCTTTGGAATCCAGCGTCAACTTGTTTAAGGTTAAAATATTAGCGGTCTCTTTTCATAAGGATCATTCATGCTTGTTTCTTTATTACTGTACACTGTGGAGTGGCATGAAAGAATTATATGATCTCTATTTCGGCTCAAATTCCTTCAGATCACCATTTTCGCATATATGAAGATGACACATATTAGCATACTACAAGGTAAAAAGTGCCATTGATAACACATTTTTGAATATTTGTTTTGGTTCTCCTTTTCACAAAATAGAGGGGGTGAGTATTGAACGAGAGTACCTTGGGACGTCCGAAGGTTGAGGACACCCTCATAATAAACAAATAATTAAAACGAAGGGGGTGAGTACTGAACAAAGGAGGTGAGTTCTTTGAATTAAGGATTTTATTTTCTTCAAACAATGTCGTTTTATTATTGTGAAACTTGTGAAGACTAATGTATTGTGTAGTGTGTGTTTTGTATTATGTATTGTTAGTTGTAGCTGAGTAGTCCAGATACGTTATACGTTAGCTAAGTTACCTTTGATTTTTTTTTTACTTTCGGCTTTTGTATATAAACGATGTACTGTGCAAATGCACTTTTCAATTAATAATAGACAGAGATTTATTTCTTCTCTCTCTAACTTTATCTTTCATCGATGACACTCTCTATTTTTACCTAAACTTCAGATGGTATCAGAGCAACTGTTATCGCACACTTATTATCGTCGATATTCCTTGGAAGAAGCTTGATTTACTTTATTGGCTAGTAGTTAAAGCAGATCTGCGAGGTTCTTTATTAAGTTGAAGTGAGTTTCTTCTGTTGCATATGGCGAGTATTAGTGACACTACCGACGGTTCTTCCAGATTTACGACGACTGTTGTAGGAGCGATTGATCCTCTTCTATTATCTAGTGGAGATCATCCTGGTATGTTTCTCACTGCTGTTCAATTTAATGGCATGGGATTTTTAGGTTGGAGTCGTACTGTGAAAATGGCTTTGGGTGCCAAAATGAAATTAGGTTTTATAGACGGTTCATGTTGGATTTTAAACTCTATGATTCCTGAGATTTCTGATTCTTTTTTATATGCTCAATCTGCTGAACAATTGTGGAAGGAGA
>JAOQMS010000003.1:7474333-7519646 GCA_027563885.1 Erythroxylum longipes | reverse complement strand
TAGACAGAGATTTATTTCTTCTCTCTCTAACTTTACCTTTCATCGACGACACTCTCTATTTTTACCTAAACTTCAGAAAACTTAATTAGTATTTTTGAGCATTAGGCAAGTCACATTAATTAGTGAATTTAATGGAAAGATTACCGTCAAGTTAGAGTTTAAAAAACTGAAACTTTGAATATTTTATTTCTACATTTTGAAATTTGGGCTATTGTTTTAATACATGAGTTTCTATTTTGTATAAAATATAATTCAACATTAGTTTGCGTCAGTGATACTACTTATTTAAATGATATGATTTGATTTGTGAATTGTTAAATTAATTTTTGAAGCATATGCTTTAACCCAAAATAAATCTTTCTCTACTCGGTGTTTATGCCCTCTTCTTTTCTTGAGAATATGTTTGCAATAGGATAGGTTGAGTTCAGGTTGATGTCGATTGAGTTTGACTCGTATCACTTAAATTCGAGCCTGATTGGACTTTTAGTGGGCTTTACTTGAACCATATAACCCTAACTCAGATCCGATTTGACTCAAATGTTTGACACGAATCATCATCCTCTTTAATAATCCATTGCTAGAATGAGTATCACCATTACCGCACCAATTTCTATCCAACATCGATAAACTAACATGGCAAAAAGCAAACAAGAACCAAGTTTACCAAATAACATAAACAAAAGATCCAACGTCTGCATAAAAATGAGGGTGGAAGATGTTAAGAGGAAAAGATGAGAGTATGGTTGAAGATTTATACAATAACGTTGAAGTTAAGAAGAATGTTTGTAAGGTGTGGATACATAATAATAATAAGCATAAGAGAAAAAAAATCATATCTATGATTCCAACAAGTTTGATATTAACGAAGGAGATAAAATTTTTGAAAATGTGGGTGGTAGAAAGAAAAGAATAAACGATTCAAATAAAACATATGACTTTAATATATAAGTTAAGCTTCGGACTAGACTAATATGTAAATTTTAAGCTCGATCATAATAAGTTAGTTCAGGTCGTACCTAAGTCATTTTGCCTTCGATACTTGAGAAAATTGAAGCTTAAGTAAGTCATTTTACTTATTTCTTCCTTGTTTGGATAATTAAACTTTCTAAAACAACTTCTTCTTTTCATTCTCTTGCACTTATCATAAATAAGATACCTAAATTTGGCATCCCTAAAAAAGTTTTGTACTAAAAGGGTTATTTTGATACGTGACATACAATCGCTATTGAAGTTCCATTAATTTGATGAAGTATTAATGAAAATTTTGTTTGAAAATAATGACAAATTTGTTATAAAACTCATAATTAAAAATCATTTGTAGCGGAATTGAAATAAAGGTTTGAAGTAGAGACGAACAAAAAAGGGTCAACAAAAGATGAATTTTTTAATTAAAATCATGTGCATATAAAAATTAATTAAACAATTCAATTATGTCATCTAAATTAACAATAATCACTAATAAGACTAACATCGAACTATATTCCATATAATTTATATATAAAACATTTAAATTGAAGTTAAAAATAAATTTCAAAATTACAAGCTAAAATATCAATTTTTGTAATGAAATAATAAAATATTAATTTTACTTAATTTATAAGTTATGATTTTCTTTATGAAATGTCTATAATTATTACAGGCTCTAGGTATTTTGCAATAAATTTATATATTATCATATATCATATTTATTTTAATATAAGACATGTTAGTTTAATAGAAGATATTTTCGAGGTTGGCTTGTTCTCTGCCTAAAAATGGATGCAGGTAACAATGACCATGGATGCAAATTTGTCTTGAACAATCAAGAGTATGTTAGCGAGTAAGCGTTTTCTTTTCTCATGAAGTAAGTAACTGTTTTTTTCTCTCTCTACTTACTTTCTACATGTTTGTAATTACATCTTTTGATTTTGTTTATGTCTGTCTTGTGATTTTTGGGGTTAGTCTAGAGGTTTCCATATCTAGTTTTTGTTTGTTTTTTTTTTTTTGAAAGATTGGAAAGTCAAGATTCATTGATACGTTTGAGTTTATTTATGTTGTTGGCATTATACTTTGTTTTTGCTGCTCATCGTAAGTTTCTCTTTAAGTTTATGTTAATTGTTTTCGGAAGGTCTGAGTTTGTTTGTCTTGAGTTTTGCCTTTTTAATTTCTGGTAACCAAACAATAACATTCTTTATAATTAGAATTCGACTCAGTCTTTTTTGAGTTAAAGCGTAAGTTTATTTCGAAAATAGTTATTTTGTTGTTCTTATCAAAGCATTTAGTAACCTTTGCAAACAAAATTTTCCTGTTTATATTTGCCCTTTGTTGAAAATATCACCTATCTCGTGCCCCTGCTAATAGGCCAACCCTTTACTTGCCTATTTAATACTTTTTATATATTATTTCGAGTTAAGTGGTTCACAATATTCTTTTATTGAAAATAAAAATTAATGTCTTATTACATAATTAGGTTATACCTGTGTCACTTTGTAGCACAGTAGATTATGACATTATATTATCTCCCACAGATATTATTTCGCTCTCTTTTTTCTTTTTTTGTGCTACACAGACATTTCAACACAGATATGTTGTTGAGTATTTTAAGTCCAAACCAAATCTTACTTCTTCTGTTACTTTGAGTAGGTGGTTGTGATTAGTATTATTTTATTTTAATTTTGATTATTAAGTAATTATTATTATCATTAGTATTATTATTTATTTGTTTTTATGCATTTATATATTTAATTATATATATTTAATTTTATTTATTTACTCTTTCAATTTGTATCACTTTTTTCTTTACTATACTACTTTTTTTCCTGCATATCATAATTATACGTGGGTTTACCGGAAACAGCTTTTTTACTCTGTAGGGATACAACTGCGTATTATCAGACCTTCTCAGATTTTGTAGAGATGTAAGATTCAGACTGAGTGTGGTGATCATGAGAAGACATGTTAGTTTAATGATATAGGTAAAAGGTAGTTTAAAATGTATATTAATTCAGCAATAATGATATTTAATAAGATTCAGACTGAGTGTGGTGATCATGATAAGACATGTTAGTTTAATGATATAGGTAAAAGGTAGTTTAAAATGTATATTAATTCGGCAATAATGATATTTAATATTTAATATTCAATTCATCACAATATTTATTTTTAATAATCCCAACGCATTACTAGAGCTAAAAGTAACCATAGTTAGGAATTCTCCAATAAATAAAGAAAGTGAGGTTGGGTTAAGGCTGGTCAAAAAATGTTTGCGAGACAATAAAATGCCCATGCCCCAGTTTCCTAGCCAAGGCCTATCAGGGTTATTGAGAGATTTTCACAAAGGTCCTGAAATTTGGGGTTTTTTTCGGATTTGCGGAAGAAAGCAGGGGCATAAAAAGAAAAAACCCGGTGATGGAGGTTTGTCCATGGTGTCTCTCCGATTCAATGTTCCAATAAGCTTCCACACACCATATAATTAGGTATTAACACTCTCCCCCGACTCTGGGTTATACTTTTTTTGATTCATTTTCGCACTCCGCTCGATGGTTTTTGGACTTGATTCCAATTCCCTTGTCTTAAAAATTTATGGGTCTTTGATCGGTCAATTTCAGGGGTTTCTGTCCCTTTTCTTGACGTAAGTCAAACCCGATTTAGTACTGAATTTCGGTTTTTAGTTGACTGTCGGGTGTGTACTTGTGTTTTGTTGGAGGAGTCAGTGCCCCTCAAGATTTTTTCTATTGGTTGCCTTGTAGTAATGTGGGAGGTTCACTGAAACGACAGTAGTAATGTGTTTTTGTGTCTGGTTTCTTTTTTCAAATATTTTTATTACAGATTTGATATTGCTTCGGTCTTAAATAGAGGACTTGAAATGCCTTTCCGAGTGGGAGTGAAAAACATGACGTTCACGCACTTAAAGGCTTGTTTCTGGCACTTCTGTTTTCTTTTATATATCCATATTCTCTATTATGGAGTTTTTATTGGTGTTTGCACGTTTCTTTGGTTTGGTCATTTTATACTTCTGCCATTGTCAGTGTTGGGTCATTTCTCTAACTTTTTTTTTTTTGGTGTAGATAATGTATGACCTTTGATGATAACTCATGTTCTGAAGCATGAGAAGACGTTGAGGTGCAGTATTGAATAGCCTGTTTATACTGCCGTCCTGGCATAAAGATCCTGGACAATTAAGAAGGAACTATAAAAAGAGGAGAATAATTTAGTAGAGGGAAATGGAATGTAATAAAGATGAGGCCTTCAGGGCAAAAGAGATTGCTGAGAAGAAGTTCACTGCCAAGGACTTAGCAGGGGCTAAGAAATTTGCTTTGAAGGCCCAGAATTTGTTTCCTGCGCTTGAAGGAATCACTCAAATGATAGCGACCTTTGATGTGTATCTGTCTGCTGAAAACAAGGTAAATGGAGAAGCTGATTGGTACGGGACACTAGGTGTAAATCCACAGGCTGATGATGAGACCGTGCGGAAACAGTATAGGAAGTTAGTTTTGATGCTTCACCCTGACAAAAACAAGTCTGTAGGAGCTGATGGTGCTTTTAAGCTTATCTCAGAGGCATGGAGTTTATTGTCTGATAAGACCAAGAGATTAGCCTATGATCAAAAAAGGAACACTAAAATGTTTCAGAAGACAACAGGTGCTAAAATGTTTCAGAAGGCTTCAACTCCAGCCGGAGGTCCATCTGCAGCACCTGGGTCCAATGTTTTCTACAATGTCCCTAAACAAAATGTGAAGACACATAAGAGTACTCCTCGCAGTACTCATTCTACGACTCCAGTTCCATCTCACAAGTCAAAGCCAAATACATTTTGGACTGTTTGCCATAGATGCAAGATGCAATATGAATACCTTAGGGTATATCTTAATCATAATCTCCTCTGTCCCAATTGTCATGAACCTTTTTTAGCTGTTGAAACAACCCCGCCATATTCAAGTAATGCAAAACCATCACCTTGGAGTTTCTCATGTCAGCAGCAGAATATGGGTCATCAAACTTCTAGTGAAAACTCATTGAATTCAGGAAGAAATGGTTCAGCCTCTTCAACGTTGGGTGCGGGGGGTTTCAATGCTCAAGATTCACTTAATCAGTCCAATTTCCAATGGGGTCTGTTCTCTGGAACAGGCAATGCGACAACTGCTACTCATACTGCAACAACAAGAGAGGAGGCTCTCAAGTGGAAGAATCAATCCTCCAAAAGGGATGGTGGTGTATCTTCTAGTGGGCAGTCTAATTCTGCAAAGAGAAGAAGAGGCATGGAAGACATTGATGTGAGGAGCTACAGGAGTGATGTTGCATATCAAATGGGTACGGGATCTGGAGGGGTTGGCACATCTAGTGGACCTGGAATTAAACTGGATAATTTTGATTCAGTTAGGGTGAATGGAATCACCAGGCCATATGGCTCAAGGGATTTGTCACAATTTGGAATTCAAACAGTGCTGGTGGAGAAGGCTAAGAAAGGAATCCGCGAGAAGCTAAAGGAGTGGGACTTGGGTAGTGCAATTAACTCAACAACCAAAGAGTATATGGTGAACAAGAAAACAAATGATGGAGTGCAAAAATCGTTGACAAACTCTCTTCTGCCTAATCAAAGTGATTTTGATCAGCCGATGAAGACAGGCAATGGATTTGATGGCAACAAGTCTTCTTCTGGCAATTCTGATACTAAAGTAGATGCAGAACCACGGGAATCAATGATTATAAATGTTCCAGATCCGGATTTTCATGATTTTGATAAGGACCGAACAGAGACATGTTTCGACGGAAACCAGATATGGGCTGCATATGATGATAATGATGGGATGCCCCGGTATTATGCCATGATTCATAGTATAATTTCTTTGAATCCATTCAAGATGAAGATTAGTTGGCTTACTTCAAAAGGAAACAATGAGCTGGGCCCACTAAACTGGGTCGGTTCTGGCTTCCCCAAAAGTTGTGGTGACTTCAGAGTAGGCAGATATGAGATTTATAGCTTGTTTAATTCTTTTTCGCACAAGGTTAGATGGACAAAGGGCACACGGGGTGTAATTCGCATATACCCCAGGAAGGGGGATGTTTGGGCTCTCTATCGAAACTGGTCCCCTGATTGGAATGAGCTGACAACTGATGAGGTGATACACAAGTATGACATGGTGGAAGTAGTTGAAGACTATAGTGAAGAACATGGTGTAACTGTTATACCCCTCATAAAAGTTGCTGGCTTCAAGACAGTGTTTCACCAGCATTTGGATTCCAGGGAAGTACGGAGGATTCCGAGGGAAGAGATGTTTCGTTTTTCACATCATGTTCCATCATACTTGCTTACAGGTGAAGAAGGTCCAAATGCTCCAAAAGGTTGCTGGGAGCTGGACCCGGCAGCCATTCCATCAGATCTTCTTCATGTAGTCATAGATGTGAAGGAAGAGGAGACAATGGAGGGTGAGTTGAATTCGAAGGAAGAAAAGGTAGTGGATGACCTTGAAAATGTCAATGAGAGAATAACAGAATCTGAAAAATGTAGGGACAATGAGGAACATAATTTTGAAGCTAATGAAGAAAAATCTGCAGAAGAAACCACAAAATCAAAGGAGGATATTGAACATTCGGTAGAAAGGATAGCTAGTTGAGATTTGTTTTGTCGGTTTTACATGAGTTAATCCTTCAACTTAGTGTATTCATCTGAAACTGATTCAACACACTTGAGTCAGAATGATTGGCAGCAGTTTTGGGTTGGAAATGGGGGAAGTTTCATTATAATCCTGACTACATTCTACACAGCTGAAGCTGTTTCAACTTTCAAGGACAAATTACAAATAGTAAAGGCCTTCAAAACTTGGGCGAGTAATATATATATTTTTAGTCACAAGCTATGCTTCTTCTTTTCAACATTATTTCACCACCTCAATTTTCCCTTGGGGATTATTAGACTGCTGAGATGACATGTTCGTAATTTTCAGACAAAGTACTTTTCTTTACTCTGATTGGTAACTGATATTAGTGCAAGATAACGAGGTGATTACAATTTCTGCTTGAATCATGTTGTAAGGTTTTAGGTGTTTCATCCATACAGTCAAGTGTTCTCATGTACTAAATACTTTTTCAGGATTAATTATCACTGGTTTTTAATCTTTGTTAATTTTCTTCTATAAGCTATCTACCACCTGCCACTTGAATGTTCCGTTGTGTTGAATATGCAAGAACAGCCATGGCTTTGTAAAAATTGAATCAAATGATTAGAAGATTGGCTTTAATGATGATTGTCACTGTCACCCCCCAACGAAGAGATTTGGGCGGGTAGTCTCAATTAAGATTTAGACTTGACAGCTTTTAATGTGCCAAATGAAGTCCTGAAATTCAGTCTTTGGGGATTGCCTCCAGATCCAGCTTGGTTTTGGGAATCTTTACCAACCTATGATAATGAACATAGTATACAATTGCTGGAACGGATTGGTGCTGTGAAGAAGTATGCAGGAATGGAATGAAGTGGGTTTAACCGTTTAATCTTCTAAATTTTCTTAAAAAGTCCATGCCTATTTGGGTTCAGGGATGCGGAAGATTGGAGCACGGACGACTGGTTCAAGAAAGAACAATGTTGATTTCGTATGGTGGTTTGGGTAGGTATAGTGAACTTCAACGACGTGACAGCTTCTTCTGCGTCAGAGAAATGGTCAAGACAGGGAGTCGAATGGACTTTGGTAGATTGGTTGAACATGAACACAAACAAGCCGACAATGGAAGAGTGTTGATACTTTTTGAACAAATAAGTATAAAAATTGAGAGTAGAGATATCATATTATTATTATTTTTAATTAAATTAATTCTTCATTAATTAATCTTCTCTATTAAAATATTTTATATGATCCTCGATATTTTGTATTTTTTAAAAAATTATTTTTGTGACTTGTTCCAAGCTCAGAAAAAGAAATTCTGGGAAGAATATTAATTTTATTATTTTACCCAATTAGCCCCAGCCTAGAAGTCTAGTGTGCGCCCACTGGCATTGATAAGGAGAGCCACCAAGCTCGTTTAACTACGCGCAAACACAAATTCCAGTAAAAGAGAGCCACGTATACACAAACGTGACGTGGTCCAATGAGATCGGAGACTGTGACGTAAACGCCTCGGTGATCCATCGTCAAACCTTTCTTAGCTATCTATATAAATAAGGAAAAGGAGTGACTTTAACAAGAATAAACGCAGATCGAATTATAAACAATCGCGGGGGAGAGAGAAAGAGATAAGAGAGCTTTCTAGAGAGACGTCTTCGGAGAGAGATAGCCCGTAATTTTCTCATTCCACTTTCTGCGCTTCAAGTTTCTCCGGCCACCAGATCTCCCCCGTAACTATGGTATTTTTGCTTGCTCTTATCTTTTCAGAACAGATCTGATCTGATCCGAGCACTTCCGTTTCTTTATGGGTCAGATAATTATGGGATTTGACCAGTTAATTCATGCCTATAATGTTGCTATTTTGGTTTTTATTCGAACTGATTTTTTGTATTGGGCGGTTTTAGACGACGTCAAGGCGACTTGCTGATAGGAAGGTGGAGAAGTTCGAGAAGAACATAACGAAGAGAGGAGCTGTTCCCGACACCACCACTAAGAAGGGAAAGGACTATCCTGTCGGCCCTGTGCTGCTTGGTTTCTTCGTTTTTGTTGTCATTGGTTCTTGTAAGTTTCTTTCTGTTTATCCTCATTCTTTTTATTGCTGAATTCCGTGTCTTCTAGGCCTTGATCCTCGAATTTTAAGGCCAATAGAGAAAGAATAGGATATTTTCGTTAGTCTGTCTTAGAGTGCTGCGTGTTATAATTTGTTTATGAATTCTGGTTTATAAGATGTTTTTGTTTAACTCTAGGAATTAGCTGTTAGAAAATAGAAGGATTAGATCTAAAGATTAGAAAAGGAGTTTTGTGTTCTAAATTTGAGTTTAGAAATGGAAAATTAGGACTGAATGTAAAAATTAACGAAAGCTAATATCTTTTTAAAAGCTTTGTTTTTCAATCAAGTTCATGATTTAGATGTACAAATTTAGAAGTCATCATTATGTTCTTGTAGTTTTGCTTTGTCTAGAATAACAATATATGATATTGGAAAGTAGTTAACTGGGACAGATTTAAAGTTTTTATGCTTAAAATTTTATTTTTTTGGGTGGTGGCTTAATATGTTCTAATTTATTGTTTGTGACAGCTCTGTTCCAGATAATCAGGACAGCAACAAGCGGTGGCATGGCCTAAGAGAAGAGAGCACACGGGGGATGTTTGTCCTGTGTTATTGTGTAGAAAAGATGGAAAAGAAATACTTTTAATAGATCCGTGTTCACTGTTGTTCTGAAAGAACCCAGTTTTTGAATAAAATTGTTCTTTCCCATCACTGCTTAAATCACTTTTTTTGCAATGTTCATCTGTTGTACATGGATTCAGTTCCTGAGAGATTGGCCTGAGTCCATTTCTTGGAATGGCCTATTAGCCATCAGGATCATCATGTGAAAGTAGTTTACTAGTTTGAAAAATTTACCAGTTCTTAACTATTACAAGATAAGCCTTGGCTGCCGTTGATAAAACACATACCAATCCATATTTCCAAAATACATGTTTCCTGAGATCACTTGAATCCAATGTCCTTCCAGCTGAAATTGGATGGGATATTTACATAGTGTGGGAAGGGATGCTCATAGATTTCCCGCAGTCCCAATCCTAAAGTTGGCACTGCAACAAACATACATCTATCAATCGTGTGACCTACTTTACTTTGCAAAATATATAAACGCAGTTGGACGGAATACAGCTAATAGTCTACTCATTTAAAGCGTAGTCTTTTCCCAGTTCGATGTTATTTTTTGACATGTTTGTACAAAATCAGAAACCAACAATCATCAACCCCAAATGGAGTTGGAGTAACAAAGTAAGTTGGAGTGTGGAGACTAATTAACAGCAAGAGTAAAATCCACCACCAACAACAGAAAATGAGTAACATCCACCACCAATACCAGAAGATCATGTTCACTCCCAAGCCAATGCTGCCTCAACGAACAAACAAATGACCGACGAATCAAGCAATGGCCGTAGGGCATGGGTAGAAAGCAGTTCCACACGCAATCCATTGTCGCTTTCTCCCTCGTGGCACCAAGCAACCAGGAACCTTGAGCCACTCCTTATTCATCACATTGTAGGTAACAAGGCGGTTCATCTGTCTTGATCTCAATGATAGCATGAGCAAACCTTTGTTGCCCAAGCAAGTCATTCTTACGTGCTTCCCATAAAATTCCAAGCACCATACATTTGGCATTCTGTCAACCTCCTTCCACAAGAGAGTCATTTTTTGCAGTTCCCATATGCATACGCAGGTAGCTGCATTCTTTGTAAGCAACCCCACAAGCATGATCCGGCCACTGCATTCCGCAAGGGTGTGGTCACTAATATGAAGTGGGGCTGGTATTATATACTGCTTCCAAACCCCTAAAACCATGTTGTACGACACAATTCCTTCAGGATCTGAACGCATGAAAAATAGAGTGCTGTCAACAGAAATTGCTTGTGACCGGAAGTTCAATGATAGCGGCAACTTAATATGAGACGGCACGTTTCCTGGCCTAGTCCAGGCGTTCTGCAAGGAGTCATAAACTTCATACTCCCCATCACACCCGAGCCATAAGATCTTGTAACCCTCACTAGTTGAGATCCCATTAAGGGTCATTCCCACAGCAATGCGAGACCATACTTTAACTGACCTGGCTGGTAACTCTTTAAAAGATTGAGTCAGAGGGTTGCAGATATAGAAGTTCCGGTGACCAATGTCAAGAAAGCAAACTAGACCCCCTGCTGAAGCAACCGGCAAGACAATTACCTTAGTTGGCAGAGAAGAAATTACAGGGTGATGCCATTTTTTTGTGGAAGGGTCGTACATGGCTCCTGAGTTCACATTTTCATGAGTGATGGTGTAAAACCAGGGATTGATACGTATAACTTCTGAACAATGTTGAGAGAAACTCTGAGAGTTCAGCAAGGAATTCCATTTTTGACAAACAACACGGAAACGAAAAAATGTAGTGACAGGAAGTCTGGCAATGACAGCTTCAAAAAGGTCTTCTGGAAATTCCTTCCATATTTCTTGATCCAGGACCTCACTGGTGCCAGTAATTTTTCCTCGGTTACGCTCCTTTCTACATTTCTTGGAGGGTGGAGGCTTGCAAGTTTCCATCATCCAGAAACTTCCAGATTTTCCAGCTGCCATTAGAAGATCACAGTAGTCATCTGCAGGGCTATCATCAATATTAAGGACGCACCATCTGTGAAAAAAAAAAGCTATATATTTATATTCTATAAATAGGGTGCAGAAGCAGATACAGTACTTTTATTACTCATTACAACTTGTACAGAGCAAGCACCTCGGGCAAGAGTTTGATATTTGCATAATATCCAAGGATTAAAATGGAAGAAGTGGCCAGTGGGTATAAAACTTATATTAATCTTAAATAACTTATTTTACTCATTACCACTGTCAAACCTGCATCAATCCACTATGCTAGCTACAGAAATGGATTAGTGCTATTATATTTTCAATTCTGCAATTCTGGAAAAGCAATTGGTTAGCTTCATGAATCTATATAAAAATGCCTAAAAAGTTCAAAGCACCTGTATACACAAAAGCCTTTACCAGATTCAGATTAATCAACTTAGTCCAGCCATCTCAATTTGTCCCAGAGATAATCTCAAATTATCTCCTTATCAGTCTGCTACATTAACAGAAGAACTTAACTAATAACATCATACCCTATTATTATCTCTCTTGGTCCAGAGCTAGGGTTAGATTGCAGTCACATCATAATCCATAGTCGTATGATCCCTCAGCGTTCTTTTTCCGTAACTAACTAACAGATGATTCGTCTTCATCTTTTCTCCCTGCACCTGATCCCACCTAATACATTTTGTTTCAGATTCTACACATTTTTCTTCAAAAATTGTTTATCCTATTCAAATGATTTCCCATCTCTCCATCTCTTTTCTAGTTCTTCCGGGTGTAAATTGAGTTACGCATTAGCAAATAACCCTCCCCTTTCAAAAATCCCATCCCAACCAGTTGAGGTTTTGCAACCATGCCAACCACTAGGCTACTCCCTTAGCCTCTGCCTTTCCCCTTTTTTTGATTAAAAAAACTAAATACGATCTAAGAACTCACCTTACGCCAGTAAAAAAGCCTTTACACCGTGCATCAACAGTCGTTTTACCCATCAAATTCAATTAAGGAAATAAACCTCAAACCCAACAACCTAGTTCATTTCATATGCTAATCATTCAAGGGAATCTATTTGATCAGTCATGGAAGCCAAACGGTCAAAAAGTTTTGGTTGACCACTACAGAATGAAAGCACTTCCCAAGATATAAAGAAACAAGCTTTCTTGTAAAGTATAAAAACAACAAAAGCGAATCAAAGTCAAAACGAGAACAGCGAAGTAGAAGAAATAAATCGATAATAACTACCAAAAATAACATCCAGGCAAACGGTAACATATCAAATACTGACCAAAGCTGAAACGCTACCAGGAACAAACTCCATAACGAAAATGACAAATTAATCCGAGACACAGTAAAGCAGCTCTAGACAAACATTTATCACATAAAACAGAAAAAAAGCAGAGAAAAAGTACGCTGGAAAAAAAGCAGTTATGCCCACGAATGGAATCATAGTAAATTGTCTAAGCAGAAACAAGATATCCAATCCGACGTACAATAACCACATTGGCTAGTCAAACAAGACAGCAATAGAAAGAAATTTAAAAAAACAGACACACACAAACAGTCTTCTTTAAGTCACCGAACTTACCGAAATCAAAGACAAAATTAGATGAAATCACCAAATTCACAACACAAGTAACAGGAGAGACTGCCGGAAAGAGGAATCCCCCAACAGAAAATGAGGTGAAAATGCATAAGAAACGAAAATTACATAGCCAAAGCACGTAAAAAGAGAGAGAAAGAGAGACCTGCTGTTGGGTCGGTATTGTTGGTGGAGCTCAATATAAGGTTGGTGAATGATGTAAGAAGAAGAAGAAGCGTAGAGATTGAAGAGGTCTTGAAGCTGACCAATAAGCTGTCTGAGCAAGGCCAGCTCTTCCATGCCCCAAAAAGTGCCAGCCTCCGCCTGAGGCCGCCGATGCCGCCTCTATCTCTGCCAAGCCCCGGCCAATCTCCGACCAGAAAGAAGAGCACACCCAAAAGAGACAGAGAGAGAGGAGGGTAAAATGAGTTAAAAGCATTCTCTCTCTTAATAGTATGTAATTTACCGGAGAGTCTTTGTCTCTTGTGGGCCTCCCCATCCGCTCTCCGTGTACCTGCCCACTGGTGCTTTGCCACGTCATTTTTTATTAATGTTAATGTAATGTAATTATTCCCTCCTGCACGCAACTTTGTCCTTTGGTTGTGGTTGTAACTCTAATCTGTCCTTTCCGATGTCTACCGTCAATAAAATTTAATATAAATTGAATTTGTTATTTCAACAAAAGTAGTAGTAGTACTAGTCGCCAAAAACGAAGAGAACGTTACGTGAAAATAACATCATAAAGTATGTTGTTTTCCATTACATATCCCAATCCGATACAAGTTAGCTTTCTTCTAGATTCTACATTTGGCTTTTATTTGTATTTTAAAAATGATTCAATTCTAAAACATTTCGTAATCGTATTATATAAATTAAATCAGACATATCAACTATGAATCGTATTATATTAACTTATATTATATGAAATTCATTTATTATATTTTAATCAACCGAAAAATATAAAATGAACAATAAATGTTTTGAATAACCAGCGTTCCATTCCACGTGTGTGTGTGTGTGAACGGAGGCTTATATGGTCAAGAAGACTAGACCCAACCCAAAGGCTTTTTTGGACCAGCTGACCCCTGTTTGTTCTTTTATGGTACTAGGCCATCATTGAAGAATAAACGGCCGTGATTTAATCTTAGCACTTCTCCAGGTCTTTTGTTTCTCTGTCATCGTTCGTTCCTCGCACACGGCATGAACTAAACATGATTGTTCCCCCACTTTTTTCCCGGTTTATGATGGTTTTGTTAGAATTACGGAAGTACCTACTCGCTACTCCGTCTTCTTTTTACTTGAATGTCCTTTTTTGCCCTTCAATTCACTGAGTGCCTATAATTACATTACATCCTCCTCCACCCTCTGCCTTTTCTTTTTCCACGAAGGATTAGATGCGATCAAATTTATGATAGCAATGGACAAAACATTTCGATTCTAACGAGTGTGGTTTAGACGTAAATGGAGTTATTTAAGTTATCTTCCACTTGTATTTGTCTTATTTACGAAATGCCCAACCAGAGGCGTTAACAACAAAACCGAGGGAGAATATGAGCGGAGCACCAAAGAACAGCGATGGGTGGGATGGGTAGTGGGTACACCACCAACATTGGCCTGCGATGTGGTGACGTACAATGATCAATCATCTGCTTCCTATTCTATGTCCAAAAGGACAAACATAAATACATATTAGTTTTTTAAAGTGTGAGGTTGGGGTTGGAGGCAATGCTGATGCAGAGGTTAGCCTTCCAAATCCCGATCCTGCGTAGCGTAGTAGAGTGGATTAGTATCAATAGGTGACATTAACATGAACATGGATTGTGCTGCTTCTAACAAAGCTATATCTGAAGTTCAATGACAAAACTGCTGTTCATAAGTCTATTTAATTACGTACTTAACACAACCTTCCATAACTCCTACCGAATGATCGGTTTGATTGCAGTTACAGGTAAACTGTCGTGGGCAGGCAGGAAACCCAATCCCAAAGTCTTGCAATGCAGCAAATGAGATGTGAACAACCACCACACTGCACAAACCACACCCTTTCATCTCATGCATTACAACAGTAACATTGTTGTTGCTTCAACCTCGGACGAACTTTTAGTGTTTCCAAATCATTTTCATCTCATCATTATAGGGTAAATTGGTTCTTAAGTTAATGAAATTTACCATTTGTTTTGTTTACGGTAACTTTTAGAAGCTCCTTTAAAAAAAATAAGATAATTAAGTAGTAATTAATATGTGGTGCGGAGAGTAATTAGATGGAGAGAAGGGGAGGGTTTTGGTAAAAGGAAAGTAGAAAGTAATGATAAGGGATCGATTCTAAAGTTTAAGGAAAGGGTAAGAGGGACGGGGTTTTTGGTTTCATGATGATTAGGTTTGTCAAAACCAAGAGGAATGGAATGGTACGCGGTGGGTAATCATTTCATCTTTGTCTAGGGAAGAGAAGCTTTTGATTTATATGGTGCTGCTGCATCATGGCTTATCATGATCATCATCATAGATTCCCCTTCTTTTCTTTCCTCTCCAACGTGGGCGATCTAAGATCTTTACTCACCGTTCCGATTAAAAAGGCCAACTCCCATAAATAATCATACCACCATCACCTGATTTGCTGCTTGTCAAGCAGTTTTTTCTTCATGTTTCCTTGTGGGCCAATACTAGAGTGCCAAATGTAATGTAAACCCATTTACAGGCATGTCAAAAGTATCACCCAATTGAACCCAACTAGGAAGCCCTGGTTGATCCAAGATAGTTGGATGATGGTCCAACCTCTGCTATAATCGGATCCAACAAGCTTGTAACTTTCTGCTAATTAATCAATTTTCCAACTCCATGCAATGCCACACAACATGACCACCAAATTCTTTTTCCACTTTTTCTCCCTCTAAAATACGATTCCATATTCACCCCTTCAACTCTGCATTGACATTATTCCCCATGGAAACCAACTCTTCCTTATTTGGAATACGATGAACATATCTTTTGAAGCTGTTATGGTCCCACTGCATTAAGTGCGCTTGCTGGATTTCGTAATCCAAGGCAGTGGATTGTGCACTGACAATGTAGCATTTCTTGAGGCAGTGACTGAGAAGTTATGTACTTATGCTAAGCCTGAGAGCGCATCTAGTGGTTGTAATTCTCGAACATGCGGCTGAATTTGGTATTATAGCACTTGGAATAATGGGTAGAGGTGGTTTTTATTCTGGTACTAACCCTGCAGCCCATGAATCACAAATTAATAAGAAGCAAGTGGAAGCAGCAGATGCAAGTTGATTATGACAAGTGAAATTACGTATGGACAATAAAATCATGCAAATTTTTATTTGGTACATTGGAAAGTACTAAGACTACTAGAATTTGAACCTCAATTGCTCCATGTTGGTTGACATAGTCGTCATCTTTTGAACTTGCGATCATCTTCCTGTGAACGTTTTGTCTTGGAAATTACAGAGCAGATGATCACGAAAAAGTTCCATAGTTTGTACCGGTCTTTGTCCTGAAATTACAGGTGAAGGGTTTGGAAGCCCGGCCATTGTACTAAGCGAAACACGTGTTTCAGATGCCATGTATTGGCAGCTGAAAGTGCAAGCAATAGATCCGTCTCTGAGTGTGTTATGCAGAGAGAACTATATGGACTTAGATTCTTATCAACCACGACAAGGATGTCCAAAGGTGTAATGTTATTTCTTCGAAATCTAGTGGCTAACCTTTGCTCCACTCTCTTCAGGGCTAGACCTGAATTGGTGGGACGACGCTGCGCACTTGAGCTGCTTCCGTTTTTGCATACCCATGGCATCACTGTATTTGTTATGCCACATTCAAGAACAAGCGCAAAGTCGTGATTTGACATTAAGACCATTTCTGAATGCACTAATCACGCAAGAACTGTTACATTTGCATCAATCTTCTACCAATTAGTTTGCAAATGGTCAACAGCCCAATAGTTAGGAGTTCAATCTCAGCAAGCTCAAACTCAGGCTCTGACTGATCGTAGCCGCATAACTCTCATTCTTGGGGGCCAATGTAAAGAACATGGCATCGCAAAGAGAATTGAGTAAGGATGTATCCTTCCCAGTTTTTTTGATCCTCACACAGGCCGATCTCCGCCGAAGAACACTCCTTGGTGAGATTGCGTTATGGAAGGCACACTTTGATTACAAATTACTGATCATCTATATCGATCATTGATATGCCACAGTGATGATGCCAACTATTGCAGTAGTTACGGCCAGCTTTCACTAATTATTTTCCAGTTTCTTTAATAATGAGGAAAAGACTGCCGGGACGATTGACAAGGATGGATAACTACACACTCTCTGAGCCAACTGTCTAGTTCAGTTAATTTGGATCAAGATTGCTACTTTTTACGTTTTTTTCGGTATATAAGCCAAATGGAAAATTTCCTAAAGAAATTGGAATCTTCAAATTGAATCGGAAGGCAACTACTTGAGTTTTAATATGCCCCTGAACATCATGTTTGATGAAACTATAATGGAGACATGTTGCAGGCTGCCCGATAATGAGGCTGGAGAGATAACAGTCGGCTGTGTCGCGATGAGCGAAAACGCCAAAGGAAGTGAAGAATTGGTTCAGTATGCTTTTGCAATTTAGGAACCTCAGTTAGTACATGAATAGATTTCTGTCACTGTACTGGTATGATACCGACACTATGTCCACTAGTTCTGGTTATATGAGTAATGGATCTAAAATAACTGAAGTATCTTCCCTTATATAATGACATCATCAATATGAGATGAACCACTCTCATCGTAGACATTACGCTCTAAAAATTTAGCTACCTCTAGATCTTATGTCTCTTTAGTGAAATATATATCTTCTAGAATGGTGGGGATGTCTAACAAAATAAAAGGAAGATAAGTAAGGATAGGCTTCCACCTCTTGCATATTTCAAAAGACGATTTAGAAATTAATTTGTTTATGATTCTATTAAGTATATATAAGGCAGTTTTTACGGCTTCACTGTAAAGCTCAATAAATTAGTCTTGCTTTACATTGACCTTAGCTATCATGTCCTTTAAGGTGAGATTATGCCTTTTGACTATACTGTTTTGCTCAGGACTACTTAGCAGAGTGAATTAAGCCACTATTCCACATGATCTTATATATTTAGTAAATGGACCTTTTCTTTGTTCTGAAATCTCATGTTTGTCATAATATTTACTTTTACAATCAAATCTGACAATCTTAATTGACTTTCCCAATTGGTTGTCAACTTTAGTCTTAAAGATCTTGAATGTCTCAAGAGTTTCATACTTTTTTTTTTAATGTAAGAACACATATACATAACAAGAATAGTCATCAACTAAATGTTAGAAAATATCTTGAATTGTACAATGCAACTGTATAAGGTCCACATATATCTATGTGTATGAGTTCTAATAAGGTAAAAGTATGAGTTGAACTATTTTTCTTTATTTTAGTCAATGTACCCCTGCAACAGTGATCACATATTTCCAGATTAATATAATCTAGAGTTAGGAGAATGTTATCTCTAACCAATTTCTCAATTCTATCTCTGAAAATGTGGCCTAATCTTTTATACCATAATATGTATGACTTCTCTTTTATTAGGGGTCTCTTTCTAGTGACTTTTTGGCAATATATGAAGAAGTATATATCTCATTAGGGTTAAGACACATTTTATATAAGTTATATGACAAAAAGGCAATACTAATATGTTTTGCATTGAAAGATAATTTCATAACAAAATTTTCAATTGCAAAACTATATCTTTTTTTTAAAATTCAAAATAGATATATAAATCAAATTACGTCTAGAAGACGGTATATAAAAAGTGTAAAATACAAGCTTGAACGTTATATCAAGGTTCAAACAAACATCCCCTATAGAGATTACATCAACTTCTTTGTTATTGTCACCATCAATTTTTCCTGCTTCCTATTCAGCTTTCTCTTTTATATGAATCTTTGCATTATAAAAACAACATGATTAGAGGATCCATTATCTAGTCACCAAGAACTTAATGTGACTATAGGAAGATAGACTTATGTATCATACAAGTTAATGAGTTACCTAATAACTTTTGATTTTTTTTAGATTTTATATTTTCAACATTCCAACTTTTTATATTTCCTCTTCTTACAGAAGAAACACCTCAAATTCATACTGTTCACAATATCCATAAGACCTCTAGCAATACTAGGTTTACTAACACCTATATGTGGAGGAAATTTGGGTTTCTTACTTTTTAATTTACGGGGCTTTACCTTTGTCTTCCCCTTAGTTGCTATTAAGGCTATATGAGTTGTATTCTTCAGCTTCTATTTTTCAGCAACACAACAGGCGATCAACGAATTTGTGTCTCAAACTTCATCATGAGAATTGTATATGGTAACCAAAATATCAAGCTCTAATGAAAATGTATTTAGAGCTTGGTGAACTACACAAGCATCAAAATATAAATATTTTAAACTCTTAGCTTAATCTGAAGGTAGACCATCCTAATTATGTATTCTCTTACTACATCTACTCCTGTATATCTCATAGAGTATAATTACTTTAATAAGGTATCGATTTCAACATTAGAAGATATCTTATGTCTTTGTGAGATGTTGTTGACAAAATCCTTTGTTATGTTCGTTTCTGGAAGTCCACTTAACAAATGGTCTGGTGTTGATCTCTTTATGGTCAAATAACATATCATATTTAACCTTTCCTACGCTATATATTATACTTTCTTAGCACCTGAGTTGATAAATGTAGGTGCTAGTGGCCTATCCTTGACCATGACCATGTTGATATCTGTCATCTTCAGCGCAAAGTCCACATCTTATTTCCATTGTTTAAAACGGAGAAAATGTGTAGAATATCAGTTTTGTTATTCTTTGAACGATGAACAAGCTCCTGAAACTTTTAAACCAACTTTTATAAAAGTTGTATATCCTTGTCATTAATATTTTTCTGCGACTTTCTTATTGCATGGGTCTCTTAATGAGTCAGAGAAACTGAACGTCTACGAACTTACTTAAGTAGATAGTAGGAGACCTTAGTAGCTATTTATAGTAATCTTATTGAGTCTCTCATCACAAGCCCAATTAATAACTAGTCACACTGATTATGACTCATTTTTTCTCGTAGACTTTAATCCATTTAACCATATTCTCTATTGAATTTCTTTATTATTTTTAATTTGGATTAAATTTAAATTTCTTAACCTTAATTATAATAAATCCATAATTAATACTTGTTTAATTAAAAATCTCTATAATTGCATTTATGATTTTCATTTGCAGTCTTACTCAGGACTGAGTGACACATTTCACAGATGTTGTTTTGAATCATCTTCAAGATGTATAATAAATCTGGTAACTCCTGGACTTTACCCTATAAACTTACTTTCGAAAGATGTCCTTCTCTTGATGGTCAAACTGGAAATGAGACAACCTATTTAATAACTTATTAGGAACTGACAAATTGGATAATGTCACCATCTAACCTCTTGACATTGCCTGAGTCTCTCTGGCCCATTACTCAGCACCGGATCGTGTTCGTGCTAAAAATGGTGTTCCAACCTGTTCTAGTCAATTTTAACTAGGCATGTCCATGAGCTGGGCGGCCCGGCCTGACCCTACCCAGCTTCGGGCCACGGTGGCTCATGGCCCTGCAGGTCGGGATGGGTCAGCCTGCATCCCGACCCACTATTTATTTTTTAAAGGAAAAAATTCAAAATGACGTCATTTTGGAAAAAATGGGCGGGCTACAGGCCAGGCAGGTCGGCCCATTATTGCTATGTCTAATTTTAGCGACACATTTATGTGAGCCCCATATAAATATGTGGATGAAATTTAATGAAATAGAGTAAGAACTGGCTAATTGGAACAGAGTATCTATTTCACTATTACCCAGCTTCAAAAAATGTAAATCTTATTAAAATAATATTGTAGTCTACAACGTAAAATTTATTACTTGATAACAAAATTTAAACTAATCTCTAAACTTCACAGTAGAAAAAAGAAGAAAAAAATCCTACTCCCTGACTTCGTAGATCTAGGTTAGCTGTTATTTAAACATGGATTAATAAAGAATGACCTTAAATAACAAAATTAGCATCCAATTAAGTCAAATCTCAAATCTACGGGGCTACTAAAAGTTTTTTAAGCATTCTCGATTTTGTAAAAAATAGAGGTCGTGTTTGATTATCCTAACATTGTCACGTAGCTACATTCACTAACAAAGTAAGCTAGAGACTAATAAAAGATATTACCTGATATACTCACGTCGATGCGCTCAGTGAATCATGAGCATCAGATCTTTACTTTCTATAATTAATTTAACATTAGTCAGTTTAATTAATTAGGTTGCCACCTTCAATCCATATAAGTTTTCCATTTATTATTAACAAGTTGGAATATCAAAAAAATCTATACAACTTTATTAAAGGCTCATGTTATGTTAAATTACTCAACTTACTGAATTTCTCAATTTTATACTAAGTTCCCTTAAATTAGCCAAAACGATTGAATTTGAGGTAACATAAGAAAAGGAATAAAGAGTTAGAGGTTTAATAAAAAAATAGGGAAAATGATACCAACTTATTCGTTTACTTTCAAAAAGTTATGTGCTTTTAAAATTATAAAAAAATCTTTTAAAGATTAAAGAAAATTATACCATGAACCTATCGTGTGCATGAGATCTAAAGTTGTCTTATGCATGAGATCTTGCGATTGGTCAGTTAAGAGAAGAAGGATCTCTTTTAAATTGAAATTGTTTATGCTTCCCAATTTTGATTAATTGGAAATAGAAATAAAGAGTAGCTAAAGAACAAAATAAGCAATAGCTGGTTATTTCGAGAGAACCAAAACCTCTTAAGGAACTTAAAGAGCTAGTTTAGTGAATGAAAGAATGCTCCCCCTTTATTCATTTAATTTGTTGGCAATAAATAAGGGAATAGTTCATCAACTCTTCAATATTTCAGCAACTACATATTAGGAACAATAACTGTAACGTTGGCTAATTTCACTAAGACTTATTCAAACTAGAATCAGATAAGTGACTAGTGGAGTTAACATGTGTCCACTCCTATTAACTTAACTAAGACTTATTCAAACTAGAACCAGGACAAGTGGCTAGTGGATTTAACAGGTGTCCATTCCCATAAGTTACTTGAACCTTTCTGTTAATTATAGTTATTAAATAAATAATTTACGTAATAAATTATGTTTATATGAATATCACATGTATATTACAGACCCACTGTTCAAATATAATTCAAATAACATAATTATTACTAAACCCTATAATTTAACTTATACATGGATTTATTCACTCCTAAATACTTTTTGAAAATGGAAAAATAAAAATAAAAATTCTATCCTTTTGGAAAGAAGTGGAAAATATGTAGAGTACAAAAGAGTCTAATTCATAAGCAAATAATACACACAAGTATGTAAAAGCTTATAGTAAAGTAGTTATCGACAACATATATCAGCTTGCATTACTTGCTCATTAAAAGAACATAATGTTAAATATTAGTGTTGAGAACAGAGAAAAGATGACGAAAAATATTCGGCTCAAAATTTTATTAACGTAAGGAGTGCCTTTTATAGGCTGTAGTCATTAAGTCTGTTACAACAACCTGTAACAGGAGAGGATTTTGTAAAAGAGACAAAGTATAAGCTTATGAGAAATAAGAAAATAACAAAGATAAGAAAACCAAGGCTTGGGCCAATTTGCTAAGGGTCTGGATCTTAAAAGAGAGTTCCACATAATATGTATGAGCCAGACCATTAGGAAGAAGGCTAAAAAATGATCCGGTCCAGTCCAAAGGCATTAGGTCTCATTGTTAGGGTGAGAAGGAGTCTCCGCCTAGGACTCCTTTTTTGACAGCCCGCCGCAAGCTGGACGGTATATGTTGTATATAACGCCCAGCTTGTGAAGCAAGGTATGGAAGGGGTGTTATGGGAGGGCTTTGGTGAAGATGTCGGCGAGTTGATCGGTGGAGGATACCAAAAGGAGATGACCGATGCTAGATTTCACCCTCTCGCGGACGAGATGACAGTTAAGTTCAATATGCTTCGTACATTCGTGGAAGATAAGGTTCTCAGCGATGTAGATCAGAGATCTATTGTCACAGTAGATATAAGCTGGGCTCTGGTGATTGACCTCAAGATCGCGGAGGAGGAAGGAGATCCACTGAAGCTCGCAGGTGGTCATGCCGAGAGCGCGATACTCAACTTCGGCAGAGCTGCGGGAGACGGTTGCCTGCTTCTTATATTTCTACGAAATCAAGGAGTCGCTAAGAAAAACACAGTAGCCAGTTAGGGATTTGTGGGAGTCTGGACAACTACCTTAGTTAGAGTCAGAGTAAGCTCGGAGCTTTAGAGAGGAATCACCGCGAAACAAAAGCCTTTGTCTTCGCGAGCCCTTGAGGTAACGAAGGATCTGATGAGCAGCCTGCATGTAGGAGACCGTCAGCTGGGACATGAGCTGCGAGAGCTGCTGGACAGCGAAGCAGATGTCGGGTCGCGTTGTGGTCAGATAAAGTAATTTTCTAATTAAACATCTGTAACTCGTGGCGTTTGGAAGAGTTTGGACCTCTAATGATAATTTGAGATTTGTGGCCATTAGTGTTGAAACAGGTTTGGAGTGGAGGAAGCTAGTCTCGCAAAGCAAATCAAGAGTATACTTGTGTTGACAGAGATTTATCCTAGAAGAAGAATGTGTGAGTTCGAGTCCCAGAAAGTATGTGTAGAGCCGAGGTCCTTGATTTTGAAAGCAGCGTCTAGAAATTGTTTGGTGGATTGGATGAGTGGGAGAGAGTTGCCGGATAGTAGTACATCGTCTACACAGACCAGGAGAATGATGAAGTCCTCATGATGCTTCTTGGTGAACATGGAGTGGTCAGAATGGGACCAGAGGAAACCATGAGAGAGCAGAGCAACGGTGAGTTTAAAGTGCCATTGTCAACTTGCCTGTCTCAGTCCATAGAGACTCTTCCAAACGTTGCAGACCATGTCAAGGTGAGGTAACTTCAAACCATCAGGTGGGGTCATATAAACTTCTTCGTTTAAATCTCCATGTAAAAATTCATTGTTTATGTCTAACTGATGTAGATGCCATTTTTTGAAGCAACAAGCGCAAGGTGGACTCGGATGGTTGTTGGTTTGACCATTGGGGAGAAGGTCTTAGTGTAATCAAGTACTTTTTGCTGAGTAAAACCCTTCATAACCACTCTGCTTTTGCAACGTTGAAGGGTCCCGTCTGCATTAAATTTGTGCTTATGGACCCATTTGGAGGCCCAGGTATGGTTTTCTTGTAAGGCTTTTAATTCAGCTTCCATTGCATCTCTCCATTCCTTGTGTTGTGTTACCTGTTTGTAGGATTTAGGTTCTTTGAGAGAGATTAGGCTAGATGAGAAAACTTGGGATTGAGGGAAAGAGAGTCATAGGAAAGGACAGATGATAGGATATGTGGAGAAGTGTGAGGGAGTGTAGGACAATCATAATCTGTTAGGTAATAAGGTAGGTTGATTGTTCTGTTAGAGCGACGAAGAGATTGAGAAGGTGGTGATGAAGAAGGTGTAGAAGCTATTGAGGAAGATGATGAATAAGGGGAAGGAGGAGAACTTTGGTCAGGAGAAAGGATAGGTAAAGGGGAAGATGAGAGATCAGTAGATGTAGGAGAGGAAAAAACAGGTAAAATAGGAGCAGGTAAATGTGCTTTAGGTAGAGTTATAAGAAAAGGGAATTGATCTTCATAAAGGATCACATCTCTGGACACAAAAAACTGCTTAGTAAGTAAGTCATAGAGCTTGTAGTCTTTAGAACCTGGAGCAAAACCAAGAAATACACATTTCTTTGCTTTAGTATCAAATTTGCCTCTGTTGGCTTCTTTAGTGGAAGCAAAATAGAGATAGCCAAATACTTTTAACGATTGAAGGTTAGGATTAGTGTTAAACATAACAGAATAGGGAGTTTTATAGGATAAAAGGGGAGTAGGAACACAGTTTATTAAATAAACTACATGGAGAATGCAATCTGACCAGAACTTGGTAGGAAGGTTAGCCTAATTTTAGTGCTCGGGCAACACTTAAAATATGTTGGTGCTTTCTCTCCACTCTCCCATTTTGCTATAGTCTTTCCACACAAGATGTTTTATGCAAAATTCCCTTCTCCTAATAAAAATCCTTAATTGAAAATTAAATTCCATTGTCACTTCATATACACCTAATTTTCTTATCAAACTGCCTTCTAACATAGGCACAAAATCCCTTCAATAGTTCTCTAGTCTCAAGTTTTTGTTGCATCATATAAACCTAGGTTAGTCTACTATAATCATCCACAATAGTTAAGAAGAATTTGTAACCAAGATGAGAAGGTGTGTGATAGGGCCCTCAGATATCAACATGAATTAGGTCAAAACAAACAGAAGCAATAGAATTACTAGAAAGAAAGGGTAATTTTTTTTGTTTAGCAAAGTGGCAAATATCACATTGTTCAACAAATTGAAAAACTACAGAGGGATCAATCTTAGAAAGGTTCTACAGCCGTTGATTAGATAAATGACCTAGTCTCTTATGCCATAAATGTTCTGGGTGTGTGGTGGTACTGCAAATAAGTTGACAAGGGTCCGAAGTAGATGGAGAGAGGTGGTAGAGTCCATTGATTTGTCTAGAAAAACCAATTGTCCTCATTGAATTGGTGTCCTGAATATGACACAAGGTAGATGTGAATGTTAGTTGAAGACGACTAGAAACAGTGAGTTTGCTGATAGAGACTAAGTAAAAGAAAAATTAGGTACAAATAGAACATCAGTGAAATTGAGTAAGGAGATATTGATAGTGCCAACATGTGTTACTGACACAAGAGTCCCATTTGGTAATCTGACATTTAAATTGTCCACGGTTTTGCAGGTTGTGAAGAGATGTAAAGAGCAGACAATATAGTCGGTAGCTCCAGAATAAAAAATCCATGGGAAAGACCAAGGATCAGAAGATAAAATAAGTTCCATTATCATAATGTGTGACTTCACAGTAGAGTAGGATTCATTCAAGCCTCTAAGAAATCTAATAACAAAATCACCATCTTGATAGTTTTTTATAGTAGCTAAGAAATCACAAGAACATTAAGGTTCACACTTACACCTGGGTAATTGCCTGAGGTTAAAAATCTCATCCCACTGCATCTTATGATGAGTATAGTAATATGAAACTGAGAGTGATCCTTGTCGGAAACTGTAGATTTCTTCTTGTAAATTTGATATTCTGAATGAGTCTGCCTGTGAGAATCGGCCTTCCAAGTCTTTCCATAAATCTACTGTAGAATCAAACCAAATCACACTCTGTGCTATTGAGTCTGTCATAGATCTCAGTAGCTACGAAAGCACCATAGTATTACACCTTTCCCAATAGATAAATAGGGGGTCATCTTTGTCAGGCATTAGAATGGTACCATCAATAAATTTGAGCTTGTTTTTGGATAACAAGGCCACCTGGATTGACCTTGCCCATGAGTGATAGTTGGTTCCTGTCAAAAGGGTTGAGACTAGGACTAGGGAAGGGTTTTCATTGGGATGTAAGTAGTAGGGGCTTGTTAGATGATCTTCTGGTCTTAAAACATTTTGATTTTGATGTCCTTAGTTTGCAGTGATGCTGGCATATGAAGGTTCAGACATCATGAAGAAATCAATGAAGATGATGAACAAATAAAAAACTGGAGATATTATGATAAAGACAAAAAGAGCTATAGACAAGTCTCTGATACCATGTTGAGAACAGAGAAAAGATGACGAAAAATATTCGGCTTAAAATTTTATTAACGTAGGGAGTGCCTTTTATCGGCTGTAGTCATTAAGTCTGTTACAACAACTTGCAACAGAAGAGGATTTTGTAAAACAGACATAGTACAGGCATATGAGAAATAAGAAAATAAGAAAAAATAACAATGATAAGAAAAAAATAAGAAAACCAAAGGCATTAGGTCTCATTGTTAGGGTGAGAAGGAGTCTCCGCCTGGGACTCCTTCGACAATTAGAAGCATAAGCATTAATGTACTATTTTAACATGTACTATATCCATATGTTACTTGTCATCTAAAATAACAAAAGATAAGTGTAAAATATACAAAAATACTTTCACTCATCTAACAGAGACTTATATTAATTGTTCTTATTAAAAAAATATTATCAACCACGTGTTAAGTTACTTTCTTTTGTAAAAAATAAAAATGTTAGTATGAAAATGTAATTTATGTTCATAAATATTCACTTAGTCACTTAAAATAAAAATTACTCAAAGAATTTTGTTATATATTCATTCTTATCCTCTTTAATTTTTGAGACTTTTGCCCTTATGATAATGTATAACTAAAATTATTATGTTGGTTGTTTAATTTGGTATTATTAATGGTAAGCTCTCGTGTCTTGATCAAATTATTTATAAACCCCACATATCATGTAAAGTTCCTTCCCGACTGTCTTTTTTTAGTTAGTTCCTTTGTATCTTTTCATACTTTTTCCTTCTTTGGTCTATCAAACTTTGTTGTAAATTGTGAAAGCTCCACTTTCAGCACCTTAATTCTTATTTAAAAATTGCCAAAATGTTCACCTAATGTTAGCAAAAAATTACAAAAACGGTAACGATATTAAAATGAAATTGATATATACAAATGCTAATCATCTTATAGGTAATGATGCTAATCTAAAGTAAAGAACAATTAGCAAGCATATAGTTGCAAGAATCTCTTAAAGTTGTAAATTTTATCAATATAATCCGCAAGCTGGCATCCATTATGTCTAATAGTAGCGCATGCATATCGATAAGAAGTTCCAATGATTTTCTACTTTATATAAGTGCAAGTTTATTTCATTCATATGTTGTCCAAAATGCATGTATTCAATTTCAAAAACTCTCTTAAAATTGAAATACAAATCTAGTATTTAACATGCTTCTTTTCTTAATTTTATGATTTAGACATGATTTTTAAACAAATGTCACCAATGTACTTTCCATCCCTTCTTTTTATGAAATCGCTTTATCATAACACTCCACATCATCATAAGTACCATTAAGATAGGTTTGTATTGAACTTCTTTGATATAGGCATTGAAATTCTTGGAGTGATTGTTGATAAACATATCACATTTCATTCTCGAATTATATGTGTATTTACACGACATACTAAATAGAATACATTTTTAGCCAATCATATATTATCTTATTAAATTATTCTATTTTGGAAGCAACCTCTCTACTAGTTAGAGGTAAGATTGTGGACTGCTAGGCCTCCTCAGACCCCGCATCTTAGAGAGATTTCTATTGAGTATTGTTGTTATTGTTTATGTACATATCCTATTCATTATATGTGTATACACTAGTTATATTCCACATTATATTCTTTACAGTCTTAGTTATGATGAGTTACTTTTGCATGTTGGCATGGATATGCTTAACTCTTGGGTATGTCACCTTTGAAAACTTGCTTTAGATTCTATTGGCAACATAAATAAAATGATAATTAAAAATAAATGTAAATTTAAACTTTTAAAAAAAGTGACAATACTTTTTTTTTATCTAACATGTTAACCATCCCATATTTATATAACTCCTTATATCTTGCTTTAAGCACTCAAAAACTATTCTAAGTGACTTTTTTTTATATAGAAACTACCATAGCAATGGAAAACATGTTGTTAGCATATACACCCAATATTATAAGTAATTGTCCTCTATATTTATGCTTTAGATGACAACCATCCACATAAACAATATATGCTTGTATGCTACCAGAAATCCTTTCTTATATGCATGTAGGCTTATGTAACAAAACTCAAATAAGCCATATGGATACTTGATGACGAAAAAACTTCCTTTGTTAAACTATAAAATGGTCATCCCATAACTTCTTAACTTCCTAAATTATTTATCAACCTCCCATATCAATATTTATAAATCTATAGCCTTAGCTCTATATGCCTTCTTATTATTAGTTTAGATATTGTAGTGCCTAACTATAGGACCCTTTAGCCTACTATTTCCTATTAGGATTGCCTTTAAAATAAGATATATTTTTGGCAATCCACTTAGTTTGATACCTTTTGTTTTGGTACTCTCTCTTATATTCATGCTTAGATTAGTAAATCTTAATTTTGAAAGGCATATTGTTAATGTCTATGGCCGACACGTATCATTTAACCATATTTCTTCTTACATAGAGTTGTTACTCTTAATCTCTCATTCATGGTATGTACAAACACAAAACCTTACTTAAATGTATGTTACAATAGTGCCTTTTTGAATGTGTTCACTGAATCAAACATCCCAATATGTAATGTAATTTCAATTTTATATCCCCAATGGCATCAAATTCTGACCATCTAGGTTTTGTTCTTTTAACATTATCTATTCCTTATCATTCACTTTTAAGTTTATATGAGTCACCATACATTGTCTTAACTTCCTTATATGTACTAATTGACTCATTTTGATTACTACATAACTCCTACTTTTGACTAACACATTTTTGTATATAAATATGTTCCTTTAGTAATAAAAATCTTCTTTAAAAACTCTATAAACTTACTTATTTGCACTTGAGTCCTCAAAATCTTCAATTATGTCACTTCTTTCTTGATAATTTGAATTCTTTTCTTCATTATCAAAAATGTATTTTATTACTTTATTACCTTTTTCACCCTCATAATTAACTCTAACAGCTCTACTAGTTTCTTCATTTACAATATATTATTAGTCCACCTCAACTTTTACATTGAATTGAATACCAATTTCAAATTTAATTACTAAGTATATTAGAATGTCACACTCTTCAAATCAATACCAGCAACGAGTAGAGATTTATTACCAACTTTAAGATTAATCCATCTTCAGAAGAATGTTAATTTAAAATATTCAACTGTCCCGTTCATAATTATAACTATTTTTTTTATCTAAGGAGTACAAAATTTATAACTTTAGTGCTTATTAATTAATTTTAGAATAATAAATATTAATACTTATGACTTCAACTACTCATTATTAACTTTTGCTTTAGTAACAATGATTGTAGCTATTACCTCTTTAAGTGTTGCAAGCAGATCATCATCTTGGGTAACGTATAGATTTGAGGTTCAACGTCATATACCTTATTATTTTCAAAATTTTAACTCGTAAAACATACAAGAAAAAATATACCTAATTAGACATCTAAAAATATGATTCATCCTAGCCAACAATTATTTAATAAAGATTAACTATACTTTCTATGTCATAAAAGGAAAATGTTAAATTTTAATAAATAATGCACGAAAAATATAAGGATCATTTACCATGATGGTGATCCAATGCTAATACATCATTTTCTTTAACTATACCAATAGCTATTTGATACATTCTTAACATATGTATAAGATGAGCTTGATTTATTCAGTTTATCCCAATTTGTTTTCAAGTTTATTGACTTAAGCTTCCTTACATAGTTCCAACTTTTAGACTTGCATTTGTATGACTCCTTAAAAGTATAGGAGATGCTTAATATATAAGATCCATTTTTATAAAAAAAATATGGTAAACAAAGAAAGAGTTCATCTGAGTACATAAATAGAATATAAACCAAAGATTAATCTAGCTTCTAGTAAGGATGGATTCAAACTCTATTTGGATAGTTAGAATCCAATTATTCTTCTTGAAGGGTCACTTATAAAGGGAGAAACCCTAAGATAAGGACATAATATCTTATCAATAATTTACTTTGAGAAATCTCTTTGCATATTAACACTTCTTACTAACTTAAGCTTCGAAGCACACTTTGACTATTTGTTTATGCAAGCTTGCAAATATGAAATCTTCTTTAGATGCTACAATTTTTGGATCACCTACTTCTGCTACTATAACTGCTACATTAATTTCTTTGACTCTGCCAACGTTTATTGTATCCACTTCTGCACGATTCTTTTCATCACTTTTTCTATCAAAGAATTGAAAATGTCAACTTTAAAAACGATTCTAGAAACCCCTACTTCAAATACAAAAGCCTCCAATTTCAAAAATCCTAATTGTGAAAATCCTCAAATTCCCAAAATCTCCCATCTAAAAAATTCCCAATTTCATAAACTTTGCAAACCGTAATCACTAAAACATGTAGGCATGGAAGACAAGTTTCTTAACTTCACAACTAGCATATTCGAGCTTCTAACATGTATATCTTTTCTATTTGAAGGCTTCATATCATATACGTTTGACCTTCAGTCTTCAAAGTATTCTTCTCTTTGTTTTGATATGTAAATAGTTTTCAGATATTGTTTATTATACAACACCTTTCATTTTCTTAAAAGTTCGATGATGGATTTGCATACGCCCTTATGCCTTCTGAATCTAATCTACTTGTTAGCCGGCATTAAACAAGTGGACATACCTGGCTGCTACTTTTCTTTTTCCCTCTGGTAGTTGATATTATTATATAATCAACTAGGACAAGTTGGCCCTGCTTTCACATTAATTAATGGAACCTCGTATGATCCATTATAGGGACGCAATCCTGGATTAAATAATCTGAAGACAATAGTTTAATCTCTTATAATTTCTTACCATATCTCCATTCACCATTCCCGGGTGTTGAATTTACAGTCAACGCCGAGTCCACTCAGTTAAAACCTAAATTAACATGTGTGTCTGAGACAATCTTTTAATAACGTCCAAAAAAGCAAAGCTGTAATGAAAAGAGCAGTGAGCTGTGGGTGTGGGGGGGCACTGGAAAAGGCGCAGGTGGGATTTCGCGGTCCACAATCCCACACGTCTACCATCCATCAACTAACTTAAAGAAGCCTAAAAGCTGGAGAGTTGCATTTATTTGCTCTCTGAAAAAGCTCAAAAAGCTTCAGTCTTTCCTTTTCTCTCTTTCCTTCTAAGCTTTTTAACAGATTCCTTTTTTTCCATGACTCAGCTCATACCCAACTGTCGGTTTCGCTTCGTCTCAATGATCGGTGAGTTAAGAATCCATTCTTTTATCAATAGATGTGTGAACTCCTGCCTTTTTGCTTATTTTTACATATGAAGAGAGGCTTAGATTGCAAGGTACATTAATTATAAACTTGGGAAAGTGGGTAACATTGTTTCCCGATATTTTGGTTTCCTTTTTTTCTTTTTGCTAAATTTGGAGAAGCGGCTATGAATTTTGCGGCTCAGATTGAGACATCGGTCCCTCTTTACTTTCATCGTTGGTACTAGGAAGGTGGGACTTTAGTGAAAGCTAAAGATATAAACTCCTTTCTTTAATGGTTCTTCTCTCTAATGCATACCTTTTTACTTTCTTTTCAATATTTTCTCTGCAAAGTGGTGCTCGAAGACGATGTCGTTGCTTGTCTGACATTTTCATCTATGCTCAGATGAGAGATAGAGGGGACCAGTCTACGGGACTTTCTCCATCCACAAGCGACAATCTTGATTTGTACAGTTGTTCGTTATCACGATAACGTTCTTGCTTTTATGCATCAGAAGTTACAGAAAAAAGAGCTTACTATCCATAAAAGTTTATCAATGGAAGGTAGTTTTAGATGTTTGTAAATTGCTTCTTTCATTTTACTTTGAAATTCCTGGGGTCTCTTTTGGTAGGTTGTTGTTGGAGTCATCATTAGTGGGCATCAGGCTTGTGGGAGGTTTGTTGGGAAAGTGGGTAATAATTCGAGTCGTTATTTGATCAGCAGCTGCCGGTCTTATTCATGGGCCTACTTCTTTTATTAGCCCCAACAGATTAAATGTTAATTATTGGAATTTTACGGTATGATAACTGTCTTCACCTCCAATGGTAAAAGTTGACCCACTTTGCTCTCATAACTGTTGGTTCTTGGTAGATATTACTATAGCGAGAGAGAGTTTGTTGGGGAGTGGCCATAAATAAGGGTTGTTCCATACATGTGGGAATTTGACATCAAGTGTTGCAAGAAATCGGGTACCAAATATTAGTTTTACTGGGTTTAAGGTTTAGTTTGTTGTCCTTTGAATAGTAGAGACTGTAGAGCTTGTTAGTTAGCGTACCTAGAAGTCATGACATGGATACGTGCTGTGAGAATATCTGGTGAATCTTTATTTTTTGGTTGGATTCTGCATTTCAGGCATTTGTGAAGTGTAATAAATCCTTATATCCGTACCTAGTGATTGGGAAGCTGGAACATGATCTAAGAGCTTATTAGTTGGATGTGAGTTTATGAAGGCGGTGATTCATGTCTGGATTATGGGCTGAATTGAGGAGCAAACTTTCGTTCAGTGTATGCTACTGTTACTCTTGTTTAGTCAAAGTGGTCCACTGCTTGTTTGAATTCTTTGGTATTTGTATAATAGTAACAATCGGAACTATCTAGGGACGGGGAGGAATCAAACAGATCTGTTCCTATCTTGAGAGAGACTGTGTGTGGTGGGCAGGGTGGGTTGAAAAGACCAACTCTGCAGAGTCTAATTTAGATAAATAAAGATGTTCTATTCTTGAGTTCAGTGAGATATAAGCTACACTCAGGTCTTGGCTAGTTAAGTTATAGCAGTCGTATATTGTCTGTATTATCTATAAACACTTTCTACTATTTGCTTGGGTTTTTCTGTGACTATTGCTGTTTTTGATTAAACTTGAATTTATAATTTCATGATCTGGTGTCTTGCTTATTCACCATACAAGGACGCACAGTCTGTAAGGTAATTCTGTCAGCTCTCTCTCACTGATGGAGTGGAATGCAAAGCCCCAGATACGATGGGACTTGGAGAGCCTTGTCACGTTCAATGCAACAACTAATGAAAATCCGAAGAAGTCACAGGACACAGATTGGGAATTTGATAGAGATAGAGGAGGTGATTCTGGGTCTTTTTACTCATCTGTGAGTGGCACTGGTAGTGGTAGTGGTGTTTCTGGCTCTGACTTGGGACTTGCTTCATCATCTAGGAGCTCAAAGTCAGCTTCTATTAATTCTTCATCAGCCGGGGAAGTGAAAACTCCCATGTTTACTTCAGACGGGTATGAACCTTTTCCAGGTGTCCTCAATAACAAGATACAAGTTGCAAACGTGCGGCCAAGTTCTACTTCTACACTTGAGTCCACGGTGGGCACAAGTGAGCCGCCGCTTAGCTTGAAGCTTGGTAAAAGGGCGTATTTTAAAGATGCTTTAGCAGGGAGTAACACTAGGACTTCATCACCTTCCACAATTCCTGTTTCTTCTGTTACTTCTGTTAAGAGATCTAAGTCCAGCTCTCAGGGTATACCTTCCACACATTGCCAAGTAGAAGGATGCAATATTGACCTCTCATCAGCTAAAGATTACCATAGGAAACATAGAGTTTGTGAAAGTCATTCAAAGTGCCCAAAGGTCATCGTAGCTGGTGTAGAACGACGATTTTGCCAGCAGTGTAGCAGGTAGAGCTTCCATTAATGTGAATTATGGAATATGTTTGGAATGACTTCCTTTTCCTGTTTCTTATTTCAAAAGACCATGCTTATATTGTATGGGAATTGGGGAGTGTTGCAACTTGTTTTGTGCAGTGATTATATCAAGTCCCAAGTCATATGTTTACATTCAACTAACTGAACCATTTGTTGTCGACATAAAGGTTCCATGGCCTCTCAGAATTTGATGAAAAGAAGCGAAGCTGTCGCAGGCGTCTTTCTGATCACAATGCACGGCGTCGCAAGCCACAACCGGATTCTGTCCAGTTCAATTCTGCCAGACCATCCACCTTGTTATATGGTACTGATTTTGCTAAGATTTTGAGCTAAGTTAGATATTGTATGGGAATTAGGGAGTGTTGCAACTTGTTATGTTAATGACATTAGTCACCTCTTACAGATCGATTGACTTTTCTTAGTAGTTTTAATTATGATTTTCAGAGAATCTAATTTGTAGAAGTTGAAGGAAATCTGTAGAAGTGGATTTCACTTTCTTAAATTTGTTTCTAGCGACTAAGCGGCAGGATTATCTATATTCATGCAAGCAGAGTTGGTAGCACTTTTTTTTCTGAACCAGACTAGTTGATATGAAACATTATTACCTTTTGCAGATAGAAGGCAGCAGGTAACCATTGATTGGAGCAGAGAACCACTTTTCAATAGCAGACCAAATGGGAGTTTGACATCAGAAACAACATCCGGATCCATGTTTTCCATAACAAAAGAATATATATTGAAACCTGATAAGGCAGAAGATATTGCTGGACATCCGTGCATACTTGAGCAGGAGTGCACTAATTCAATTCCTATGCACTGTCATGATTCTAATTGCTCCTTCCCATCCAAGGTCAAGGGCACGATGGCTGAGATTCTCAACCAAGGTCTTCTCTATTCTGGCATCTGAATCAAGGCCTTTGTTTGTTGATTTAAAGTTCTAAAAATGACAAGAAAGAAACTTTCACTATGATCCAAAGATGCATGAGTACACCCCCTTTTCTCTCTAGAAAAAGCATGCAAAAATAATGAGCCTTTCCTTGATTAATTAAAGTAGTCTAATAAAAGGATTAACCTTATGGTCCCCAAAGAGATGGAAACATGATGACGGAAAGGTGCAAACTTATCAGATACAAAATTATCTGATGACCAACATATTTATCTACGGAAATCAGATAGGTAAGGTGTCACATAGGAAGTGTGCTCTATCGAAATTTTGTGTTGGGTATTCAAAATGAAAACTTTAACGTACTAGTAAGGTCACTGCATGCAATCTTACACATTGATTGTAGGATATAATGATTGTACTGACAGGGAGCTGAAACTGTTTTAGAATAAGCTAAAAGATGCGAGTTTAAAGACCCCAAACTTAGTTATTTATTACTTCGATACTGTTGTGAAGGGACCTTTTATTGTTTTGAAGAGTGATACTTCTCTTTGAAATTTTATGCATGGACTTATTTACATTACCTGAATGTCACAGGCTCAGAGGAATCCGTTATCTCTGTTAATGTGGATGCAGCACAGGATCTTCATCGTGCTCTCTCTCTTCTGTCAACCAAGTCATGGGCTTCTTGTGAGCCAAAATCTATTTCATTTGAGCAGCCTGTGCCTGCATCTCATACTGGCATACCTCAGTCTTTCCTGCATGTGATGCCCCATGGTCTGCCTGAATACTTAAGGACTGAACATCAATCAACTGACTCGCAATTGCATGTCTCAAGTTTGCACAGTGATAGTGTTATGTACTTTCAAGAATTCCAGCCAATGAAAGCCCCATATGAATGTGACTTCTATTCCAATCAGCTGAACTAGCCTAGAATTGTGATCCTTGTTTACATCTTGATGTATTTGCCTGGGAAGGAAGGTCAGTATCTAGTTCAACATCTACCTCTCACACGTGAATTCTTTCTTACCCTTATTCTTGGGATTGCCTAAACTATCTACATTTAAGTGAACACGGGACTTCCCTTACAAGTTTTATTGCTATTAATGAGTTGACTGTAATGGTTGCTAAAAAGATGACATGTTCTAGTGGAAGATGAAGTTGCTCATTGATCTTGTTCAAAGTTAAATGCATTGTAATCGTTGAGGCCATTGAATTTGCAACTCCAGTGAAGTCGTGGTTTACCTGCCAAGTTCTCACCTGTGTCTGTCATCTTCTCCAGAAACTTGAAGGTCAAGGCTTTTGCGGTTTAGACAACTTCCATCATTCTATTTTTCCTGGACGATTCCGTTTGACCTTGCTGGTGTTTGCATCGGTTTCTAAATTCTTGTACTTTCAGGGACGACACTTGAAATTGAAAGTCATGGAACTATGGAAAATCCGAAGGTGTGGATTTATTTAGTCTATCACTGTTATGCTGTTATGGACACTGCCGTGTCCCTTTTTTAGCTTTTAAGATGTTGAAATGCATAGAGCACTGAATATTAGGCAATACGTGTTTCCAGTGACCAACTTTCATTTGACACGATAATAGGTCATGAACTAGATTGAGACGTAAAGATGTCAACTTCTGCAGCTTTAGGGAGAGGTCTCCACTCTTTCTAATTATTCTTGTTTGGCCAGTATATACTTGGTGGATAAATATGTATCTTTAATCGGATTGTTGAAGTTTAGTCCAATTTTCTAATTTCTTGTAGTAGTTGTGGAACCTGGTTATATTCCTAGAGAATTAAACATTAGTTTCTTAATTTCAATTACTAAAATGAGGAGGGAGTTTATGATTAATTAATTAATTAACTAAAATTAATAAGAAATCAAAATAAATCAAATGATTATAAAAGTCATAAATTTAAGAGTAATTAATTACAATTCAAAAAAAGATTTCACCTAATTATAACATTAGTCATTAGTTTGAAAGAATAATTTTTACCATTCAAAACATACTAGGATAGTTATTAGTCTCTCTTAATTAATTGACTTAACATTTAAATCAAAATTTACCATCGATTGGTTGAGTATGATAGTGTTTTATATTAATTAAATAATAGCATAAGCTTAGTGAAAAAGACTAGAACTTAAATTAAATAATTATAACTATTTAATTTAGTTTTCTTACTTTTAAGTTAAATATGCAAATTCATAAATAATTTATTTGTTACTTATACTAATTATTCATGACAATTTTGGATAATTAACTTCACGGATAGTTGTAGAATAATTAGCGTTAAATTAATTTGTCAAAAGAAAATGAAATAATCACAAGGTTACAACTATATTTTTGAATTCCTGCTAATCAAAATATCTGTATTTAGTTACACATGACTTTAGTTCCATCAGAAAAAATAAAAGAAGGATGAAAGATTGAAAGAAAGCTAAAAGGAAACGGAAAGAGAACGATGGAAAGGTGAAAGACGTTTTTCCTATTGTATTTTCTACTCAAACCTTAGTCTCCTTGTATCTTACAAAGATCCTTATCTAAAACAAATCTAAATCCCTACATAATAGGGATAAAAAGAAATTTTATAATTGAGTTCTAACTTTTTAAGTGAATATGGCATTAGGTATGATCTCACTTATTTTACTGCAGTAATCTGTCAATTTTTTCCTGAAATCCATGATTTTCACCAATAGTGCTCCAATTTGATGCGATCATTTTTTATCTTCTGAAACAAAACAAACATTAATTTTTCTTATTTAAGCACCAAAATATATCAAAAACAAAAGAGCTAATTCCAATTAACATAACAAAATAATATCTTATCAAATTCTCCCACAACAGACTCATGCTTGTCTTCAAGTATACATTAATTTAGTACATCAATGATCCTTATATCAACCTTTGATCTTTTTTCATGTTATCCAGAAATATCAAAAAGCTAATTCAGATTAAAGGTTTATGATAAAATAACAATTGAGAGAACAAGCACACATAAAACACATTTTTAGAATAAAAATATAACATCTCATTAATTCCATAAAAATCAAATGAAACAAGGTTTGACACCTTATCATAAATTTCACTCTATAAATTCAAAGTGCTTAGGGTTTATTAACCTCTTAAATCAAATCATAGCGAGTTATTTCTATAAGTTTGATCATGAATCATATCTCTACCATTTAATAAAGATCAAGTTAATGCAATCAAAGAGACTTGATAAGAAAGTGTTCATGTTAACTTAATTGAAGGAAATCATACAAACTTATGCACACAAGTTTCAACTTAAATCAATCTAAAACTCACTTAATTCAAATAACATCATTTTCAATCACCTCTTTTTTATTTTTTATTTTTAATTTTTCTCTCTCTCTTTTTTAACAAGAATATCAAAGAGGAATTTTTTTTATCTCTCCCAATCTAAAAAAAACATGAAAAAATCAAAATAATGCAACTTGAATCAACTAATTAACTTTTCATGGAAATAATCAAAATCTTATGCAAACAAGCTTTAAACAATTCTTTCAATTTAGGGGCTCAAAATCATTAAGGACATCAACAAAAAGAAGGGTAAAAGTGGCTTGTAATAAAGTTGTTATGTAAGAGAAGAAAGAATAAGGCTCAAATTGGTTTTCTTCGGATAAAATGTAAGGAAGACTTGTTTAGTATAAAATGGTTATCCCAAGTGCCCTTATCATCTTTATACATATAGTCATAAACAATGTAGTCTCAGCACGTATTTAAAAATAAGTTCTAGCAAAAACAAACTATGTCTGATAACACACAACAAAAAGATATGTATGAGCACAAATGTCATACATATCTTTTTAAATAAAATAAAATGATATTTAAAAAGATATGTAGGTGTTAAAATGCATCAAGTCTTACACACTTTCATGCAACAAAACCAATGAGATATTTAAAATAATTTAATGAAAAACATTAATCATGCAGTCTCTCTCATTCATTACTTTTTAAATAAAAAATGTACCTAAGTCAGGGATTATTTATAAACAACAATAAGAAAATTATGAGGATATCATAAGGAATAATCAATGTATCAATCATAGTATCACCAGTCCAAGCAAAAATCACAAAGTTTGTCATAATATAAACGTACGCTTCCCCACGCCTAAATTATACATTGTCCCTAATGTATGCATATGATATTCACATGCCACAAAAATAATTAATAAAAATAAAGCATAGAGTTAAAGACTCCCCTTAATTGTAAGCATCTTAAATGAGATGTACTATAGTGTTGGTGGACATGGAGGTATCACGTGAGATATAATTGAATTATCTCTTTTGTTTCTTAATCTATCTAATCCTTTAGTTACTCGAACAAGCTTCCGATGAGTACTTGTGGTAGGTTATGTGGCAGATTGATCTTGTGTAGTTGGATTCACCACAGACTTTTCTTTTGCTATTGTTCTAGTAGTAATTTTGGAACATCCCATAATTATGACAATTATAAATAGAAAATTAATCCGAAAAATAATTAAAACAACCTAGTAATAACTAAAATAAAAATGAAAATGAAAATGAAAAACTAAAATTAATTAATAAAAAGTAAGTAAAAATAAATAAAACATTAAAACAATATTAGTGTGTGTTGGTATGGTGAACGCGAGACATTCTTGTGGCCAAGTGGTTAAAGATGGATTAGGGTTGTTGCATTTCTAGCTCTAGCTGCGTGGCTATGGACCTGCTTGATGGGGTTGTAACTCAATTGCATTGTAGGGCACTATTGGTAAGTTATTGGATAGAGCTACTTATGACTTGGAAGTGTGTGGCTGGCTGGAAGCCAGTATTTGGTGCATCTGGTGTGGGGTGTTGCTTGGTGGGGTTGTGTCGACGTTGGTTGGAAACTGGGTTTGGTATGAGGCATTGTTGTGGACCGCCTGTTAAAGTTGCCTGGTTGGCTGGGAGCTGCATGTTGGGTGCGACTACTGGCTGGCGACTACTGTGGACCCGCCTATTGGCGTTGTATTTGGTAGGGTTATGTGGTGGGGTTGCATGGTAGGTGTGACTGCTGGCTGCCTTTTGATGTTGCTTGCTGAAAGAGAAATAAACATATTAGGGATTTTATTGTTTTTTAAAATTTAAATAAATAATTACAAAAAATATCATAAAAAATTTAAAATTTCTATGTTTATTTGACTTATTTTTAATTTTTATTTAAATTAAAATAATTAAAAATGACAAAGTTTCTTTAAACACCAAATATACTACTAACATGTATAAGGTGTTGATCATACCTTATAAATGTTAGTATTCTGGATTTTAAAGGGTCCATTTTAGAAAGGTATATCGTATAAGGCGTGATCTCACCTTATAAAATTTAGTATTTTGGATTTTTAGGAGTTCCATTCCAGAAAACTAAATCGCATAAGGTGTAATCTCGCTTTACGAGATTTAATATTTTGAAATTTTCAATCTCTAATCCTAACAATTGTATTATATAAGGCATGACCACACCTTATGAAATTTAGTATTATGAAATTTTATGACCTTTTTTTTCCTTAAGCCAATAAACCAACACCTAAAAACCAAGCAAACGAAAACTATATATAACTAAAACAAAACTAATAATAACTATCATATTTTAGGTTATCCCCCATAAAGCACAATTGTTTAATGTCATTATGCTCAATGAAGCTTTTTCTTCTCAAACTTCTACGTAATTGCAATTTTGTAATTCTCAAGTAGTGCTATTAACCCTTCCTTTTACCCTATAATAAACCTTTTTGACATGATCGTAGGTAATAACTCTTCTTCACCCAAATAGACATATTTTAGGTGATCAGGTAAGCCATTTACTTCTATCTTTGAAGTCTGCAAAACAGAAGGTAACCTTTTCTTGTGAGTTGTAGTAAGTTTAACATTTAAAGTTTTTGAATTTATTAATATGATTGATAATAATTCCACAACTTCATAAGTTCCATCAACTTGCTTGTTCACTTCTAGTTTAGCCTTAAACTCCAACTCATCATCAATACTTTCTTCTTTAAAAATATCCTGCACAAATGAATCCATAATATCTATATGATAGTCAGATTAAAAATCATTAGGGTACTTCATTGGTTATAAAATACTGAACTTCGTTACCTCTCCATCAAACTCAATGGAAAGGGTACCCTCATCCACATTGATTTTTGTCTTGGTTATCTTCATAAATGGCATTCCCAACAAAATTATAGCTAAATGCTCAACACTATCTCCATTCATCTTTAAGATGTAAAAACCACTCAAAATACCAAACTTTTAACTTAGATTAAAACATCCTCAATAATACCAATATGATGCATATAAGAACAATCAGCTAGTTGAATAATCACCTAGATTCTTACAAAGAATTTAGATTTAAAGCTCAGTAAATGGAGTATGACATGCCATTAATAAATGTACCTAAGTTTAACATAACATGCTCAATTTTCTTATCACCAATAACATATGGAAGTGTAAACATACCTGGATTTTTGCATTTTTTTTTGATAATTTTCTATTTATCATTGATACATTCTTACCCAAAATTATTCTCTCCTTGTGCTTTAACATCATTTTATTTGTGCATATTTCTTTCAATAACTTTGCATATTTTGAAAATTGCTTGATGGCTTCTAAAAGTAGAATATTGATTTCTGCCTTTCTGGAGGTTATAGCCAACTTGTTAAGAAAAGGAGGTACACGTGCATTATTTGATATTGATGAAAATAAATATTTTTTTCCTTTATTGATTCTTAAGTTGGAATGTCATCTTTCTTTTCTCCTTCATTATGTTTTTCTACCTTATTGATAAAGAAGATCTAAATTGAATTTTCTTGCTACTTCTCAAACTCATTGCACTTACAATCTCCTTAGGATTCACCACATTTTGGGACAATAATTTTCCTGATGCTTGTGCTTCCAATTTACTAATAGAGGTGGCTAATTGAGTGATTTGATTTCATAAGTTTTGAAAGTTTGCTCTTATTTCCTATTGAAATTTTTTAGTATTAGTAATGCCTTACAATTTCATCCAAAGACATACCTGAATTTGAAGATTGAGGTTGAACATATGTAGGTGCTTGAGTTGTGAGGTTGATATCTTTGTCTCCCTCCTTGGTATCTATATCTAAAGTTTGGATGATCCTTCTATCCTGGATTATAATGATTGAAATAAAGATCATATTTTTGTAGGAAATCCACTTATTGCGTTAGTTTCTTGGAGGGAGTCTTATTGCAATGTAGGGCATATATTTGTATAATGTCTAGAGAATGAGCATATCTGCACACTCATGCCAATTGCAATTAACTTATAACCATTTGACGAACTAGAGCAGTTAAATCTGAAATTTTATCATGAAGGTTCGTGTTACTTATCTCATTCACACGCTTAACACTCTATCCATCCTTGTCCCAAAATGTTGAGAATTTTAGAATTGTTTGGCCACTTTATATGTTTTATTTACCAAAGCTCCTCCATTAGCTGCATCAACTATAATTCTATCCATTGGCAATAAAGCTTTATAAAAGTACTGAATCAAACGTTCGTTAGGAATTTGAAGGTATGGGCAACTGACACATAACTCCTCAAAACTTTCTGAATATTCGTACAATATTTCTCCAATAAGTTGTCTTATCCCACATATCTCTTTTATGATATTGATTGCTCATGATGCATGAAAGAACTCTAGCAACAACAATCTTTCCATCTCATTCCAGGTTGTCACTGAGCTAGTGGAAGATAATATATATAGCAAATCCTTTGCCTTATCTTTTAATGAGAATGGAAATGCTCTGAGATTAATTTGTTACTCTGTCACCCCTCGTGGCTGCAGTCCAAAGCAGACAACATGAAATTCTTTTAGGTGCTTATGTGGATCTTCACCTGCAAGATAAGAAAAGATATTGGTAAATGAATCAAACCAAATTTCAATTCAAAATCTACCTCAACATTTGAAAATCGTATATATAAGGGTTGTTGATTTAAATTTGGTGTCTCTAACTCCCTTAACATTCTAATGTTAGGAATTTCTATCTTTTTTTTTTAACTTCATAGAAATTAGAGCCTTCCTATTTCAACTTTCACTTCTAGAGGTGAATGACTGCTTCTTTGTTTAGTTTTTTTTCCTTAAATGATGCCATGTCTTCTCAATTTCTGGATTATATTGCAATTCACCTATTTGAGAAGAATGAGTCATAGAAGATAAGAGATTACTAGTGAACTGTAAAATAATGCTAAGAAATTAACTAAGAAATTAAAGTAGTCCCTGACAACGGCTCCAAAATTTTGATCAGGTTATCAAAACTCTCAAAATTAATTTCAAATTTCTAACTTCTTGTAATAGTTATGAAACTAGGTTGAATCTCAGAGAACTAAATACTAGTTTCTTAATTTCAATTACTAAAATAAAGTGGAGGTTTATGATTAATTAACTAAAATTACTAAGGAAACAAAATAAATCAATTGGATATAAAAGTGATAAATTCAAGAGTACTTAACTCCAATTCAAGGGAAAGATCTCATCTAATTGTAAGATTGAACATTAGTCTAAAAGAATAATTTTCACAATTCTAGCAGATAGTCCAAAATATATTAGGATAGTCATAATAAGTTTCAAATTTTGCTAAATTAATTAATTCAAACCTAATATTCTAATCCAAGCTTACCATTAATTGATTGAGTATGATAACATTCCATATCAATTAATTTATAGCAATAAGCTTAGTAAAAAATACTATATCTTAAATTAAATAATTGAGATAATTACAACTATTGAACTTAGTTTTCTTGTTTCTTATAACTTAAATATGCAAATTTATAAATGACCTATTTGCTATGTGTACCAATTCTTTATGATAATTACGAATCATTGAATTAATGGATAGCTATAGAATAATCAACATTAAATTAATTTATAAAATAAATCAAAATTAATATTTCATGAAATATAAGAACACAAAACAAGAAATAATTAGAATTAAAACATGAATATAAGTTTAAAATAAAACCCACAAGGTTATTACTAGAGTTTTGAATTCCATTGAATCAAAATATCTAGATTTAACCACACATGACTTTAATTCCAACACAAAAAATAAAAAAAGGATGAAAGTTTGAAAGAAAACTCAAAAGAAAATGAAAAGAGAACGTTGGAGAGGTGAAAGACATATTTTCCTATTGTTTTTCTAGTCAAACCTTAGTTTCCTTTTATCTTGTAAAAATTTCTATCTAAAACAAACCTAAATCCTTATATAATATGGATGAAAAGAAGTTTTCTAATTAAATTTCAACTCTTTAAGTAAATTTAGCATTATATGTAATCTCATTTTTTCTGGTAAATTCGTGATTTTCATTAATAATGCTCTAATTTAATGCTATCTTTATTTTTTATTTCATAAAATAAAACAAATATTAAAATTTCAATTTAAGCATCAAAATATATTTAAAACAAAAGAGATAATTCTAATTAAAATAACAAAATAATATCTTATCAATCTTTATTCATATTATATTAACTTCGGTTTTCACCAGCCCGCGCTACTGCAAGGAGATAACTGATGGTGAAAGCTGATAAAGTCTGATCATACAATACGCAAACCTTAATATTAAATAAATGACATTTTACATTTACAAAGTCAAGGCAATGATGCATCGACCAAAACCTTGACAAGACTCGTAATAATCCCCTGGAAAGGATTCTGCATCCTCGTCCACCATAGTAAGAATGCAACTTATACGAAATGTCGATACTTACAATCGTCACGAGGTCGATGTAGATATTGATTACGGTTTGCTTGCTTCTTTGGTAAAAGATTATAAGACCATCTCAAGTCAACTGGAGCTTAATTACATGAAACAAGTTAAGGTAATCTTTTAGGACCAAAGCTTACATCTAGCAAGTATTTTCTACGCAGTGTCTTCACCTTACAACCATGCACAAAGTCCATAGCTGCCATATCAGATGTATCCTCTATTCTGGGGAAAGGGAGGATAGCTGCCATAGCTTATGGTGCTTTCCAGACGAAACTGAAGTGATTTCCGTAGCATAATAATAGATTATGCATGCCAAACATTTCTCCGGATTTAATGTGTTGTCTAGTAATGTACGCTTCAGAAGGTGAATGCAACTCTCTAATACTAAGTTAGAGAACTCATCACTGGAGAATGAGAGCTAAAGTGAAGATCGGAAGCCATAGTGTTAGATTAGGAGATTATTCCAATCCCTTAATCTTAGGGATTGGATCATTATCACAATATAGTTTCCTAATTT
>JAOQMS010000003.1:7452693-7466592 GCA_027563885.1 Erythroxylum longipes | reverse complement strand
CACTAAAACAAATCATTCGTCGTAAACTTATCAATGAATTACATATTTTTAATCATCTTAAGGACCAAGGGCATTTTCGTCATTGGTTCAATTTTTTCGTTCCGTCCACTGCATCCAAACACATTCTGTCCTCAAGACGGAGACAGTTTTTTCTGTTCTGTCCACCACCACTAAACAGCTCACTGTCTCCAGTTTTTGTTCCATTCCGTCTCCAAATTTCTGTTCCGTTCCGTCTCCAGAAACTAGAGACAGCAACCATACGGACAGTTAAGGCTAGTCTATAACACCAGTTTGTTAATGGCTATCATGGGCCTTTTGAGAATGATAAGAGTAAAAGACAAAGTGGCGTGTGTGATTCAAGGTCGAAGCTGTAATGCCGTCTTGATGACTTGATAAGTAATTCTTCACGTATTTTCCCAGTGTCCTTAGGAGTAAGCTTACGTAGATCTTAACTTGGTAAATTAAGGGGCAATAAGTCCACTGACATGAAAAAGAGAAACTACTAGCACTTGTCCTTTTTCTAATGTAAAGAATTAGTGGGGATGTTGGCTAATTTGTAAATGAAAAGACCTCTTAGGTCTTAACTTACCACGATGGCAGCCTTGTTTCTGTAATTTGTATATTCTGCAAGTTAGAATACTCCATTTCACTTCTCAATTTTAAGTTTTGAATATTATGAATAAAGTTCAATGCAGAGGTGGGGAAGCAAACAATCTGTGTCAATTTCCATGAAAGGCAGCTACTTAACACTTACAAATACCCTACTCCTGCTCAGCAGGACCTGCAATTGGGCAGCCAACCTAAAAATAGTGGCACATTTGCTTGATGTGAAAATTTATGTGAAGGTATATAAACATATCAAACTCCAAAAAAAACAAGGAAGTAGAAGAATAACCGACCACTAGAACTAAAAAAATCAAGAATGGCAAATTGCAGCAGGCAATGCACAGGGGGTGTTAAATTCTCAAACAAACAAACAAAAAAATGCTACAAGGGGTGTTCAATAAAAACTGCTTAGAGATGCAGCGGTCAGTATAATCTTTACGTGGAATGGAAGTTTTCCAATCACCGATCATGTCTGTAATTCAAATAACAAAAGCAAACTTGATCTACCCGACCAGAATCATCCATTTGTGCAGGGGGTGCTTTTCTGTTGTCCCTCTAGTTGTGATGATTGGTTTGTTGACAAGAACCTAAGCACACTCGATGAACGGCTCAGGTTTGCCAGTGAGAGTAAAGTCTTCAAATTCATTTCATTATCTGGCATATAAACGTCTTAATTGGCCACCTGAATGAGCGTCCAAATTGAGGGAAATGTTAGTGATCATGGCTACTCTGACTTGAATTTATTACAATAACATTGTCAGAATATAAGTAAAAAACAAGCTGTTGAGAATTAAAAATAGATTTATATGAAATAAATAAATCAATAAAAATTAATAAGAATTTTTTAATAAGATTCGGCTAATTGGTGAGCCTGAATTTTTGTACGTTAAGAGTGTCTAATTTTACTATTCTAATCAATAGCTCACTTAATAAAAATTATAAATTTTTTTTATATAGATTAGGTATATAAAGATAGGTAATTGTAAACTCTACTCAGTACAATTATATATAACTTGTCCTTATTAAACTTAATCTAACTTAAATAACACTATAATAACTCAAAAATTTTCTAAAGTTTGAAATTCATAAAAAATTTGTTTTCGTACACGGTTGTCAGTTAAGAACAATTGTGTCTCAAGCTGTAGATTTTTGTGTATCTACCTGTATACGGACATAGATTCCAACAGACTCCTGTTTTAAACTATAGATCTTCTTACTCCTTTACATACATGGACACAAGTTCCAACACACCCGTGTCCCATAATGCATCCCTCTTCAGAAAATCTTCCATTATGCCAATACACTTGTGTCTTAGTCTATGTCTTCACCTCTAATTTTCAAAGAAGAATGCACACTAGCACATGATTATATTCACCCAAAGACTTTTACAAGGAACCCATTATCTTAATGAAAATATAAGATTGCATGTCCATATATACGAGCCATATACAACGATCTCTACCTTGTTGAAGATATCATGTTTAATCATCACATTCTAAAATACACCTATAAGATTGCACATCTATGTTTATGAGTTATATAAAATAATTTTCACCTTGATGAATACCCTACATAGGTTAGGTTATAGCCTCGTCTAACATCTTGAGACATTAATCAAGCCCAAGTAATGCTTGAACTTCTTGATGATAATTAACTTTATCAATATGTTAGATACACTCTTCGAACTGTGAACCTTTTTCAATAAGATTTTTTTTCCAGATGTACTCAAGTCCTTGACCTTGCGATATCCTTCACTATAGACCCCATCCTCTCTGTTGACCTTGGAACATCCTTTCCATATGTTTACCTTAACCTATGTTGTTCCTTAAACATTGCATCTTTGAAGGTTAGACTTTTTACCAAGCACATAAAACTTACAGAGGTCTAACTTCAAGTGTTTGACATCCTCTAGTATTCTCTTTTTATGAAGTTCTATTATTTCTTGCTCACTGAGATGATCCAATTACATGTGTTATAATGCGATGCAGTTTTCCTTTGACTTTATTATTACAACATCTTTAACTATAAGTTTGCTCTCTATCAATCTGCATATACTTTTTACTAATATTAACCCTTTCATCTCAATCATCACACCTTTTAACACCTTAATATTGTCTCTATCAATTTTATATCCCAAATTGTTCGCATGTAAGTTGTGTTTATAGAAATTAGGTTCAGGTTCTTCCTCAAATTTGGTACATGTTGGATACTACTTAATGTTTTAACAATTCCATCAGAAATCTGGATCCTGTATTATCATGCTTCAATAATTTTTAAGCTTTATCTTTCCCCAACTAGAAAGTGCCAAAGTTGCTTGACTTATATCGCATAAATTAATCCTTATTTTGTGTTGTGATATGAATATCCCGCATTTAGTATGTATGAGTCATAAAGTTTATTGGTTGAAATACAGAGAATGTCTCCACCACTACAATCCAAGTCCTCACTTTGTATTACATTAGTAAACCCTAACGAATAATCAATTTTCCTTTTATCGCTTTACTCTTTATTCAGATAATCCTTCCTAATATGTCTAGTTTGTTCACATTTGTAGCATTGAACTTTCATTTTACATTTGGGCTTGAATCTATGACTCCATATAGAAAATTCACCTTTCTCTTATTTTCTTCTATGATCCTGGCTTCCCTAATCGTACAACAATTTAACTTAGGAGCTTTAGTCGATAGTAAGTCTCTATGTATTGTGAGCCAATATTAACATGTATTGACTCTTCATCTTCCTCTATATCTCTTTAATAGATCCAATATGCATGACATGTTATATGACCTTTTTTGTTAGACATAATCAGGCCTGATTAGGTCCTAAACTCTGGCTTATTCTCCCATAACTTTTTTAACTTGCTTTGTAGAGTTAGAAATGGGTCGGCAAGGATAGGGTCACCTATAGCCTGAGTTTAAACCAAACTTTTTTATTTTGGACCAAATTCAATATAAGGTCTAATTGGGCATTAATTATTTAGTCAAAAAATTTCTAATCTTAACCTGGGTGCATCTTAAGGCCTAATCAAGCCCAAGTTAGTTGACCCAATCCTAATTGGGTCAGGTTAGGCTTGAAAAGTTAACATTGTAACATATCATATTTCCTTAAAGCAATTGATCAAAAAATTGAGGTTCCATCTTTAAACAACTAGAATAAACACCCGTTTAGCTTATATAATGTACCTAAATAAACACCAAAGTTTATTTCATATGTTAAGATAACAAACATATATAGTTTAATTCTTCCCCATATCATAAAGCATTGGCATTAATCATGTCATCAAGTTGCACTATGAGGGTATAAAACTAAGAATGTTTGACACCTAAGTGTTTAACATGAAATAAAGCATGGCCATTATGTCCGCAATAATCAAGTTGATGGTGGAAGATGGTATGGTTAATAGTGGGATTATGTTCCTTAATATGGACACTCATATAATGGTTTAGATCATAAAATGTGGAAGATGCATGCAAACTACAATATCTATTCAAATGTTAATAGAAGAGAGTTGGAGGCTTATTTTATTAATGTTGATAAACATATCCTATTTGATCACTTAATGGTAGCAAATTACCTAAGAGGTTAAGCAAGCAAGTGAAGAAAAACTAAACAAGTGAGGAGAAAACTAGTTTGGTGGAGAGAAAACCAAGTAGGCGACAGGAGATAATAGACCATACAGTAGTGATGACGAAAGAAAGGGAGGCATACAAAGAAGATTAGGTAAAGGAGAGATAGGCCCATAGAGAAGTAGGGGTAAGGTGAGACAGTTAAGGCTAGGGTGAGTAATAGTTCTAGTTTTTGGTTTTTAATTTAACAATACACAAAATGAAATTGTTTTATTACATTAACAAAATAACCTCATTTAAAAAAAATTAAAGAAGCATTGGTAACATTATTGTGAGAAAATATGGATTTATATACGATTCTTGTAGTCAAGATCTCTCTATTATAGTCAATCCAAAAAATGCACTCAACAACTCAGTTGAGAGTCTCTTGAATTTTATAATTTTAAGTGCTTGCTTTGACTTAGTTTGGACTTTTATTGATAATGTTATGGATCTAAATGTTGTTAAGCTGTTGGAGAAAGAGAAACTTTCATAACTTAGAACTACAACTATGAATGTATGGTTCATGAAAGACAAAGTAATAAGACATATATTTGGTTTACCTGACTTAACGATATTAGTGAAAAGGGTAAACAAAGAATTCAATGATTCTCTTTTGCAAAAATTAAGATAAACCTTTTAGATGTATCAATAGTAGATGTAATGTAAGTTGACTGATTTCTCTTATTCTTTTTCTTATTCTGCATATTACTGCAATCATATGTTATATATCTTGTATTGTAATAATAATGACACAAAATTCTTCGTGAATCCTATCATGTATTATCAAAGTTGCTTGATCCCCCTTTTATTATTGTGATTGACAAGAGAACTATTAGAATAAACTGATGGAGTACCTTATGTATAGATCACTATACTAAATATGTCATATAAAGAAGTAATTTCCAAACTAATAAAGATTTGAGACTTTGCAATTGCAAATTTAGAGGGAAGACGTCAAACTCATGGTAGCCATTTTCTCTTGCTGAGCTTGTTGTTCTTTTAATATCAAAACTAAAAGGCAATAAATATTGAGCTCCTCATAGGCTTTCTTAAAGTCCAAGAAATATCTTGTGAGAGATTTTCCTATTTTTTCTTGGCACGCTATATAAATGCAAGAAATATTGCCTTTTCCAAAATATAAGAAGTCCAGATATTCCATTAGCTCCTTAACAAGTTCATAAAGATTGATCAAACCAATTATCTCACTTTCATTAGAGTTTTGTATACATACGAACAAAGAAGCATCATCTTTTAGCTATGTCTATTTTATCTCATTTTTGGGTTAATCGTTAGTCAAGTGATCTCCTTTATCAATGCACTATAAGTATTGTCATACTGTCTTACTCCATTTTAGATAAGTAGACCCATTCAACTTGTTTTTGGTGATTTTCGACATCACTAAAATCAAAAAAAAAATTGATGGTTTAATGTTAGCCATATTAAAATTAAAATGGATAGAAACCTAACTTTTATTGCTTAATGAAAGGAAACATTAAAAAACGAAGTCAAATTTGAATTGGTTGATAATTGTACCTTACAACTGGACAGATTATAATGAATCTAACCACAAATATGGATTATAGAGAACTACGCTAGCCAATTGGACGTGGTAAAAAAAGTTTTTAGTGAGAGAAAAAACCACACACTCTGGGTGAGGGATATATGGACGACTTCAGTTGATGTGTATGGCTAATGCGTGAACTTTTTGGTGGTTAAATTCTAGGGGTCGAACTGACATAGCCATTCCTTCTTGGGCTAGTGGTGGTAACAAATGGCCACTCTATAAAGGTGACCCAAAACTTGCACAAATTCTACTCCTTAAGGAAGAATAAAAAACCCAAGAGAAAAAGAATTTTATCACTAAACACCTAGGAATACCAGATGTTCTAATGTTATGTAAAACATGCACAAATAAGAGAAGTGTTTTACTACATATATTTCATTGACACAAATAACCTATATATGTAGAACTTAGTCATCCTCTGTAGGAATTTTTTTATTCTAGTTAATCCCTATGATGTAGAACTCCCTATTATGTAAAGTTAGTCCTTAAATCACAACTTTCCTAGTATACATATTATGTAACAATTTAATATGAGAGGTTCAGGTTTTAGGCTAGACTAGGCCATAAAGTCTTAAGTTGGAACTTAGCTTAAAGTTTATTTAAAGCTGGAGCTTGACTTAAATCCTAGTAATTAGAGCCGGGCCTATTGACTTTGAGGTAAACCATTTTTGTTATATCTAATGCCTTACTATATTAGTAAATCTTTCACTCTCAGTTGTAATAGTCCAAAATTCCAATTTCTATTAACTTCTCCACTTCAAATCTTGCAAGAAAAGTCATTATTACCTTAACTATGCTCTATCACCACTTGTTAAGAATTAATGTATATCTAACAATGATAGATTTGTATGAAAGAAAGAAATTATAAAAAAAAACAAGAAGAAGATTTTGAATGAGGTTTAGCCAATTAGGTATGCCTACATCACTGGGAGCTAAGAATGGTTAATTTACTATGTTGACTAATAATTCACTTAATGAGTATTACAAATTTTCTATATATAAACTACATAAGTATAGTTAATTATACACTCTAGCTTGTATAGTTCAATGTAACTTACTCCCTACTAAACCCAAGGTAACTTAAAAATGACTCTGATAAGTTATAGAATCCTTTTAGAGTTCAAAATATAATAAGGAATTGATTTGCAGATAAGGTTATCTATCATAGACAGTTGTGTCCTAAGTCATAGATCTTATTGTATCTACTCTTATATATAAATAGGTTCTAACATGTTCTTATCTTAAACTATAAATCTTTTTAATTTTTTATGTACAATGACATAAGCGCCAAAATGTTCATGCCTCAAACTATGTCTCTTTTCATAAAATTTTCTACTAACACGCTCGTGTCTTTACCTCTGATTTCCAGAGAAGAACACACCCTGACATATGATCATGTACAATGCTATATTCACCTAAAGACTTCGATAAAATGTCAATTTTGTTCCCAAAACTTCAAGATTGTATGTTCATACATATGAGCCCTACATAATACAAGCAAACCTTGCTCCTATGAGAACACTTGTGTATAGGTAACCCAAGTTTATGAATAAAGGCAAGTTTTTAACCACCAATAATAAAATTTTGCTCATTAACCACAATACAAGCTTTATAAACAAAGTTACGGGTTGTTTTGTTTGAACATAAATGTAATTATCCTCCATGCCTATAAAATGGAAGAAAATAAACTAGAGCAGTAAAGAGACTTTTGTGGCTCTTTATAGGGAATTGGAAATTTTGTTTATCTAATTATACACATCAATAAGAAAACATCGACTAACATTGATGATGATAAAATTCAAAGGATGGTTTAAAAGGGAAATGGAGGGGGAAAAGAAGTTAGGACATTTATCTATTAATAGTGGCTCTCCAATGATAACTGAAGAACCAAAAATTAAAAGGTCATCAGATAATTGATAGAACTCTAACGGGATTAAGAGTTCCTTCAAATGGGGCTGGATTTGATGAGTTTTAAGTTGGAAATCTTTTTTAACACTCTCAAAACGTTAAAATTTAACCTAAATTTTATTATTCAAAAGGGACTTTTGCCATAACAAATTTAATAATTTTGTGCCTAATTTTGAAAAAAATATTAACATAAGAAAACCCAATTCAATAAATCATTCATACGTAATCATATTAGTTATTATATTATGATCAACATACAACTCCCTTTAATCACAAGCATAAATAACTTACTAATTAATCCACTTGATGTAGTACTATTGTAATGTGGCTTACATCTATAGCAAGTAAAATCATAAAACATGCATAGCCATATTATTCCAATCTTAAATTAAGACCTCAGTCTCAAAAAACGACCCATAATTCCTAAAAGTGACCATTAACCTCATATAAAACTTAGTTGCTAAAAGATGATCACTAACAAGAGCCATTGACTATTAAGATCAATCATAAAATAAACCATTTGCTTCTATAAAGAAGCCATAATACATCTTGAGATTAAAAAACACATATGCATATATACAATAGAATAAAAACATACATGTATTTCAAATACCACTATACAATAAACAAGTATAAAATCCACAATTGTATAAATATAAAGTATTGTAAACATGTAACATAAAAGTCACAAACTTTCACTATATCAAAATACCATAAGGCAATATAAAACTCTTATTGCCGTGTATATGAAAATTTATATGTCTAATTTCCTTAATCAATGGGTCAGTTAACATATCTATGGTGGTAACATACTCATCAAATTTATCACAATCATCAACTCATCTTCGAAGCTTAAAGTACTTACCTTTCGCAATTTTATTTGTATTGTTGAAAAAGAATATAGTAGATGAGTAATCACAGTGAATCTTAATAAGGCTAGATATTGAATTAATAATCTTAAAACCACCAATGAAGTTCTTTAACTACTTGACATTGCATTCTTGCCTAAAAAAAGCAATAATCTCATTATTACATATATATATATATATATAATGAAAATCTATATGCCTAAGTCCCTTAATCAATAGGTCAGTTCACTTAGTTTTGGTGGTAATATACTCGTCAAGTATATCATTATCATCAACTCATATTTGAAGCTTAAAGTACTTAAGCTCAACATACTTACCTCCACCAATGTTATTTGTATTCTTATAAAAGAATTTAGTAAATGGGTTATTACACTAAACCTAAAAATTGAAATAACAATCTTAAGGCCTCCAATGAAGTTCTTTAATTGCTTGAAACTGTGTTCTCGCTTCAAAACAACTTATAATCTCATCTTACATAATTAAAGTCATCAAAGTAAATTACTTAAAGATCTTTCGATGCATAACTCCTCCAACTAACATAAAATTGTAATATGTAATATACTTCTTATAGTTAGAACACCCATTAAAGTCAACATCTACATATCCAATAATCTCTAAATTGTCTGCACACCTATAAATCATTAAATAATCACTAATCTTATATATATAGTGCAACATTTTCTTTTATACGATCCAATGCTTACGAGCAAGAAACAATATTATAAATAATTATCTCCTTTGGGTAGATAAAAATTTATAAATTAAAATTATAACACATTGATCATTATAATATCTCATCAAACTTGTGTAAAATTATCCATTTAAAAAATAACAATAGTAAGTTAAGAGATAAAAAAGTGCAAAGTGAATAAAATGATTGAGCTAGCTAAAATTATGGAAATAGAACATATTGATTGATCAACCGAACTCCTTCTTAAAAGTTATTGCTCTCAGAAGCTTGGGGTTTAGCCTACCATTTAGACAACAACAACAACACCCAATGAGAGTCCTAGTGAAACTCGGGGTCTGAGGAGGTTCAGTAATACTCATCCTTACTCCTACTTGATAGAGAGGCTATTTTAATGGACCCATATGTAATAGAAAATATAAATAAATATTTATAAATAAAAATATAAAAAATGTAATGCAATTCACAATACATTACATATAGAATATGATAAAGAATAACAATAAAAGATAAAAATAAGTAAATAAATACACAAAGTAGAAAAAAAAGACAAGTCAAATAATAAATCAACCAACCATTACAAGAAAGTAATTGTGCTAAGTAAGAAACTATTTAGGCTAAATAACTAGGAGGTAAGTATTACATAATCAAATATTAACACTAATTATAAAACAGAAAAACTCGAAGGAAAACATAAAATTACATAAATGTTAAAAACATTCAAAAAAGTATCCAAAAGCCATAATACTGATAAAAAAACTTCCAAAACATAAGATTTAAGTATAACTAAGTTACAAAATCGATTAAAAACCTACTTTGGTGCATTTATTAATGAATATCATAATTTATTCATAAGAAACAACGTGATTTAATAAAAAATAAGGAATAAAACTGATTAATAACTCTTATCAGTGCTACTATTACCAAGTTATGACTTAATCACAAGGAAAAAAAGCAATTTTAGGGTTTTATATAAATAAAAATTAGAGATTTCTTCAAAATCTTCAAATCTTCAATCTAACTTTTTCTTTATAAAACATATTCAAAAATTAAAGGAAATAGAACCTATTAAAACATGTTTTAAGACCATATATAGAAATTATATATTATATGAAAGAAATTATAGGATCATCCGATACCATTTTGTAAATCTTAATAATTGATACATGAATAAAAAATGGTATTAGGAATACCTATTAGAAGATCTTAATATTATTATTGAAACATGCCGAAACACTTTTATGTAATACTTATAAATAGCCCATGATATTCTTTTACATCTTCCATTTATTTAATTTAGAAAATATCTACCTGACCAAATTATAAGACAAAACACTAATTACTTTTAGTCATATGTAAAAAATTCAAAAAGTGTTGTCTTCTGCAAAAGGATATACATGCATATGTATATACAATATTTGACTATGTTTCATATTAATCACGTAAAATCTTCTTGAGATATTTCATGTTACTAAAGTATTCCATCAAATTTGAGATCTTTTCCTCTCAACCTTTAGAATTAACCCTAGATAAATATTACACAACTTCCTGATTATCAACAGGAGTAGTAGCAAAAGGTGGCTAATGCGTTTCATTTATGTAATATTGAGTACATTGAATCATATGTAAGTGAATTAAGAGCTTTTAGGGAAAGTTTTTTTCGAAAACATCAAGTAGGAATATCTAAGTAGTTGTTTTGTACATTGAATCATATGTAAGTGAATTAAGAGCTTTTAGAGAAAGTTTTTTAAAAAACATCAAGTAGGAAGATCGGAGTAGTTATTTTGTAGAGTACTTCGAGTTATAAGTAACTCAATTCTTTTGTATTGTTTTATTTTGTGAATGGATTGATAAAAAGGTTGGTGATCGAACCTATATATAAGTGTACATAATCAATTGTAGCAAGTTATTAAAATTGGAGTAGTATAGGGTATCGATCCCACATGTATGCTCTCTTCATGTGAAATCTAACCTAACCAAAATCATTAAACCTAGTTAATCTTTTCATTATTACAATAGTCTATAATACTTTCATTCTTTTGATTAGAGATGTTTATTATACTTATACACGAATTTTACTTCATCTCACAGTTCTTTATATAATCTTAATTTAAGATTAAATTTATGATGGTCAACCACAAAATCAACAATTAAAAATAAAGAGAATAAATTTAACTGAACCAATAATCCATAATGCATTAATAATCGAATCCATCAAAAGCTACATCCTTAAACCTAAATAAGTATTTAACTACTAAACATCATAAAAACAAAACAAAACAATGTACACGTAACATAAAAGAAAGAAAATGAAGACAAAAATATAAGAGTTATCATAATCTCCTCCAATCTTGATCCCAATCCCTCTTTTATGTGTAAAAAAAACCCCCTAAAACTAATGAATTAGAGAGAGAGGAGGTTGTCACTACCTTGCATATTCTCCTATAATAAACCCTGATACAAGTATTTTTAAACTAAGATTATATAAGTTTTAAGGTGATTAAACTTAAAATTATGCATATTCTCATACTCTAAATCATGAGTTCGATGCAAGTTACACTTTTAGTCTGGTATTGATTTTATTCAAAAACTTTATTGTTGTAAATATGATGAATCTAATGTTGTTTCCATTTGATGTCTATAACCAATTATGTTTTGAACAAACAAAACAACCAACAAGGGTCCAACATAGACCCGTGTTGGTCCCATGTTACTTCATTTCTGTACTTTTCTTTAAGTTTTTTTTTTGACATTTTAAAGCTAGAATTAATTTTTGATGCCTTCTACAAAGTTGTCTCCTGTTATGTTAGCTTCCAAAAGATTCTAAAATCACCTCAATAGGATAACTGTAGATAACATTATGCTCAAATTCATGTTTCCTCCTTCAATAGTCACCTACAAGTCAATGAATCAAATATAATAAACTATTATATAATTTCTTATAAAATATTCCTTAAAATGCTAAACTACTATTAATTTACTCTTATAAACATGTAAAATATAACTCTCTCAAATTATCCCACACTTAATTTGTTGTTTGTTCTCAAGCAATTAATAATAAGTACCTGAGCTAACTAAGAGTCCTAGCTATAACAAGAATTGATTTCACTTTTAGAGGTGTGCGGTAGTATTTAACATATGACTTAAGCCTTTAAACCCTAAGTGTGCCTAGTAAAGGAGTTATAGTCTCCTAATATTTTACTAAAATGATACCCATATGGATCAATTTCCACACATTAATTAACTTTATAGTTAATAACATTAGAGATACATATTCAAACCTTAATTAATAATACTTAAACATACAATACTTCTTAAGTAAATTACTTTACAAACAAAACAATGCAAATACTATTATAACTCCTTCGTAAAGATCAAATACTTTAATATGATAATTTTCTCACAAGATATTACTCATTCACACAAGTGTTTGAGATCTAGTGAGGTACACTCATCATCTTTTTATTTAATTAAACTTACCATATGTTTGAAAACCATATAATCTCCACTATTTTAATAGATATATACAAATAAAAATCAAAAGTTATTGAACAAGGATGTAACGAGGCCAAAAGGTTATGTAAGTTAACAAAGGAAAGGAATAGGGATTAACTCATAATTAGTAGAATAATTAAATAAAAAATTGATAATAAGTCTTTACTAATTCTTCTTACCTTGCAAACCTGCTTCCTTTATACTTTTTAAGTATAATCAAACCATGTCAATTGATTTTCAACAAATTTTCTTTTTTATGTATTTGATTTGTAATGAATTTCTCCTTTTCAAATTGCCACTTTTTATATATTACCATCTCTCCCACTTTTATTTCTTTGTATACCATACCCAACAACTACATTAAATCAAAAGTAAAAGCTCTACTAATCATGAATTAGCATGTAATTACTTGTTTTTATTTTAAGCTCAAGTTTATTTAGAAAAGGATTACAAAGAAATAGACCAAAATTTTCATATAAGGCTTAAAAAGTTTCATTAATGGAATAATGTATAAAGGTAGGTAACTGGCCAAAACTCAAGCATTTTTGTCTGTCATCTTAATACTTGTACATATCTTACATATAATATCAAAAAGATAAAATTCAAGTTCTATAAATTTAAAAGCAGAAAAGGTATCTATATTCAAAACAAATAATTTTACATGAAGGTTTAAATTCTCTCAGGATTACTCAAGTAAAATCAATGTATCAACACCAAAAAAATTAGTTAAATTTGCATTGTAATCATAACCTTAAAAATTACATTATCCTTAATGTAACATCCTGCTACTCATGTTAAGGCAAAAACAATAAATGAAAAAAAATTGCTGAGAAAGTAGAAAAATACATTTCATGCTCATGCATAATGTTAGCGTACACACATGTGAATATTGATTCTTGCACACTAAAATGATTGTACATGCATTCATTGACATTTTTCGGGTATAATCGATCTATAAATGTGATTATATTTGGAATTGTGAATTGTGTGTGTTAAAATTTGATTTGGAGAGTATATCTATTGATTTAGAATTTTTGGTGAAATTTTGAGAATTTTCTGAAGTTTAGGGGTATTTATGGATTAAGAAAAATGCCAAGTGGCAGGACAATTGATAAATGGTAGTAGAATTAATTGTCAAATGGTAGTAGAAATTATTGATAA
>JAOQMS010000003.1:7361536-7414071 GCA_027563885.1 Erythroxylum longipes | reverse complement strand
GTAGTGATCGCACGTAGCGCTCCCTTATCTTAGGATTCGTATCGGAATGACCTACGGGCGTCCCGGTGCGTACCCTAGAATAATGGGGTGTTACAGTCTCTATAACAAGGAATAATAAAACCCCTTGGATCTTTGATTGACTCTAACAGTTTGTATTTTGGGAAGTAGGAGCCTTTCATACTTAAGATGGTTGTCGATAATTCCTTGATATCCTCTTTATTTGGCTCCTCCTCTTCTTTTTCCTATATCTCCTTCTCTTCTTGAATAATAACTTCCTCATTTTCTTCAACCTCTAGCTTCTCTCCACGCCATAAGGTTATCGTATTCACATGTTTCCTAAAACTTGGTTCAATGTATCCGAATAAAAGACTTAGTTCTTTACGTTTATGGAGGATAGCCTTAGTTGAAGCAATGGATTTCATAAGGACATCCTTAAAATGTTGATACCTCTCTTACTATTGTTATAGAAATTAAGATGACGTGTGATCATTCCATGCAAAGTCATAATAACTGCTGCACTTTGGATTATAAGTATACTTATATGGGGTATCCTAAAGCTAGTTATTCATACAAATTGGATACCCCTATATATAGCTTAGTGCTTAACATTCATGATTAGGGTGATCACTCCTAAAAATATCACAACATGTCATAAATATCGGTTAAGCTTTTAAGTACATATCACCAAGCCTCTCGTTCCATGTTTCCATTACTACCATAAGCGACAACATGCTATACTTCTCCTGAGAATATTATCCTCTCAATCCTACCATTATGTTTGAGAGCTATAAAAATGATTATTCAAATTATAAAAATAAGCCATAAATATACAATCAAGAAGGAGAGCTATAAATATAAATAAATAAATATAAAAAGAAAAGAAAATTTACCTAAAAATGATTAAAATAATTAAAATAATGATTAGAATAATTAAAATAAAATAAGGTTTTTCTAATATTATAGTTTCCTAGCAATAACATCAAAACTTGATTAATGATTTCTAATTTTGACCGCAAGCGTATGGTGAAGTTATAGTTAGCATTGTTGAGTATAGGTCAACCCTATAAGCATTAGAATTACTAGTAAATACCATCTTTCTATTATCTAGTCTAATAAATTATTGTGAAGATTATTAATGAAATAAAAAATTAAAATAGTAAACTAAAATAAATTGAAACAATTAATAAACTAGAACGGAGATTAAACTAAGAAAATATTAATTGAAATATTGCTACTTATAATCCGAATTCCCTTTAGGACTTCTCATACAATTATGATTTCACTAATTTGTTTGTTATAAATTTCATTGGACCATGAAAATTTCTCAATTATTCTAATATCTTTCTCAAGATTATTAACACCTAACCCTATGTTGATTAATTGAAATCTCTTTTTAATTAAAACTCCTAAAATTAAATTAATCAATTTGTGAATTTTACTATTAGTTTTAACCTTAATCTAAAAGATTTATGTTAACCTATCTCTAAGTTTGCATACAACTCTTTTCAATTAAGCTAGATCTATCTATACATTGGATTTCTTAATCTCAATTGCTTAAAATCACACAATAATTAACATATTATTAATATTAATTCATGAATAAATAAAAATTACGTAATTGTGAAACTAAAGAAACAACTAAATTAAAATAAATTACTATAAAGTCTATCTTAAGGATGAAATCCCTTTTAAGCTTCATAAAATCCACTTTAGATCAATCAAAATCCACTATGAATGTATTTCCTCCTTATTCTTCATTCTTGCTACCGTCTTAGGTTGTCAATTTACGTTTCTTAAGCCTTCCTCTTGCTTTTCCTCTTTGTTTTTCCTTTTATAGTCTATGTAGTACATAGCCACCAAACATAGGCATGTTAGTCTCACTTAAATACTCGATAATTATATAGAAATAAAAGTTCAAGGCATTTAAAAGGTCTAGAAATAACCCAACACAGGCATATATGACCTCAACATAAGCAAAACATCGTAATTTATGCATAAACATGTTAAAGTGATAATTGGGTAATTATTTACTAACTCAGTCACAGGGAATTACTCTATCACCAAAATGGTCGTGTTTACCCTCTTATTCTTCAAAAAAAACTTCAATTATTTAGTTTTCTACCTTGATTTGGCTTGAATTTTGCTCTTTTTAATCTATGAAGGCAACTAAGAACAACAATATGAACATGTTGCTCAACGTGGGCTTATTGATGTCAGTGTTGCTTTCTAGCTTTCATAACTTAGTCAAAATAGCTCTAAATTACCCCAAACTTATCCCAATTTGTTCCTTTTACTCAAAATAAGTGACTTACAAGTTACATCCTAAAAACACATTAGGAATGAATTAAATAAAAAATAGTAAAAAATATTAAATAAACAAGTAAAATATACTAAGGACTAAAATATATGACTAAATTACCACTTAACTTGATTGATTAATGCCTTCAAGTGGTCAACTAATGTCTCATTATTTAAAAAAATTTCCATTCCAATGAGTTTGTAACTTGTTTAGCTGCTAGTATTATCGACCACACACTAACGTTGGTAGACTAGTAGAGTTATATGGTTGACCAGTCCTCCTGGTTTAATCTCTCCTCTACCTTTTTTGTTTTATTTTTATCTTGGTGGTTTATATCTTCCAAAAGCCTTAACATTTCACCATTTTCTTTAGAAAAGCATCATTCTCCATTTTATAAAAATCTTGTTAGATTGCATCAAATTAAAATTTTGTCATTCTTAAGTTTTAAAATTTGGGATTTTCAAAATCTTTTAACTAAAAGTTATTTTTCAAATTAATGCTTTCATAGTTAAATTATAAAAGGAATCAAGGTCTACTCCCTTAAAATTATATAAATACATCTTTAATATTGTTAAATTTTGGCATTTTTCACATTACTATTCTTAAAGCTTCGGGGATTTCAAAACTATACACTCTTTTATGAAATTGATTGTTGGGTATTGCAATTTTTTTCAACGCCTAATTTTGACAAAACTTACCCTTATTACTTTAATTGAATTTTTAACTTAGTCATCTTTTTCAAAAAAAAATTATCTTAGTCATAATACCAAAATTAGGAATTTTCAAATTAGACATAATTTTAGGATGTTTCTATCAAAATTGACCTTTTATTTTGACTCCTTAAATATTCAATAACATTCTTTAGTGAGAAAGTTTATCATTCCTAATCATATATGCTTTAATTTTCTTACAAAGTTAATTTAAAGGATGACACTTTACATTTTTTATTTTTAGATAATTACTTCTTTTTGATGATTCCAAAATGGGGGAGGAAGATTGATACTAATAGATTTAGGGGAAGTGATAATATTCAAAGGCGTGATTAAATTTAGAGAGAATGTTTTTTTAATATATTTCTTGCACTTTATATACCTTGCTTAATAAAATTTATGTTATCTGCATGTATGGATATTTCTTTGATATTAAATATCTCTTTTGTTCTGGATATTGAATTATGTTCATCACTATCTTGATAGATGTTTGTATGCTTAATTTTATTATTGTTCTCTAATATCATAAATGTTCTGTCATTATAAAAAAGAGGGAGATTATTGAACCAAAGAAGTTTCCAATTGATTTTTAATGATAACAAATCATAATTATTACTAATAAGTTTATTATTTTAATGAAAATCAATATAAGAATGAAAAGAAGTTGTAAACTCAAGAAGATAGTTTATGAAGTTAATAAAGAGAAGTTGAAGTTTACAACCGCTGAAATGAAGATCAAACCAAGAACAAAAGAAGATCAAGGCTTATAAGATCATTTTTTAGTTTGTAATATTAAGTGTGATCTCACTTTATTAATTTGATGCTCTAAAAGGCTTACCATATATAAATAGTTTATTCAACTTTATTGTATGAGTCTTTACATTCATCAAGAGGCATTGAAGCTTTTGACTTTAACAGAAAAAACTTTTAATCTTTCAAACACTCTTTAAGGAACATTTTGGGAACTTCTTAATCATAATTAGATTAAACAAATTCATTTTGAGCACTTGAAGCTCTTAAAATCATGATTTTAGGGTAATTGGTCGACCTATATAGGTTAACGGTTAATCAATATAGGTTAAAGTTGTTAAATTTGATATATTATGAGCTTATTGTAACATTAGTTGATGTATTGCATGACCAATATGCTTATTAGTCAACCATTATTCTAACGACTAGTGAATCTAGTGCCTTTTGCATACTAATCGACCAATATGCTATAGTACTTGACTAGTAATTTAAATATAGTTGTTGTAAAAATTTATGAGTGATTTTCAATCATTTGAACATCATTGTTTTATATGTGTATAAGTGAGCCTTTATGAAGTTATCAAATGAACAAGTGGGATAATTTTGAGATGAATAAGTGGGATAATTTTGAGTTGTAATCCTTTATTAGGGTCTTGGATATTGTACTTGAGAGTGTTCAAGTGAGATTAAGGTTTCTCTTTACCTGGGAAAAAGATTGTAAGAAGGGTTCCTCTTTATCGAGAAAGATTGTAAAAAGGTTATTCTTCATCTTAAAAGAATAATTATAGTGGAATTATAAGAAGATTCTTAAGACTAGATATAGGCAAGATTTGTTTGTCGAACCATTATAAATTGGTTTGCATTTTATATTTCCTATCTTATTTAAATTATTGTTCAATTGTTTGATTGGTTTAAGCAATCAATTTATTCATTGTTGTCAAATTGAGTTCATTAGTTAAAAAAATCTTTGAATTTTATAAACACTTCATTCACTCTCCTCTTAGGTGCCATTTAAGATTAACATATTCTAATATGCAAAGGTGAGTTATATTGTAAACCAGCTATGACAGCTTAAGGTTTCTCTAACTTATCCCTCACTTCACTAGATTATCAAATAAGATGCTTATAATGATTTATATTATGTTCATGGTAAGATCGTAATCTATCACCACTCTATCCTCCCCACTTCCTTGCTTATCTTTGGAAGATTTTTTTCTTTGGTTTTGAGATATAATGACCCTATAAGGAAATGTTAGTAGTAAAAAGCACTTTCTCACATATGTCTCTCAAAAATTCACTCCACCTCATACTTTAAAATCTTGACTAAAGGTTTTGTGCAAAGTAGTTAATCTATCAAGACAGCTAGTTTTAATCACTAATATTAAAAATGTGAACAAAAGAATTTAATGATGACTTATATACTAAAAATTGCCAAAAAATTCTCCTTTAGGATTTATGGTGCTACCAGTATCATTTTGAAAATGTTAAGGTGTAATGTGATAATACAGATAACGATAGAGATTAACTTAAACGTTCTTAAACTTTTTATAAAACGTTAGGGGACAGTTCATGTATTTTTTCTTACCAATATAGTAAGATTCAATATCGATATGAACAAGGATGAAGGATTATTTTATCAAGTCGAGTTTGATTTAAGAAATGAACTTTAAAACACAAAATAAGGATATAAATTTCCACACACACGTAAAATATGGGATAGGAGTGATAAGATTATGAGATTAATTGCCACTAGCTAGCTAGATAAATTTACAAGTTATTAGAGGATCTAAAGCAGGAAATTTTATAATCAAAAAATAAAGAAAAATCTCTCCTGGTATTTTTGATTAATGAATAATATGATCTTCCTATTACATCAATATGAAAGCCTTTTATAAGCATAAGAGACTTAAGACCTAGAGTCCTAAAAGGAAACTAAGATTTTTATCATAACACAATTAGGAAATAACTAAATAAATTTTTAAAAGTCAATCATATCTAAACTTGACTTAAATTTAAAAAATTAAAATAAGCTAATTCTATTAGTTCAACATCGAACGACCTTCTATACTAGTATCGATTTTGTTTTAGAATTTTACATGTGCTTTTTATGGATGAGTCTAGTGTTGATCATAGGTACCACTCTGGCACTGACTTGTTTATGTTTCTTCAATCTATAAAGTAATGTAAGACTGACACCAGACACTAGGGGTGGGCAAAAAAATCGAAAAAACCGAACCTATCCGTAAAACCGAAGAAACTGGGATAAAACGAACCGCACTGGAGTGAAGGATGGTCAGTTCGGTTTTGTATATTGAAAAACCGACTATATCGGTTCGGGTGCGGTGTAGGCAAAATTTTTTCCAAACCAACCCAAACTAAACCGATCAACTAAAAACAAAAAAAGTTTGTATTTTTTTATACTTCTAACTCTAGGTATATAAGATAATTTTGCAACTTTGCAAGTATGACAATCACCCAATAGGTCCCAAAATGAAATAAAAATGTTGGACATGTACCAAAATTGACCCAAGGCCCAAGATTAGGGCCCAAACCGATTGAAATAACCGAACCGAACCGCAAGGCAAACCAAATTTTCGGTTTCATCTGACATTCAATTCAGTTCGGTTTTCTTGTGGGATAAAACCAATTATTAGGTTTGGTTCGGTTCAACAGCATAAAACCGACCGAACCAAACCGTGCCCACCCCTACCAGACACCAATATGACATCAGTGTTGGCTACATTCTATTTACTCTTTCCATGGCTTACTCCTTCGTTTGAACCAATATTATGACCTTAAATTTAATCTCTTGAAGTAGCATTACTTCACTTCTTACGTACTGATCTACCATTAAGTCATTGAGAGCATCTTTAGCCTTCTTTATTCTACTCCTTGTTAATGGTCCCCTAATGTTTGGTAATGGATCTTAGCAACTTTTGGAACTTGACTTGAACTATTTGCAATAAGTTTAGACCCCTGTTCATGTCTTCCTTGCTTAGAAGCTTGTGTAGTTTAACTAAATGCTTAATTCCCATCAAGTTATTAGGTATAGCCTTAGTCCCTTTTATAGTACCAAGTTTGAAATACCAAAGAAAGATGAGTCTTGAAGAATGTGAATAGATATTAGAGCTATCAATAAGATCATATTCGAGTATAGGCTTCCTATTCCCTATCTTGGAGATATGGTATATCTTCTAACTAATTCTAGTTAGTTTTCGATAATATGATTACATAATGGTCATCACCAATTTGCATTAGGCTAGGGGACAAGTGGAAATTCCATTTTAGACCTGAGATGTTTTGTTTGAATGCGTAGTCATGCCTTTTATTTTGTGTAATGTTTCTAGTATCTTAATGAGAGTCATAAGCTACATTATCAATAAGTTTTTAGTAGTCTATTTTGATGATATTCTAGTCTATAGCAAGTCCAAAAATAAAAGCATCTGGATCATTTTAAGTAAGTTTTTGTCACTCTTTAAGAGGTAAGATTTACTCTAACCTTAGCAAATGTTTTTTAATGTAATCACAAATACCATTCTTAGGCTTCATAGTTTCAAAAAATGGTATAACAACTTATTATAAGAAAGTTAGAGTTAATTAGAAAGTGTTATAAACCTAAATTTATTATTGAGACTTATAGTTTTCATGGGTTAGCTTCTTTCTTCACGAGTTTTAAAGGATTTAGTCACAGTATGACTCTTTTCACTAATTGCTTGAAAATTGATATGTTTGAATGGTCTAATAATGCTATAAAGACATTTATTGAAATCAAAGAAAAGATTATTAAAACACCAATCTTAAGTAGCCCTTATTACTAAGGTTAATGAGGACGTTTGTGATGCATCTAATGTAGGAATTGGTGATTTTCTGAGTCAAGAATGCTACCATATAATATTCTTTAGTGAAAAAATCAATGATGAGAAAAAGAGATATTCAACAAATAATAAGGAATTTTATGTTATAGTTCAATGTCTTCATTTCTAGTAGTTTCATTTTTTCTAAAAAGTTTGTTTTGTTTTTTAGCTACCAAACCCTGAAATATTTAAATTCACAAAAGAAATTTAATGCTAGACCTTTTAGGTGGATTTAACTTTCGAATAATTGTTCCTTTGTGAGTAAACATTGTACTGGTATTGAAAATAAAGTTGTTGATGCCTTTAGTCATTTGATTACTACACTTTACAGTGTTAAATGCTCATATTATTAGTTCTGATAAATTGAAAGATAAGTATTCTAATTATCCTAATTTTGATATTATTTATGATAATGTAACCATCATAATTATGCTAATTTTCTTTTTGATGATAATTATGTATTTAAAATGATTTTGGTTCTTATTGATTTAAGAAGTGCAAACAAATGGCTTATTTAGATATTTTGGAAGGGATAACACATCGCATTGATTGATGATATATTTTATTAATACTTTTTTAAAAAAGATGTTATTAGAATTGTTACAGAATGTAGAACATGCCAATTACCTAAATTTAGGAAACAAAACACTAACTTATACGCTCCTTTACATATTCCTTATGAAACTTAAAAGGATATTTATATGGATTTCATTCTTGTTTCGTTACGATTGTTAGATGACATGTTTATATTTTTATTATGGTTGACAAGTTTTCAAAATGGCATACTTTATCACTTGTAGCAAACTATCAATGCGCACTTATTATTAATTTTTATAGAAATTAAATTACATGGTTTAAATTTTAATTTAATTTGTGTTTGGTATAAATGTTAAATATGTTAGATATTTTTGGAAGACGCTTTAAAAATTGTTTGGTAACACTTAGAAGTTTTCATCTAATTTTCATCTTTAAAATAATGATTAAACTTAAGTGGTTGTTTGGTTGTATTTTTATTTTTTGTGATTTTTAGTTTTAGTTTTAGTTTTTTATTTTCAATTTCTATCTTTTTAGATAAAAACAAAAATCTGTTTGGTTATTAATGTCAATATAGTTATATTTTTATCACTGATAATAATTACATATTAGATAAAACTTAAAAATTAATTTAATTTAATTTAATTATAAAAATTAAGTAAAATTAAATTATTCATAATTCATATTAATAATTAATTTTATTTAATTAAATATATAATATTAAATTAAATTATTCATAGTTCTTATTGAAAATTAATATATTAAATAGTTAAATAATAAATGTTTAGTTGATCGTAAATTAGATTTTGAAGTAACAAAAATAGATAACAAAAATCACCTTTTATGATTTTCTTAATTTTTTAAAGCTGGAAAAAAACCAAAACTAAAAATATAAACCAAAAATTCAAATAAACAAGTTTTTACTAAATTTGAAAATAAAAACATAAAGTTGAAAATAAAGATAGAAACAAACATACTAAGTTGTTAATCATAATTTGGGTGATATGCTTAGGTGTACTGTGATGAATATCGTATTGGTCTTGATATCGGATTGGGTTCTAGTACGATACAATATCGGTATCCGTCAATATCAAGTACTATTTTGGACAATTTTTGAAATTTATAAAATAGTCCCTGAATTTTTCCAAAATTGCAAAATAGTCCAATAGTAAATTGTACTATATACTTTATAATTTTACATCAAACATGTCTAAAAAATGATAATAATAAAAATTTAAAACAAAAAAAATTATTTATTTTTATTAACATTGATTTCAAATATTTCACATATAAATAATAATTACAATTAATATGAAAAAAATTATTTTAATATTTTATTGAAATGATATTAAAATCTTATTAAATAAAGTTAAATTACATCACTTTACTCTTTCATACTTTGTGAGTATAGTTATAATCTATTTATTTTGGTTCTCAAACATTAAGAAAGTATTTGATATTTGAGTTATTTGTTGAATTTTATCAAAGAGTTTAAACTTTTATATTGAATAATTATTTAGCAAATATTGTAAACCAAAATATATATATTGTTCTTATTTATATATTTAAATAAATGTAAAAAGAGATTAACCCACCGTGGGTTCATGAATTTTATTAATTAAAACCTTATTTACTTAAAAGATCTTTAAAAATGTCCTGTATTATGTGAAAATTTTATAATATTATATTAAGTATGATTAATTAACGATTTAATATGATCTTAAAACTAAATATATAATCCTAATTAATTTGAGATACTGTGGTTACTCCCAATTAATTAAAATCATATTATCGCTCATATTACCTTAAGCTTAAATAAAGCCTAAATATTTTCATCAATTAATAAATAATATAAATAAATCAAATAATAATGCACAAATTATTTAATCTAATTTTGCATTTATAATGATCATAAATTTATATAGAAAATTTTCAATTAATCAAATATAATTTGTGCAAAAAGTAAACAATTATAATATGCATGTCAAAAACTTAAATTCCAACATAAGACATGCATAATTAAAATTAGTATTTTTCATAAAATATTAATACCCAAAAATAATTTTATAATTAAAAAACACAACATAAGGGTTAGGTCTTGATTAACCCAATTAATTACTAATATTAACATAAGTAATATTAATAAAAAAAATTTAAAAATCAACAGAGTCATCTTCAGCCTCGAGCGAAGTCGGGTGTGAACGACTGCAACCTAACAGAAATCTTTGCACCAGACTGATATTACTAATATTAGGATAAGTAATATTAATAAAAAGTAACGTGCATGGATGGATGAGGGTCGTCGATGGGAAGACGATAACCAAGCGACGAGCATGGGACATCAAAAAACCGACCATGCGACACTGCATGGATGGCAACGTCCGAAGCCATCATCTTCGTCCCTTCTCTCTCCACAGTCCAGTCACGATTTGGAGCTCTATGGAGTATCAAAAGACTATTCTCACATCCATCATGAACACATACATCGAGAATATACAATGATTCAAGCTCAACTCACATGGCAAAAGGGAAAAACCAAAAACAGAGCATAACAGAGCATGCATTCTCAGACAGTGGAAGCAAGGCAGAGGCGATAAAGGCTCTGATACCAAATGATATAAACACAGCAACATGGCATGCATCTCATACAACAATATTTACGTAAAAAACACATGCATATGAACCAATGAAAGTATAACTGAAACAAAAATACCTCCAGCTATTGCACATCGATAATCCTCTTTGTCTCTGAGTTTTTGAATCTTCTATCATTTCCTTTAGCACGGCGATAGTGTATGCTTGGTACTTGACGAGAATAAGGACCTAAAAATAATGTTTATAAAATCGTCTCTATACCTCTGCCCATCATAGAGGAGGAAGCTCAGGGGTATGTGCGATCACGTGTGCGTATGGGCAATAACGTGTAAATGGACTATAACATGAATAGTAAGGAACATTTAAAGAAGAGTAATTTTTAAAAAAATAAACATAATTTTGTAATAGTATAATAAAATAATTGACCCTTTAATTTATCATATAAAAATAACTCAATGTCATATTAACATTATTAATGTGACAAAATCTATTTAACGCATTAGCATTAAAAATAAAAATTATTTCAGATTATTACATTAAAAAATAATTTAGTAAAACTTGCCACCAACTGTCTGTTAGAAAAAGAGAGAGTTATGACAGGAAGATTTAGCCAAATAAATCGAAATTCTTGACCATCCTTACGAATCTAAATGTTGTATCAATCATTTTAATATCAAAACATGGCTAACAAGTCCTAAGCAAGACCTGTGAACACCAATTCTAGATCTATAACATCCCCAAAAAAATTTAACCCTTCTTGTGCACTAACTTTCATTTTCATTTCCAGTTTTTTCCATTCTAATCCTTTCTCTGCTAATATTTCGTCTCTAGCCCTTGCTTCCCAAGATTTTTTGCCCCCTATAACCACCACCTCCAAGTGAACAATGCATTGTCACTTTTGCTAATTCGAATCAGTTGACGACATTGTCCTCCAAGGTTGATCAAAATTAGAAACCCTAATAGACGATTCTTGTCTCTCATCCCCTCAACTACTGTATTGCCTTCGTCCACCACCATCCCACCTTAGTCTCCCTCCCCAACGAAAGCCGGAGGATTTTTCTTCTTTGGACTTCTTTGACTTTCACCCTGCAAAAAAATCCGTTGCTCAGGCTTTTTTTTCCCCTTAATTTTAGCATGCAATAAGATTTCTCTCTTCAAGACAATTTCAGCGTCCCTAACCAAATTTTGATCATAACCTCCACCTGCTTTTTAGGTCACTCACGTGTACTGCACACGCTGTAAACACTATTCACAATGTGTCGATACCTTGCATCAGTTACGTTACCTCAAAACCGAACCAGTTCGTGTAAGTTTGACAAGCGGTTTCAATCCCTTTTTAGTCATCTCTTACGAGTTACGACAAATTAATTTTCAAAATTTTTTAGCCCTTGTGAATTCATTTTTGAGTTCTCTCACGACTCTTTATAATAAGTTTGAATCGTTCTAAGCGGGCAACGCAAATCGCAGGAAACCTTGTTGGTGGAAAGAAAATTGACTACAACCATTGGGTCGTCTCTTGATAAGCTAAACCATAAGATGGAAAATGCCTACTAAAAAGAAACAAACAAGTCCGCGTCTAGCTATACTTAGCATAGGCATCATCTCGTGCCATTATCATATAGACAATATTGAATATTTTGACCCTACAAGTATATGAAATAAATTTCCGACTTCCAATCTATGAAACTGGAGTATCAAATACACACGTCATTCTCATGTAATCATGTTGTCCCAAAAGTTGGATGCGCTTCTTCCGCCTCTTACTGGATATTTCAATGGTTGTACCAGTATAAATATTGGCATAGATCCACATTACTACAATTGTAACGATTAAAACAATTACAGAGCAATGCAGAATGTCTACATGCTTAAATGTTACATATAATTCAGGATAATTGGCACACAGCCATAAAGAAAATATGCGGGAGGAAACGCCGCATTTATGAGCCACAATTGTACAATTGTCAGTGGGCAGAAATAGATGCAGCATAGGTATCACTCAGTAACAAGTGAATTACGAGATGCATTAGTCTGATGCATTCTATTATTTAGAGATTACGAAGGTTAGTTGTAGAGTTTCAGCCACAAATAGCTAACATGGAGCATTTCTTTTTTTCAGGTGCTACGGTGGTGCCATCAGTGAAGCAAATTCATTGTTGTCTTTTGATTCGGGCGTCGAGAATGTATGCCCTTCTCACTCGTTTTCTTCAAATGTGCAATCTGCAGCAAAAGGTAAATCAATTTTAATTGAATCAAATTCTTGCTTTCTGAAAATTTTTGCCATTCATGTGAACTACCTTCATTTCTAGCATCTCCTTCTCCTTTTTCAGCATTGTTTCCTGTTAAAATTTCTCGTAAGTAAATTGAACAATAAAGAGAAGGCTGCGTGCATCATGACTCTCCTCATATTCCTGCAAAGAGAAGCCTCGTACTCCCGCTCCCGCAAAGAGAAGAGCCTTGTATACGAATATGTTGACTTTTTTTTTACTTTTTTTTAAATGAAGAATAAAAACCAGCTTTATGTATTAATACTTCACCTCAAAGCAGTAAAAAGGCAAGATATTTATGTGTTTTTACACCTATATGTTGTACTTTGCACAAAATATAAAAAAAGTATGCAGTCAGTCCACAGTGGGGCTGATAAGATGAAACCCGGTTATATAAAGACCACAAAAATAGCCAAGGGAATCAATAACAACGGTTCCCTCTTTAATAGCGGAGGATTTATTTGAGGGATTATTATCTAAAGATTCAATCCATGATAATCAAATTTACTCCCTGACATGTTCCACAATTTTGCGAGATTGTTTCCTTTTCTCTTTTACATATTTTTTAGTGGTTTAACTCATGAAAAAGTTTTAGATTGAGTAACACCCTTAGGTCTCCATCAGTTTAGGAACTGAGTTTAGCAAGCCAGGGCTAGATGATGGCAAAGAAGCTCTAGCATGATAGGAAGTCAATTCTCACTCTAATAAATATTGCAAGTTGAGTTTGAGCATTGATTTCTATGGATACTCATTCTCATAGGATCATGACCGAGGAGGAAGAGTGATGAACGGTTGTCGATACATTTTCAACCGAACCCGGAAGACAGCTAGTCTTCCTATCGTTAGTTAGAAACTAAGAAACAAACAATAGGTACCTACATGGAGGACTGGAAGTTGAATATTTAGATGACTAATGATTCTGATAGATCTTTAATTACTAAAGAGAACCGGAAGCAGAATCATTGAACTAAACCCGACAGGTGGTCATCTTATGTATAAACGACTGAAAAATTTTTGTGAGTTTCACTGTGGTGACCACAGCGATGAGGAGGAGATCGGGATTTTGGGGCATAAGGCATTTAGAAGAATTAGGACTTTTTAGGATCAATTAATCAGTATAACTCCAAGAAGATACCTCGGGTGATTTCACTTGTATGTAGCAAACAGTGCTCTGGCCTATATTCTTAATTTTGGATTGGATATGATCACACAGTAAAACATGTAGGATTACCCTTGTTATTTTAATCCTAGGACAGGCAAGATTTCGCTCTAATTAAGTAGCTTGCAGCTTAGAGTTCCTTTGCCACATAGCATTCTTCTAGGTATATCTATTAATGAGTAAAAAGTTTTCATGAAAGGTTGCCATGTTTAGATGAGATCTTGACTGGAATGTTTGATCCAGATGTAATTGTGGATAATAAATTGGTCATTATTTTTGGTCGTCAGGTTTAGTGACGTGGAAACTGATTGGCATGGTTTTAGGTTTATTCACTAGTAGAAGTTTAACCCAAAATCTTGTGTTTGCTTCCAGAAGTAACTTAATTGCTCCTTCCCGGATGCAAATGTTGGTACAGTAGCATGCAAACGAGTTTTGTTCATATTCAACCGTAGATATTAAAGCAAGTTATGTACCTTTTCATGGAGGGCATTAATGGACTCCAGCTCGAGTTCCGCCTGTAAAGCAAATTGGAATATATAAAGGTAGTGGAAGTATGGACCTTGGCAACAGATTCAAGAAATACATAGAAAATAGGGAAAAATTAGGAAGTAGGACAAGGATACATGTATCAGGTGAAATTTGTGGATTCTGTAAGTGAAAATATGGGTCTATTACAGGCTAGGCAGAAAGTACCTCTACAGGGAGAAATGTTTCAGAAATGTAGGCAACAAACCAGCAGAAAATTGACTCGTGTTTTTACAATCATAAAAAATTTAGGTACATTGTTAGAACTACCATAATCCATTCAATATTGACTTCGGGCCAAGGAGACACTTCATATGTATAAATACATGGAGTACAGCATCTTCGGTTAACGGTATATTTCCGAACAGGAAGTGATAAATTTCTTCCCGATGGTATTTAGAACTATAATTCTTAAGAGTTTCTAGAAAACTTAAATTTGTATGAAGATATTTACTACAACTAGGATTGTCAAGTCTTATTTGTAACACTCAAATCGAGTTGTGAAGCTTTCAAACATGATATTGTCTCCTGTGTCACATGGTACGAGAATTCATAGATCCTAATAATACGGGAGGACAAGCAAATCAAACCGTAGTTGTTAGCCATATACTATGAACAAATGTAACTAATGAACAGTTAGGAAAAGAGTAAGAGAAAAAGCAGTTTCTGCTGCTATTTTAGCAAAAACCAGCAGTTCTACCCACATGCTTAAGATCACAAAATTAATCATGATGCAAAAACACTAAAGCAACAGCAACATATGCATGACCAACCTTTCTAGCTCTTGCTTGTCCTAGGGCAGCATGAAGTTGTTTCTCTAGCAGTAAAAGGTCGGACGCACTGAATTCGTCATTACTTGGACTGTCAACATGCCTGTCGTAAACAACAGTTTATATGTTCAGCCTTACCAAAAACCACCAATCATAGAGTAAATGCACGAAAAGTTAAAAAAGTTGCCTTTCAACTAGTTGCAATAGCTCTGTAGGTGACACCAAATTTCTAGGACAAATCTGTACAAAGAATCAACCACCTAAACCATATCAACAAACAAACAGCTTTGAATAATTTCCACTCAGCATTATTGCTTTTCATAAAGTAAACCGATAGGTTTCATAATTCTATATTTTAAAAGGTAAATATTGCTTACCCCAACATCTCCAAGACAAAGGTCAATTTCTCCGTCCAGCCGACTTCTGTAGCGCTCTAGTACCTTGGCCAAACTAGAGTAAATTTAGGTGATAAGAGATAAAATTCAGCTAAATAAATGTATGCGAAATTTAAATTCTGTCAATAATTTTTTGCAAGGAAATTTAGGTGCAAGTGCTACCATTAATAAACAAATTTTTGTTTTCAACATGGATGAAGGCTTTCAATTTATCTCTTAAGAGACTCGGAAAGTCCTTCAACATGCTGCCTTGCACTTGCCTCTGAGTCAATAATTTATGGTAAGCATACCTGGTTTGAACATACTCAAATAATCTCCTTTCACCTAACATTTACAAACTCAATTACAGCACAAGTTACAAGTTCATCTAACTTTCCATTAAACATGTGAAAATATAGCAAGTTTATACGTTTTAATGTACTTGAATCAATTATTCACCACAAAGGGCATTCAAATTTAACTTTTATGTCTAATTCAAAACTAAAATGCTCCCATTTACTCCAGGCTCAATGATGATGTGAGGAAGCACATCCTCCTCGACATATAAATCCTCCTGCTTAGATGCAAATCACATGCTTTTATATCATCCAGAATATCAATAATCCTACCAAAAACACAATATCAATGGAATTAAATTATTGTCCAAGGTCCTCAACTCTTGTCGAAGCTCTTATCTTAACATGGAAGATTCCAAATGTTCAGCATGTATCTCGTTGCAAATACAACGAATTAAAATCTTAAGTGACGGAGCAAGCCATTCCCTTGATAACATTGTGTGATTAGGGTTTTACTTTGCATGTATGTATATAGTAAAATTTGTACAAGGTTGACTAAAATTTATTTTGGTCAAAATGCAAAAGTTTTAACCTCCTACTACTGGTGTATAATTTGAGATTACATCGGGTGCGTATGGATAAAAAATTCAGGCTGTATTTCCTGTAGTGTTACTATCCAATTTACGATTGGCTTTCAAGAAAAGGCAGCATATCAAATAGATCTTACGAACCAAAATTTGTTTCCTAATGGATTGAATATGGCAGTACAATAAATATCACTTTTGGCTAAGTTTTATTTTGCTAAGATTTCTTTTGGCTAGGTTTTATTACTGCGATTTTAAAATTGTAGTCTATTGAAGTAAAGCCTCAAAAATTACTTATTTAGCTGATTTTCTAGACTATTAGCTATGTTTAATTTCGCTATAATTTTGTTTTCGTAGTTATTAATTTTTAGCAATGTTTTTTATTGTAAACAATTTTTCGTAGCAAAAAATATTGAGCAATGAAATGTTTTTTGTAGCTAAATCTCAATTTGTTCCAACTATAGGCAACGATTTTTTATTTTTGAAATTTGAGGGAAAAAAGTTTTAGCTACGAAAATATTTTCGTACCCTAAAGACGAAGAATATAAAAACATTGTAAACTACGTCATTTTTACGAGACTTGTAACCTAAACACAAATCTTGCCTCATTTTTTCCTTCTGTTTTCGTGTTCTTCTGTCTTCTGCTCCAACAAACACCTTATCTGTCTTCTGTCTTTTGGTCCAACAAATTCCTCATTTCTATTCATTGTTTTCCTCTTTGTTGTTCATGTTCAGGCTACTTGTTACTGTCTAGTGTGGGTTTGACTGCCTGATTTATAGTAAGGAGTGTCTTTTCAAAAATGCGACGTTATTTAAAAGCTGAGCATTGAGTGAGATAAGATTTATCTAAGGTTATTATTATGAGTAAGACCATTTGATGAACAAGATTCAAACTTGGCCTGGTCTGTTTCTTGAATGCTTTCTTTTTCCAATAAAAATATGGTTTATGCGAGTTGCCATAAGAGCATCTCAAGACTAACAGAATCAAAGAAGTTTCGACTTCCGGAAATCTTTCAAAGACTCGAGCTTTGTTACTTAATAGGTGTCGATACTAAATCTAAAATACAAATTTTTTAAAGTTGAAACTCAATGTAAGTGAAAGTTCCAGTTAAGCATTATCAATTATCAATGTTAAATCCTATATCCATGGTTTCACTGAGTATTTGTTATTTTTATGTTCACTATTGTTCTCCATAGACGATAGAAAATATGCAAATTTTGAGCAAAAACCTCCACACAACAGAACCTAATAATTTGGTCAGTTCAGAGTCTAATACTTGGATAAATAGCATCTTATGCAGGCCCATAAGTAGTTCACATGACAACCTAGTAATCTGGTTAGTTCAGGGTCCAATAATTGGATAAATTGCATCTTATCGGTAATCTAAAGTATAAGAACTTGGAATGATAAAGGGAGCACCAAAACAGGGCTTTTGTGCAACACTTATGAACTGAACAGGAAATCAATTTTATGTAGAATAGCCATATTAGAGCATCATGAAGCTACCTTTTACTAGTCATAATGAATAGGGTTAATTACAAAAAAAATCTCAAACATTACTCAATTTTGCAATTATAGCCCAAACTTCAAAGAGTGACAATAAAATGCTCAAATTTTTAATTTTTTCAATTATAGCTCGAACTTCAGAAAGTGAAAATAAAATGCACAAATTTTCAATTTTTTTCCAATTCTAATCTGACGTTAGTGTCTTTATTAAGTTTGCTGACGTGACTTGTCATGTGTTCCAAAAATCCTAATGATTAATATACGTCAATTAAAATTGATGTAACAAATGAAGATTAATGAAACGACGTAGTTGTTTAAAAATGACCTAAATTAGATTATGCAGTCTCAACGACCTCACACTCTAATTCTAATTTTTCCCTTAGTTTTTAGTTTGTTATTTTGAACCCCTTATCTTTTGATTTTCAAATTATGCAGCCCCGACGCCCTCACAATGAGAAAATCAGAAAAACGAACTGAAAACAAAAAGCTTGTTGGTGCAATACGCTACAATGCAAGAGTAATTTGGGACGTCAAAAGAACAAACAAAAAACAAAACGCTGAGAGTTGAGAGAGAACAAACAGATAACGAATGACTGAGGCTACATAAACTGATTTAGGAATTCCATTTTTAACAACGATATCTTTTCATTAAGCTATTATTTATTGTGTTAATTTTAGCTGACGTGTATTAATAGTTAAGGTTTTTGAAACACGTGGCAAGTCATGTCAGCAAATTTAACGTAGATATTAATGTCAGGCTAGAATTGAAAATTTAAGCATTTTATTGCCACTTTTTGAAATTTGGGTTAATGAATATATGCATATACACTTAACTAAATTTATAGGTTTCATCATTTTGAATTGTTTTGGTTTCAGTTTTTTTTCCTAATTTCAATTTATTGATGAGGTTAATCTTCGGAAAGGACTTGGATTTGGGAAAATGTGTCGATATTATTTTTGACTAAACAAAGGACTTGGATTAGAAAAGAGGATCTCATTTGTTTTTATCCTTTCACAAGGAGTCCTTTCCTTCTTTGTATGATAGCAAATGTTTACGTAGAAATTTATCCATAACAAAAATCTAATATTTTAAAAATTAGATTGAAAATTATACGATAAACTAAGAGGTTTAAAATTTAAAGTTGAACTAATACTAAACCTTCATAAAATTGATATACAGTAAAGATAAAACAAAGATGAATTTTTTGAACTAAAATTAAAGAGGGAAACTATTGTTGACCATCTAAGAGGTTTAAGTTTAATCAAAGAAAGAGATTGTCAAATTAAAATCAACTATTTTACTATAGTTTATACAATCAGTTAGTTTAACAAATCACTCAATTTTTATCGATAAAAGTATTAGGGCATGAGTTGTTTGTATATACAGGAATTGTTAGCTAGATAAACATAGGAGCAATTTGTAAAGGAATGATTGAGTAATTATAGGAGTTTGTTATAATTTTCCTAGAATAGAATTCTTTCCGAGTGCAATTGTATCTGTATATATTATCCCCACATGAGAGAAGAACGATGCTACAATTTTTACTCAAAAAGTATCATTATTTGCATGGTATTAGAGCAGTGCTAAATTTAACTAAGCCTTGAACTGAAACCCTTTCTCTTGTTCCAGCAACAACAATAACCCATCCAACACAACCAATTATCATCCAATAAGACAATTCTACTTTTCCCATATATATTATGCTCGATGAGACTAATTACACACCATGGTCTCAACTTATGGAGATGCAAATGGGAGCATGTAATAAGGTTGGATATCTCACTAGAGCAGCAAAAAAACCTACACCTAAAAACCCTAATTTTGGGACATGGATTATTGAAAATCAAAGAGTAAGAAGTTGGCTTATTGAATCAAGGAGTCTGTGGCTAACGAAACACTTTATTTATCTTTTCACAACCAAAGAAATATGGGAGGTAGTGTCGAAAATTTTCTATGATGGATCTAATGAAACTCGTCTTTTTGAATTGAATCAGAAATCTTTTTTTACAAGGCAAGATGGTAGAATAGTATCGACATACTACAATGAACTTGTGGCTATTTTTCAAGAAATTGATCAAAGGTCGACTTCTCAAGAAGGGACTATTGTAAGAGTAGTTTAGATGCATTCAGCAATGACTAGGCTCAGAGTTCATATTTACCAAGTGGACTTGATTATGAATTTGATCCGATTTTGGGAAAGATCTTACACAAAGACCCAAAACTTGACTTGGCGAGCACATATGCATATGTCAATTTATAATCTTTAACACCAGCTTTAAATCTAACACTTGCTTTAATCTCTGTTTGTAGTGACATAAGTCCCTTCCTATAGCTCATGAATTAAGAATTATCACAGTAACAAGGTCTCCTAGAGGATCTCGCTCAATCTCTGAACATTTAGTGATGCTGGCTAATCAAACCCAACAAGGATCATCACGTGGCTCGGGAAAGAATCGTAAAAATCAATCTTCTAGAAAGTCTAATTGTCTTGTGTGTGCTTATTGTGGTAAATCAAATCACTTGAACCAACTTCGTTATGAAATCATTGGCTATCTTGACTGATGGGATTTTTCGAAAAAAACATGAAAGACAGTTATTGGAAACGCTATGGTCGCATCTATGAACAAAGTGGAGTCAAAAGTTGAGGAAAAATCAATGCCTATGGCAAATATTTCCCATTCAAATATTGTGGGTAAGGTAAATACTTTCTCTACAATTTCTAGACAAATATATGGATTGTTGATACAAGTACATCTAATGGTACATCTGATCATATCATTAGAGATTCTAATCGATTACGATCTATCAGCCCATCCCTTCAATCCATTGTTTCCATTACTGATGATAGTATGAGCTCTATTTTTTAGCAAGGATATGTTACCTTGTGTGATACTCTTACACTAAGTCTTAGTTGCGTCATCCCCTGAATATAACCTCTTGTCCTCTTAAATGTATTGTAACTTTTTGGTCTTCATTATATGATTTTTAGGATATTTTGACTCGAAGGACTCTTGGTTATGGTGTTAAATGAGACAAAATATATTACTTGGAATTAACAAAGAATGGAGGAAAAAAGTTCAACCATGTATATCAAACATAATCTAGAAAACTTCGAGAAAATGTCTTGTTATGGCATCAATAATTAGGTCATCTTTCGTTTGGATATCTTAGGAAATTGCAGCCACATCTTTTTTTAAACTTAAGTGATTCAGATTTTTATAGTAACGTTTGTGAGCTGGAAAAGAGCCATCGTGTTCCTTATTTGCCTAGTTTAAATAAAAGTTATGAACCATTTGCAGTTATACATTTGGCTGCATGGAGAGTTACAAAAATATTATTTAAGGTTAGACACTTTATTACATTTATTGATGAATATACACATATGACTTAGATATCAATACTTCATAAAAAGAGTGATGTTTGTGCATCATTTCAAGAATTTCGCAAAATGTTGAGCACTCAATATCAAAAACAAATTCAGGTTTGGCAAATTGATAATGGTATGGAATTTATGGATGCCTCTCTTGGGAAATTTTTTGAGTGAGAATGGAATTCGACATCAAACCTCGTGCACTTATACATTGTGATAAAATAGCTCGACTGAAAGGAGGAATAGACAAATATTAGAAATGGTTCGTGCTTCTCTCTTTGGGATGAACATGCCACAATTTTATTGGGAAGTGGCATTAAAATCTGCAATTTATGTCATCAATCGATCACCATCTCGGGTTTTCTATTTTTAAACTCCTCAATAGAAAAAGCAATCCTTACTTTTAATTTCTCATCTTCCCAACCTCAAGCCTCGAGCCTCGAGCTTTTGGTTGTATAGTGTAGGATCATATCCCTAAGACCTTGGGAACCAAACTTGACTCTTGTGCAAAGAGGTGTGTTGTTTGGATGTTCAAATTTTCAAAAAGGGTGTCAGTGTCATGATCCTCAAACTAAAAATTTGCATGCAACTTTGGATGCCTCTTTTCAAGAGTTAGAACCATATTATTCAAGGGGAGCTTTAACATCTTCCCTTCAGGGGGAGAATGTTGGTGAAGGGAATATGTTACAAAACATAAAAGGAAATGTAGATAAATGCTCAGAAATGGATGGAGTTAATATCTTGCCAAATTAAATCACTTTTTAAGGCAATGTAGAACTAGACAATGTTGATAACAATGACACCCATGAAGAATGACCCAATAATACATACTTGTCTACTTTAACAGCATTAACCAAAAGGTCAATTCTCAAGTCCAGTATCTAATAATTCTAGTAGAGTTTCTTGTTCCTCTTGAAACTCCAATTCCAAGATACATAGATCGAACAAAAGTGTACTAAAGAAACAGTATGAACCTGATCTCAAAGCCTATGCCAAATATCCTATCAATAATTATGTTTCTACTCAAAAATTGTCCAAGTCATGCAATTGTTGTTAATCAATTATACAGTGTTTCTATTTCTAGTGTTTCTATTCCTAGTAATGTGCTAGAATCCTTGAATGATCCCAAATGGATTATGGTAGTGAATGAAGAGATTGTTAGAATTTACAATAGGCCTACAGGCCCATACGAGAAGGAAAGTTAGATCACATACAAGTCTAAGTGAGGTTCCATCCTAAAACCAATTGGTCATAGGTGGAGTAGCCCACTAGATTTATATATTAATCTTATTTCCTCTCTTTCTCTAATGTGGGACAAACTCCCACTCTTTATATTTCAATATATTTCAACAGAAATGGAAGCCTTGCAAAGGAATACGTGGGAGCTTGTTTCATTACCTAAAGGAAAGAAAACAATCAGATGTAGATGGGTATTTATTGTGAAACTTAAGTCTAATGGGAGCGTTGATAGATATAAAGCAAGGCTAGTTGTAAAGGGAGTTTCCCTTACGTGATCGACCAACCCCAATTTTAGTTATTTCAACTACAATAAATGATCTTTCAAATTGATCAAGACTCTCCAATTCATGGTCGCCTCTCTATGTCACTAGTTGTTGCTTTATTGAATTTGCTTCATTAATAAGCTCACGATTTGACTTTGATCATTATGGACTAGTACCAAGATAGGGTCTTAGACAGGCGGATCTAGTTTTAACAGCCAGCACAGTAACCATGAAAATGGCTCCTTCTTTAGTGTGATTATATGAACAAATATCTGAACCCGAATATGTTATTGCTATGGGAGCATGTACAATTATAGGGGGATGTTTAGTATTAATTCTTATAGTACTATTTGGGGAGTTGATAAGCTAATTCCTGTAGATGTCTATTTGCAGTAGTTGTAGAATTCTTTCACAAAGTATCAATGAGGAGAAGTCTTTCTTACTAGAATCTTCCCTACGACCGTAAAGTTCATCAAAGGATATCTATTCTACAACACTAAGAATGCTTACAAATGAATAATCAGTCTTGATTTTTTTTCCTAAGGAAGTTCCTCATTCTTTGACTTGAAAAGGGGACTTAGGGGTTCAAGAATGAGATGTTATACAAAAGTATGGCGTAGATTACTAAGAAACCTTTGCACTAGTAGCAATATACAGTCTGCATTCTTATCTCTATAACAACAAATTAGGAATGGCCCCTTAAATAGTTCGATGTTAAGAATGCTTTCCTCAATGAGGATCTAGAAGAAGAGGTATACATTGAGTTGTCATCAGGTGTGAAACTTGGTTCGTCAAGCATAGGACAAAAATACTTCCTATGTATCGAAGTAGTAAGGATATATCAAGAAATTTCTCTTTCATAAAGAAAAAATGAACTTGATCTCTTGACTGAGACTAGAATGCTCGCCTGCAAACTAGCCAAATTGCTTATAGAAATGAATCATAAGCTTGTAATCTTCCAAAATAAAATTCCAACAGATATGGGGCGCTATCAACAGGCCAAAATATAACCTATGCGGTGAGTGTTGTTAATCAATTTATACATCAGCCGAGTGAAGTACACATGGATACAGTATACTAAATCTTGAGGTACTTGAAAGGCGCTCTAGAAAAATGTTTGTCCTTCTCAAAGAATAGTGTTTTTAATATTGAAGCATACACAAAGCGGGTTAGGCCAACGATTAAACAACTAGAAAATCTACATTTAGTTATTTTATGTTTGTGGATGGAAATCTTGTAACGTGAAAAAAGTTTTTGCAAACACTACAAGAAAACAACACAATTCGCGACGTTTTATTGAAAAAAAGTAACTGAATGTGAAGAGTTTTCGTGACGTTTTTTTTAAACGTCAATAAAAGTTCGAATTTTCCATGACGTTTTGGAAAAACGTCGCGGATTTGTAACACTTTTTGCGACGTTTTTTTATTAAAATGTCACGAAATAAAAACCGCGACATTTTGTTGAATAAAACATTGCGGTTGGCATTTGCGTTTAATATTTAAAAGTAACACACACCATACACCGTTTACCCTAAAGCCCTCTCTGTAGTTGTCCATCCTTCTCATCTTCTCTCTATCCTGTCATACAGATTAGGGTTCTTCGTTTTGAAGGCTAGTGTTTTCCTTCTTCCGTATAACAATTCCATTCCCATCCCTTGCATCTTCACTCGACTAATAACCCTCTCTTTCTAGCTCTGTTTGCGATGGAGAAGAAAAAGTTAGTGATGTGCTTTGTATCTACTATACTGATCTTATGCGGTGTTGTAGTGCAACTTAGATCTAACGCATCAGATCATCGTTACAAAGTAGCTGATGATGTTTCTCTTTATGCCAACAAGGTCGTGCCGTTTCATAATCCCAGGTTTGTGTTCTTCAATCTCTGCTCTTTGATTTATCAAGTTTATCGATTTGAGTTTTGATTTAGTTTGTTGATTCAACTCAATTTGGGTGTGTGAGGATTCTTCAGGTTGGGGTTTTGAATCCAATAATTTATGAAATTGGGATGAAAATGAGAGTATGGAGGTGGATCTGAGCTCACTGGGGGTTTGGATTTGTTTTATTAGTTAGATTAATTCACTTTTTGTAGTTTTTTAGATATTTTTTTGGGAATGCGATATATTTCTGTTATTGGAATGTGGCAGGTTGGTTGTTTTGTTTTAGATGGTGTTGCAGATTAAAGAGCTCTCTCATTTTACTTATCCTTAAATTGTTCACTTCTTAATTTCAGATAGAAGTATATCGGCACTCAATTTCTTTTTGCCTTTTATCTATTCCTTAGAAATTCAATTCAGTTTACCCACAATTAAATAACTTTGGAACTAAAGCTGAGCTCAATGAAGTAAAAGAGGCAATTGAAGTGGTCCTGAGATGGGGTTGGGGGTATAACAAGAACTTAGAAGAACAAGCTGCACAACTTCATATGTTAACTGGCTGGTCACAAATAGTTGAGGTCCATTTCTAAATACCTGAGATTCACATATGTTCTTTTAATCTCTGCTACTGCAGGATGATGTAATATTTGATAATGATTCTGGTTTCCTTTTCTAACCATTTGACCATTTTGATCCACAAACTTATTTTTTCAGGTTTCTGCATCGAAGAAAATATCTTCACTTGAAAATCGATCCGAGATTTTGTATCAATAAGGCTTTATTTGTACAATGTTTAAATAGACCAGTTATTTACATGACTTTGAGGCTTCACAATTTTTAGTCTTTATTGTAATTTGTGATGTAGTTGCTTCATAATTCAGTTTACTATTTCGTTTGCTCTAATTTTCATATGATCTCCTCAGATAATAAAGGATGCAACACAAGGTAGTGAACCTGGGAAGACAATTACGCTCTATGTTTTAGAGTCTTTGATTAGTATTGACGATAAAAGATAGAAAAAGTCAGCTTCAGAGTAGAGGATTTTTACGATCTTGCTTTATGGGTTTCTTACTAAAGATGTGTATAAGCTTCTTTATTATTTGGATTACAGTAATCTTTTTGCTAAAAACTTTGAATACTTCAATTGCTATTTCTTTTTTTTTTATCACATAAAAGTTGATCAGTATGTTTCCTTATAGCAAAGTTGATAATTATTTCCAACAACTATCCACCTCTTTGGAAGCCTGAGATTGAATACTATCTTTCTTTAGATATATATGCTCATATTGATATATTATATACTTACGACTATTTGCTATATACTTATGACGTTCTTTTGATATTAATTAATGTATCATGACATGTTTGTAAATTGAAATTAAATAATACATTGTCTGTAAGTATGAAATTCTTGTAATACATGAATAATTATTAAAATTAATGATATACTAAAAAAATTGAAGAATTATTAAATAAATAAAATTCATAAATAATAATGAATAGTTATTAAACAAATAAGATTTTTTAAAATTTGTATTTTAAAAAATAATTATTAAAATTAAAAAATTATTAAATTAAAATGATTTTCGAAAATGGAAAAAATAATAATTAAAAAATAATAAAACTATCTGCGACGTTTTTGTATAAACGTCAAAGAAAACTTTCCGCGACGTTTCTTAAAAACGTCGCAGAAAGTCCAATCTTTCAGTGACATTTTTTAAAATGTTACGGAATGTCAGTGTTTTCCGTGACGTTTTACACAAAACGTCGCGGAAATTCTTTACCTACACCACATTCCGCGACGTTTTTTATGAAAATTTTTAAAACGTCACAAATTGTATTCTGTGACGTTTTTTGACATTATGTAACATTTTAAAAATGTCGCAAATTGCCTTGTTTTCTTGCAGTGAAAATCAATTACAAAAGTTGAGTTTCGAGTTATAGCTCATAAAATATGTGAGTTACTATGGATTTAGTGTATTCTATTGTATTTAAGAATTGAGCATACAAAACCTATGAATCTTTATTGTGATAATAAGGATACAATGGAGATTGTACAGTTGCACAGAATCCTGCACAACATGATCATACCAAACATGTTGAAGTTGGCAAATATTTTACCAAGGAAAAGTTAGATAAAAAAAATTATTCAGTTTCCTTTTGTCAAGTCAAAATATCAACTTCTTGATGTTCTTACAAAAACAATTTCAAAAAAAAGCATTTCATAATGCAATTGGCAAGTTGGGCATGTTAGACATTTATGCTCCAACTTGAGGGGAAGTGTAGATATGAGCTATTTGTATATACAAAGTAAATATAGGAATTGTTGGCTAGATAAACATACAAGCAATTTGTTATGGACTGATTGAATAATTATAGGAATCTATTCTAGTTTTTCTTGAATAGAATTCTTTCCAAAGTGTAATTATATTGGTATATATTACCTTCTTATGGGAGAAGAATGTTGCAATTTTTACCCAAAAAATATCATTGTTTATAGTTATTAAAGTAGATTGAAATTTTGACTCATTTAAAGCTTTTAACAAATTAATTCATTTTTTTAATCATCGCAAAGATATACCTATACTAGTGCATTTTAGTAGTCATATTAAATAAAAGTAATTATTTTAAAGTTTTATATTTTATTATTTATGATATTAATGGCCACTGAAGTTTCTCAACTGACAGTTATATAACTTCTTCCGTTTAACAATTTATAGACTAACTAAATCTCCGAATGTATCCTTACCAAATTCCCATGAAACATATGCTTGTCTTGAAATTTATCCAAATCCATCTTTTGAACGGTTGAAGGTGTAACTAGTAGGCACAATTAAGTAAAGAACAGAAAAGAACTATGACTTATCATCATCTCCATGTAAATCCAAAATGATCTGCTTATAATTATCAATGCAAACTTTTTCTGTGTACTTTCTGGCACCTTAAAAATATATAAATGTTACTCTTTAATATAATAAAGCAACTATCTACTTCATCAATTGCCTCTCTCAAGACCTTATCCTCCAAAGTTGACACTATTACACTTTGCGCCATCAACAAAGCAACTATCTGCTTCATCAGTTACCTCACCTTATCCTCCAAAGTCGACACTATTAAACTGTGCGCCCTCAACAAAATCTTTTCCTTGTACAAAATCCTCCATTCTACTAGAATGGCTCTTACCTTCACCTTCCATAGAATAAAATCATCTATTCATTGAATTTTTCAATCCAACTGGTGCAAAGATATCTTGACAACAAACTTTGAACTTCACGAAGACAATGTACGCTTTAATACTAATTATTGTCACTTCAATGCTCTAATACCAGTAGTATAATAACAATTACTCTGATAACAATTATCACACAAATAAAAACAATAAAATAATAAACAAGAAGGCAAAAGAACACCAAAAAATTACGTTATTCGATCAATCTATGAGGCCCACGTTCACGAATAAGGAGATAATTTTTTCTTACTCTGAAAAAATAATACAAAAAAAAGTGTGATAATTACATCTTTAGATAAAGACTATTTCCAGAAGTTATTTTTTGGATCTTATTTACAAAATCATTATTAAATTATTTATAAAATAAAATTATCTATAAGAAGTTAAAATGAAATGGAGCCTTATTAGTATTACAACAAAAGTCTAATGTTAATAAAATCTTATTTTCGCATATACCTAAAATCATTGATTTACTTAAGATTACCAAAAGCTTAAGATTACTAAAATTTTATTTCAATACAATTCAAAACATACTTCATAATATTTTTCATTTTAGTGGACCTACAAGCTAAGAAAACTTACCAAAAGCACCAAAATATTTATCTATATAGTCTGTCTGCGAAGGCAAGTTATATTAATCGCCCGAGTCCAGCTTGACAATAAGGGATGAGTGTAATTTTCCAGTAAGTTCCCGGGAAGCTTACACGCAGAAATTTGTTTATTGACTTCATGAGATAGCTAAAAGAATATGTGTAGAAGGAAACATGCAAATATTGAAAAGGGCTTTGATGACGAACTTAAATTTAGATGCTCAAGAATGATCTTTGTAAAGTCTTAAGATGCCAGATGATGTTTTACCAGTTTTCATTTGCTACAAAGGAGCGTGATTATCCGTTTGTTGGTTCAATAATCAATCTAGAACCAAAAATGTTGATTGAGATCTAGAAGTAACAAAGAAAAGAACAAATGAAGTGTCACTAGTAGAAAGAGCCAAACAACAGGTGATTTACCACACTAGACATCTGATTATCCTGTGACAGATCGATATACATATTCAGTTATAGGAAACATCAGACGGCTCAAGAGACGAGAACTTCTCCTCGAATATCATTGTTGTTACATACACCTCTAACTTTCAATTTTTGTAAGAGAAAAAAAATAATAAAATCGAGTTAAACGTTTTGCAACGCAAATGGAATCCAGACCAATAAACGAAAACTATTTTCAGAACTTTAAACGTACAAATTTGTAAAAAAAAAGCATTGTATAAGAATGTCAAAATTTGTTGAGTACTTGGATTTGCCCTTAGCAAAATAACAAATAATATATCAATTACCTTCCGCATAATTTTCTGGTCGCCAACTTTTTAGAGTTTAACGATCTTTTTCCGTTAGAATTTTATGAATCAACATTCATACATATAAATGTTCATTATGTTAAAAACAAAGGATTTTCAAAGGAAAAAGATAAACATAACGAAGTTGGGAATATGTGAACCAAAACTAACAACATTGCGGCTGGTATGCATCGTGAACATATTCAATTTCTAATTGCTTCTTAAACCACTAATGGCATAGTGTCCATAAGAATGGCATATATAAAAAGAACCTTATAAGATGGTGACAAAGGAAATTTTATTTAACTAACAAAAGTTATGGTGCTTAATTTTTTTCGAACTGGAGATAATACTAATATTTGCATAATTGATTAGGATACCAAGAAGCATTCGTATATCATTAAGATACCCTGGAATCCTTAGCTTCTAAGTTTAGTTATTCTAAGTTATAATTAACACCGTTTATAGTTGTCTCGCTCAAGGCATTGCTACCCACTCATAAAATTACAGTATATTACAATCGGTTTGGGCATGTAATAACCTTGAAACATAGCACGCCATCTATCAACAGATGGCCTATATCACATTGGCGGAACCATGAGTCCAAAACTTGCATATCTTAAGTAACTCCATATTCATTTTGAGTTGACGTACCAGAAGCATATCATGGATACTTCTGTTGATATGATAAAGCTTAACCCTTAACCGATGTTGCATGCTGTTTAATGGAATTAGTTAGGAGAATTGGAAAACGAACAGAAATCATCTGCACTGTGTAATACAGTTGAAAAGGTGATTTATGACGGTTGACAAGTGCAGAGAATCAATATACGTATTCTGCCAAAGATACGTGGCAAGGTCACATGCAACCGCATGATAGGCCAAGGAAACCAACAATGATGAGTAATTGAGAAACCAACAAGAAAAGTGAATCAAGGATTTGACGGAGAGCCGGTCGTCACTTGGCGGATGTCAGTAGATGATCGACGGAGTACTTCAAAGGCTTCTTACGGAGTGCAATTGCAAAGTGACCATACGAAAGGACAGCAACAGGATTCTCGAAACGGTACAAAATGAGATGAGGAAGGCAGACCGAAGGTAATCAGATATCCAAATAATGAAATTGAAGTGCGATTACGAAGAAAAGACGGCGAGTCGTGATGAAGCACAAAATCCCTAAAAATTAAGAAGGAAGAAAGAATAGGTGTGCACGATGAACAGAAAAGACCAAAGTTCTAGCACTGTTAGTCAGCAGTCAGTAGGTTACCTAAGTAATATACGGGCGGCCAGCTACTCATAACCGACGTAGTTAGTATATAGCTAGCTAGCTAAAAGAGTATGGCATGCGACAAGATAGCTTAAAATAAGCAACAAAAGGAGGAACGAAGTTGTAAGTTCAATTGTTCACGATAATTGCGCTAATAGAATTGTACACCTGAGCTAATAATACTCGAAAAGTAAAGGGAACGTACCTGTCGCCGTTAGAAAACTGATAGAGCTTGCCGCGACTGGAGAAGACGAGGAGAGCTACTTTGGCGTCGCAGAGAACAGAGAGTTCGAGAGCCTTCTTGATCAGTCCATTCCGTCGCTTCGAGAAGGAGACTTGACGGCTGCTCTTGTCTTCGATCCGCTTCATCTCCAACTTCCTCCGCCCCATTATTCGCCGGCCGGTGGGATTTTGCCCTAATTTTAGCTTCACAGTGAGCTTTCTGTGAGACACAAGAAAGTACGGGACTCGGGAGAGCGAGCTTGGTTGAAAACAAAGAAAAAAACAGAGAGAGAAAGCTTTGTAAGGAGAGAAATTTGGACTGAAATTGTAATGAAGGGGGCGAGTGAGTTTCTTTTAAGTGTGTCAATACGGAGAAAGAAAGAAAGTCGGTGGGTGTATGGTGGATAATTAGGATTTAAAGCAACGTGTTATGTATTGACACGTGGATTTTGTTGAACATCAATTATTATTTTACGTGTATTTGATCCTGTCCTGAACTAAATCTCTATTATTCAAATAAATGTATTTTATTGACAAACGAAGACCGAGTCCCTTCAAAATATTAAAAAATATTTTTATTATTTATTTCATTCATCTTAAATAATTAAAACATTTAGTTAATACAAAATTCAAGTATAATTCCGGACCATATTTTATAGATTTTAGAAGTAGGTATAATTTTATATTAATATAAATTAGTAAGTTGGGATAAGTTATAGTTGGAGGTTGATTGCACCCTGCAGTAAGAAGGACACGTGGATGTAATTAATATTTATTACTAGTTAGGGAATGCTTCAACCGCAGTGACTAACTAAAGTACTAAAAATAGAAAGCAGAGAGAGAGAGAGCTGCGCCTCCTTTTTCTTTGGGCCTCTTCTGAGTTCTGAGTCCGACTGGATAAGGAGAGGGAAAGGAAGTCTAAGCCTAAGGATGGATGGTTAGTGCTTCTCTTAGAACGATAATGGTCATTAGTCATTAGTCATTACTCACTGTCGGGTTGCTTTCGATCATTTCTCTCTGTCAGTGTTGGTACTGGATCTATCATAATCACTGCCAAAATTCTACCTTTTTACTCAGAAAACATCTCTCTGGTCCTTTATCAAAAACCGAGACAACCACCTCCAAAGTTACACCCAGAGGAAACTAGTCGGATTTAATTAAATTGAACTGTTTTTAATACTATAATTAAAAGTAATAGGAAATAAGATATACTAAAAGCTCTAATTATAAAATCCTTTTAACTGGAAATTTTATCACTTAGCCATTAGATCAATTATATTTTATAAGACAGAGTAATGATTTACTAAAAAAGTTTATAGTCATAAGCTAATGGTCTTACTAATAAGAATAAGGTAAGAAATGTGATAATAAGGAGCAAATTAAAAGTAGCTAATATTATAGACAAATTAAAAGCGATAAGATTTCGGTGATTTTGACGTGTCAAGAGAAGACACTTGGACATTCCAGTGAGAAGATATAAGAGGATCGTACTCAAAAATTGTAAGAAAAAATAAAAAGGTCTAAGAAGAATTTAGAGAAGGTGATCAAAAAAGATATGACAATATTAAAACTAACTGAAAACATGAACCACAATAGAAAACTTTGACATGCTAGAACTCAGGTAAAGAATCCCTCATAAAAAATCCTAATAGTTCTCTTATATTTTTAACTCTTGTCTATTATAGTTAATTAAGTGATTATTATTATTATTATTATTATTATTATTATTATTATTATTATTATTATTATTATTATTATTGTTGTTGTTGTTGTTGTTGTTGTTGTTGTTGTTGTTGTTGTTGATTTATTATGTTTATCTTTATTATTATCATTAGTGTTGTTATTGATGTCGTTCTTCTTCTTCTTCTTCTTATTCTTCTTCTTCTTCTTCTTCTTATTATTATTATTATTATGTCTATGAGTATTAATGGTAGTATTATTATTATTATTAACAATGGTATTTCTATTATTATTAGTATTATTTTTATTTATATTTTCACTATTATTTATATACTAGTTATTTTTATTATATTTTGTTGTTGTTATTGTTGTTGTTGTTGGTATTAATATTATTATTAATAATAATAATAATAATACTAATAATAATAATATTATTATTATTATGTTTATGTTTATGTTTATCTTTTTTATTTTATTTTATGTTAATTTTATTGTTTTTTAAGTTTCCTTTTATTTATTAGTTATTATTTATTTTTATTTTCATTTTCATGTAAGTTATTTAAAAACAACCTCTCTATTAATTAAATGTAAGGTTGCACACTATTAGACTTCTCTAAACTTCACATCTCATTAGAAGTTTCAATAACAGGCCGTTTGGAAACTTTCGAACCGGATTCATTGACGAATTGGATTCAATTACAATTGTGGTATTAAATTAAATTTGATTTATACTGTTTGGAATAAATCTATAAATATTAGAATTTAATTTAATTACATTGTTTGGAGCACAATAAAAATGAATTCTACTACTTCATATGACTTTTTTATCCTTAACTAAAAATAGTATGTAATCAATGTGTGTGTTTTGTAATAATTTGTATATTTATGATGTGTATATTTGGAAAAAGAATTTTTTATATTTTGAAAAGAATTAGCTATTCAATTCACACACCAAATCGCACTATTTGATATGTGAATTGAATTTATAAAGAAAATGAGATTCAATTATGTGGTTGAATTCAAGTCATCTCTTTTTTAGTATTCTAAATGCATAAATTAAATTTATTTACATAAAATTAATGAATTCAATTCAATTCAATTATTGTTTATGTTTAACTTTAAAAGTAAAATTACAAAAATTTAACTTATTTCTAGGGATTGGGTCGTTGAATTCTGTTGGTCGAAAAATAATGTGTTCCAAGTTAGTAATTGTGCCAAGCAAAGTAATAGTGGCTTTGGTGTTTGGATCTAAGACGAAGAAGGACGTTTAGGTTAGGCCCATTTACTTACTACACGGGTGACGGTTCAGACGCAGGCTTAGATCGAAGACAGACAGCTAGAATCTGAGCCTTGCCGGGCTGATGTGATATCATGAGAACTGTTTTAGTTACAAAAGCCTTCAAATGGTTTAACATCAGATGCAAAGATGACAATTATTCTCCAAACACAACAGCAGCTGAAAGAAGAAGAGCAGTGCTGGGATACATACACACAGAGACATATGAGTAGTCCCATGTTCTAAATAATAAATAACACAGATAGTCTACTACAGCATATAAATATATAGTTCCATATCCTGGAATGGCATTGGCATGCAAGAGATAAGTCTGGTGATTAGTTCTAAGACAGCTTGCATACAGTCTTGCTTATGGTCATGGTAACCATCCGGTCATGTAATTATTCACACTTGGCCCAGCTGTGACTACTGCTATTTGATCAGCAGGCTGATACCTGCAATCAATCACATCAATATAATATAGTTAGATCATGTTTCCAACCAAAGATCTATGATGGCCTCAAGTTTTCATTTGGAAAAAAGCATTCACAGATTATTATGCATACCCAATATGTAATGTGGGTTCACACTCCAGTGGATGGAAGAAACCATCTGCCTGAGGTTGACCTGGTGGGCGGCCATAACCTACGTCTTCTGCAGTTGGATTCAACTGGAGTGAACTTAGCTGGTATCCTTCCATCAACTGCCAAAACAAGAAACTGTCATGCTCTTGCAATAACCATGAAAAAGCTATTTCAGTAGCCAATAAATTAATTTTTCCAGTCAAAGTTAGAGCCGTAACTAACCCTTTGTTTCAAGGTTTTATTTGCTTCATTCAGCAAGTGCTCCTGCTTATATGAGCATGTATATAAACTTTTGGTGAGGATTCAGTGAAAAGAGGCAAAAACTATGAAGATATCACCATTATTACCTTACGTTGAAGATCAGTAAGCTGATCCAGCATGTATTGTGTCTGCAACAAAAAAAATGTAATGGAAATAAGATGTTTTTCTGTTAACCTGATGGAATATTTCTTTCGAGCTTTGCTTGTCAAATATTTCACGATAAGTAGTAAAGAGTTTGCATTAGCAATAAAAATAGCTAAGAATTTTTTCTATGTATTCTCATGTTTCTCGAGGAATTTCATTCTACTGTACAAAGATGTGATACCAAGTTTATCTTTTCCGGGCCATTATCAAATCACTGACAGTATCATCTGAAAAATCTCATCAGATGTTAATGGTTTGGAGGTGGTACCCGTGTTGATCTAATCTGCTTCAAGGAAGAATCAAGCTGTCTTTCAAGTGATTCAAGCTCCTTGCTGTTTAGAGGGCCAAGATCTTCTCCCAAGAGATTCCTAGAAGTAGTACTCATATTAGCACTATTCATTTCTTCATTAAATAAGGACTCTTATTTGGAGAAGACCATGATTTCAAAATCATAATAGAAAGGATTATAGTTTACCTTTGTGATCTTTGGAGGGCTTCATATCGTGCTTTAAGCTTCAGATATTCCTGCTGGCTACTTAACTCCTGCTACATTCGCATAAAAAACATTTACTAAAACCCGGATACCTAAAACTTTGTAAGTGCCACATAGTATCCTAGTTGCGTTTTCAACACCCTGATCAATTAACAGAATCGATGATTTGGAATGCATCTTACTCTGGCTATCTTCATTCAGTTGGTCATCATATTCAACTGTAGTAGATTTAGATATAGTTAGATAAAAACCCTTCAACGACCTCAGACCATACGAATCAATGGTGGAGGGGGATTTTGTAGTTATTAGATCCTGGTTTAAATTCTTCTATAATTTGTGGAGAACTTAAGGAAACTGTTGAAGTTTATCATCTTCAGTCACGTTACGTTGAGAATAATGTTATGTACGTTAACAATAATGTTGACATGATTCAGATCATTCATATTTCATTTGCCAGGACTATTTAGAGGAAGGTTTAAAATAGTCAACTATGTGTGCTTTATCGAATTTCAAGTAATTAAAAAAAATTGTGTTCAATGTGACCACTATTACAATCATAACAAATTAGAATAGCCTAATTACAGTTATCAAAACCATTACACCAAAATTGTGGTTATGGACTCAATTTGTAACTTTGATTAAGAAAGAACAAATACATATATATTCACAATATCAATATCATATATGGTGCATCAATTTTGATGGCCGGTGTTTAAATATATAGTTGGAATCATCATTTATATGTAAAATGGTTTTACTAGATAATATAATAGATATGGATTATCATTTGGAAGTTGAATTAGAAAAAGTAATAGGAAATAGGATGAATCTACCAGTGCCTCCCTTGCTGACACATTTGTCTCGGGTGCTCCATAGTTGCATTTTTGGTACCTCTCAAGAGTTTTGAGCATGCTACTTAAAAAAAGAGAAAAACAGCTGTTGGTTAGTATAGTTACTTCAAATGAAGCACAAAGGTAAAAACATTAGCTAAATCTTCACAAATAATATAAACTCGTGCACGGGAAAGGAATTACGAGGAAGATTATAATTTAGAATTAATTAGCACTTCCATATAATTCTGCCATCACAACTGAACCAAAATCTGATGATTTAAACATATCATATGATACGAATTTTTTAATCAAGAAAGGGGTTTATCACGACTGCATTGTCTCCAAGTAACTGCGCTTTAAGTTGTAACATAATCTTCATGATTTCGAGAGATGTAACAATAATAGTCGAGCTAATTAAGGTTGGTTGCATTGTCAAGATAATAAAATTGTGTGAAATGTCATACAAAACTATCCAAAAAGACACTTGACTTTATATATATCCGAGCAACAAATGTATACAAGTCATGCAATTAGGCCTTAGCAACTATATTGATGAAGATTCAATATCTACTGCTCATATCAAGGTCTAAATTAATTTACTTTTAAAAGTTATTATTCAAAATTAAAGTACAAAATACGATAGTATTAACTAAATAGTATTACTCAAATTAAATTGTATTATAATCATTAACCAAAAGGGCAATGTATCGTACATCGGGAACATATAACATTCTGCCTTCAAAGAAGAAAAGAATTTTGTAAATGCTTTTATAGACGCAATAGAATTCATGGGCAATGATCTCATGTAAAGTTTTACACAATATAGCGAAAATTGAGAGAGAGGAAAAAAAAGAGAGTGAAACTTGATCAGTACAAGTTGTTTTTATTTCTTCAGATTTTAGTAAACTGAAGAATTTTGTATGGGAAAAGCACAATCAAATGCTTATGCATGTCAAGGAATATAATCTTGTGGTGGGAAATACTTGTGCTTTTAGGTAACGCCAAGATCTATACGAGTAAGCTCCAACAAGTTAAGGAAATTATAGTAATAGTTATAGTTATTTGTTTAAATTAAACCGTATTATGATTATCCATGAAGAGGACTTATGTCTTATGGATATTAGGGTCGATCGCTACTAAACGCACTTTAAAAGACACACTTAAAAACTTCAAAATCTTTTGTGATCAACTTTAAGTCAGATCTGAATGAAACAACACTGTTTCAAACCATGGAGAGAGACGGAGAGAGGAAACCCTAACTTCTTGGAATGTCCAAAACCCTAAAATGTCTACCATCCCATCCACTTCAGTGATTGAAACACAACCCTTTTTTCCGCATGTATTGTATGTCTCTGTGAGGGGGAGAGAGATCGATCCAATAGACGATTGGAAGTCATAAAGGACTTACCTGAGAAGAAAAATTGCAGTCTCATTCGCCATAATTGTTTCGGTAATAATTAAGAGAAACCCTTCTTTCTTTTGGGTTTGGAAAAAAATTGAGACTTGAACCAAGTCTGATCTTCTGTCCCAGCTTAATTGACAATTTTATAACAGAGAAGTCAAGGGTATAGAGTGACTTAGATAACACGACAGAAAACCCTAAAGAATACATGAGATTTTAGATGTTAAGAGAACTTGAAAAGAATCTATTTAGTGAATCAATTAGTAGGGGTCTTAGAAAGACGATGACTTTTTAAAGGGTGACTACAATTTAACAAGATACAAATGGCCAATACTAGAGGAAAAGCAAGTTCATGATTCCTGTAAAAGCAGTTGCGTTCAAAACCTGAAGAAAATGAAAGAAGAATAAAAAGGAAAGAGAAAGAGAAATGGTATAAAAGCCAAAGATTTTGCTTCAAAAAGAATCAAAACCAGGCTCTCAAGGCGAGTTCTTTTGCTGGATTAGTTAAGGAGAAGACTCCAAATGCGCTAGCAGCTGCATCAGCTCAAATGTCTAAAAGCCCTCGATCAGATCGATCACTTTTTCAACACGAAAAAATGGACACAAAAATGGAAAATTCAGGTATTTAGTAGAAAGGGAAAAGTAGATAAAAGGAAGATATATTGGGAACAAAAACAAGACAAATTTTAGAGTCCAATAAAACAGTGTGAGAACTACCTTCAATTAGGGTCTTTAGTTGCAGATCTAACATCAAAACCAACACTAACACACTCAACCTGCTGTAAACACCGAGACATTCACCAAAACAGCAAACCTTGACAGAGTTAAAAACCACTTTTGTATCTCTCTCTCTCTCTATATATATCTTCTTCTAGGTTTCATTTTCTGTTATAAGTTTTTCTTTGTGGGTACTCAAAACTGACGGTAGAAACAACAAAGATCAAATCTTTAAGTTCTTATTATCTAAGGGTTAGTCAGATTTCAGAACAAGAAAAGAGAAAGAAAAGAAAAAAAAAGAAGAAGAAGAAGAAGAGAGAGAATATTGCTAAGAGAAATTGGAGAAAGGAAAAGGGGGAGGCATTTTTTGTGTATTGGGGTACAAGGTTTGGTTGTTTTGGTGATACCTTGAACTACTGCAAAACTCGTACAGCTTTCCTCTATTGGAGAAGATGATGAGAGCAACCTCGGCATCGCAAAGAACAGAAAGCTCGTAGGCTTTCTTCAAAAGTCCATTTCTTCTCTTTGCAAAGGTCACTTGCCTGTTAATCTTGTTCTCAATCCTCTTCAACTCAACCCTACCTCTTCCCATTTTCTTAAAAAGCAAAATTCTTTTGCAAACCCCAACAAATCTTCACTGATCAAAAAGCCTCTCTTGGTTTTGCACACTTTGTAGCTTCAAAACAAGCCCTTTTATTTATACCCTCTCTCTCTCCTCCACCGCCACCTCCACTCTCGTCCTCCTATCTATAGTGTATGCTTACGCTATGAAATTTATCAGAATCTTTCTCAACCACTGTTTAAAGCCAATAAAATTTTGATTTTTTTCTTTTAATTTCCTCTCTCCCCCTATTTTTCGCATAGGACACTTAACTATGACAAGTCCCTCTAAACAAAAAGCTTATATTTGCTACTCCATCGTGTTGGGTTAGTCTCGAAATCAAAAGCGCTCTATGACGTTGATGATGCAAGTTGCTGGAGGATCGAACGGTGGATATAAGTTCCAGAATACACGAACGAGATGAACCTTGAAATTGCGGCAAATGAGATGGGACGTGATCTTCTGTCCCTTTTTTTCATGTACCTAACATGTCCTATTTAATCTCATAATCCTACATAAATAAATGGCTAAGATTGAATAGGACAAGATAGGTACATAAAAAAAGTACAGAATTTAAGGCCAAATGAGATGGTCATTGGTGGGAATAAATTCGAAGAGAACTTGCCACGTGTCGACATGTAAAGTAAAGTGCGTCAGGTAATCAACTAATCATGTGACCTGACCTTAAGAAGGTGAAACTTTCGTTTGTTTTGGTTTGCTTTTACGATAATAGCCCTTTAATCCTTTATGCCGGAGCCTGGTCTTGAGACTTGACCACAAAGCCCTTGAATGTATTCTTGTTTTGACCTTGACTATTGTTCTCGCGAAAGCAGATTAAGCTACCTGACTCCCGCTTTGTTTCTATCCGAGCCAATATGGGTTGCATGGGCCAAGTATCAATATCAAAGCATAAACCTAATTTAGGTTGGAAAATATCTCTAGGTATTTTTTAAATATATATATATATATATATATATAATTAGCATAAATACATATATCTGTGTGCGCGCGCTTGCGTGCATATGTGTAAGAGAGAGAGATGTAAAGTTTTCAACACTTAAAAACATATTTTTTTGAATTATCAGTTACTTATAGTAAATTATATTTAAAAACATAAAATTGAATTTTATTTATTTAAAGAAAATTATATTTAAAAATTTAAGAGTGAATTTGATTTATTCAAAGAGTTGTACATATGATCAAATTCATTTTCTTATTTAATCATTTGAAATATAAGTTCTGTGTTACTTAAATTTGTTAATAATTTTCTCTTCTTCTTTTTTTTTTTTTTTGCTAACTTGTAAAATCCTTAAGCAAAAATAAAAGGTTCAATAAGAAGCCATGTTTTCAAAATTGTCCAAAAATCTGGACTTCCTTATTCCACAAGGTTAGAGTCCTTAAATGGAGAGATTAATTAATTTGAGTTTTGACTTGTACTATAAGTAGTTATCCCCCTTTGAATTGGATGTCTAGCTAGGAATCAATTAATCAGGGATCAAACTACAATTAAACTTTAATATCAACCATTTCATAACATCATGCCATGCTAGGCATATCTAAAATTTGAGAAAAGATTTAACTACCAAATGTCCGAACATAACCTTTCCGCAGCAGCTTTCAAGCTCAGTTAAAAACGAATTACTTGTATTGTCGAGTCATTTGTAGGTTAAAGGGTCTTTGTAGAGTCTGTTCAGGATGATCTTATTAATATAGTCACATGTTAAATGTAGCAACGCTGCATAACCACAGTATAGGCAAAGATAGATATTTAAATAATAGCATCATTTTTATTTTTTGGTAATATTGAAAATTTAAATTTACACAAGATTTTCAAACAAAGGTTAGGATTTCAATAATAGATGAATTCAACCATTAGATCTATTTTTTATTGATTAGACTAGTCTCATAATAAATATATTAAGTGTTGAAATAGACTAACAATTAATCAAAAGTATGAAACTTCAGCTTAATAAAATGCACCGATCGAATTGAATGGAAATACTAATAATAACTTGATGGCTTATATATATGTTTAAGGGTTACCTCTCGTAATAACTTCGTGTTAAAAATTTATAAATTAATGGAACAGTTTGTTGAGTCGTCATTTAATTATATTAGAAAATAGCCTAATTTGTTTTACATGGTCACTCGTATTAGAATGGGACTTTACACATATCAAGTGGTCTCGATAATTTTGTATTTATATTATTTATCTTAATTTCATATTTTACATGACTTTTTCCAATTTATGAATAAGTTATAGTAAGATTTATGTCACTTACAATTAATATCTTAAATAAAAATTTTACACGAATGTAAAATAGACTTATCCAATAGCTGAATCTGGTGTTTTGTGTTTGCATCCAATAATGACTACACTATAGTCTATAATCTGCCATTCCTACCAATCCTATTCTAATCATGTGTCACTTCATTTTAATTATTTATTTATGAGTAGCACAAAAAATCTATAAATGGATGGTTAAAATAGAATAACACATGGTTGGAACAGGATTGATGGCAGAAAAGATCCCATCTCATTATTCGGGCATTTATAAGGCTTCTGTAACCTGTCGTTCAAATGTCAATTTCATCCTTGAGAAATTGTTAGCGTTTAATAATTAGAAGAAGATTTCAGGAGACTACAGGTCATGTGTGACACGACATGACAAGAATACTAGGAGGATGATAGAAGCATGTGGATGTCCACTAAACACAACAATGAACTTCTGCTACTGATCTGCCAAAAGTACATGCTAATTAGATAATGAAACTTACCTTGAAATGTCTAGCTACGATTGCTTTATTTCTTAGTCTTCATGCTTTCAAAAGCTTCCACAAATAAGTCCTCCAAGACAGACCTAGCTTTCATACCCTCCAAGCTACGAGTTAGAGTCGATTACATAGAGCTCACCTAATCCATCCAGCAAAATCAGCATTATACATATGTATCAGAATCACTAGAATTAGTTACTTCAAGATAATTAAGAAGAAAAACTAAAGAACAGATTTCTTAATTAAATTTTAGAGTTACAATGTCTTATATTCTATATTTTTTAGGTTAAAGTTACAGATTCCTTTATAAGAATTTTGCAAAAATTCAAAGAAACTTTTGATGTTTTCGTATAATTAAAGTTAGTATCTCTTCAAAAAATAGTTTATATTTTAATTAACAGAAATTAATAATGACTTGACGAAGTTTCATATAACGATGATAAGTATTTATCGGCATCAAAAGAAAAACTTTAGAAAGTACATAATTAAAATTTTGTTCATATTTAATAATAGAAAACTTCAATGCGTTAAGGTTAAAATGTTTAGGGTTTATCCATCAAAAAATAAAAATGATAAGAGCTTATTTATATTTTTTTACCATTACTTTTATGTTCTAACGATGTTAGAACATGAGTTTTTGCAATTCTTGCCACCATATGCCAAAAAGAGGAAGAAGCATTGCCAAAAATTTCCAGCCAAGAGTTCATATAAGAGTCACCTTTCGTTAACTCGAAAGGTTGAGAAGAAATTCACGTGCCCAAGTAAAATTTCCACATGTTTAATGAGTTTGTCTAGTGGGAAAAGGAAAGAAATTCTGCCAAACAACCTTGGCCTGACCAATGTAGAGCTTTGATAGGTACATACAACTGAAGCTGACTTGGTCGATTGGATCCTTAAATTCGTAACTCTTATCGTGAAAGTTGTGAAATGCGTGGGGATTAATAACCTCGTTCACGTCACAAAATAATAAGATCACTTCTTATTTATTAAATCGTTCTATCGTTTTCCTTAAATTTTAAGCAATTCCCTCGCACGTTTGCAGTTAACGATATATAATTCTAATTTCAACATTTGTTTTTATTATTTTTCGTTTTATTTCTTTAAAATAATAAACATTATTTTAAACATTAATGAAATAAAAAAGTTACAATGAAATAAACATTATTTCATTGTAGCTTTTTCGTGTGTCTTAATTACCATATCTCCCTATGTTACTATTTAATAAGACGAGGACATTAATATAAAAAGTGAATATTATATATATAATTCAAAGATTTGAAGATTTAAAATAAAATGAGTATTCGATTAAATATGAAATTAACTGCCTGACTGTTAGAGCATTTGTAGTCATTTTTAAAAAGATCATATATAAATTTTGATTTTTAATTAAAAATTACAAAGTAAAATTATACAACAAAAATCATCCATTAATTTATAATAAGAAGATATAACAGATTTAGGAATGATTTATTCTTATTAATTATACATATTTTTTATGATACTATACATCTAAAACTATTATTGGTCTTTATTAAATTACATTGTGATGATTATAATATTTATCTACTAAAGTTGAAATTAAAATATTATCTTAATTGTTCCTATAAACGAAACTTCAAACTTTAAGAAAAGATAATTGTTTATTATCTTTAATTGTTAGGGTAAGATTATGATTTTTAAATTCAAATCAATTATTTTTTTAATATTTAAGTCTTATCAAGAAGAATATCTCTAGATTTTAAGAACTTATTTAATTGAAATATGAATAAGTTAATCAAATTAGATTTGGTTAATAACTTTTTAAAAAAAGTGTCATTGACCAACCAAAAATTCACGTCTCGAGTGAACATAGTGTCTATAAGTTTTGTTTTGAAAATAAAAGGTTCAGGTTAAACATGTAATCAATTGGATAGGTTTTGCTGTTGCAAATCTAAAAATGAAAGAATAAAATTCATGTAGACTTGGTTATCACCGACCACATATAGCCAACATGGTTGAATATATATAGTTTTGTTACGGGAAATTTATACTTTGGATATTATGAGTTTCGTTTTGAAAGTTCAATATGATATATGAATTTTTTTTTATATAAGGCAAGCCTTGTAACTAAAAGGCATGCACAATACGAGAATTGATTATAAAGAGGCATTTTTACTAATTATTGGGTTTACTTCAATCCGAGTAATACTAACTATAGCAACCAGGTTGAATCTTGAATTAAATCAAATAAATGTAAAGACTATGTATTTAAATAGGGAATTAGAATAAATCTATATGGAACAAAACATACATGTTTCATTAAGCCAAGCTAATAGCATAAAGTGTATTAATTGTTAGAATTAATTTATAGCCTGAAATAGTCCTCGTGATAGTGATATATTCATTTTCAAAATGTAGTTATTGTGCATGGTTTTCATAGGAATGGTGAAGATGTCTATTTATATTTTAAAATATAAATATAAATTTGAAATTTGAAATTTTATCTTTATATGTAGATGATATTGTGATTGCTTAAAATGACTGCAAGTTTATGAATCAAATTAAAAATCAATTTTGATACATGTTTAAAATTAAAGGCAGAGCTTAAGCTGTCTATGTTTTTAGACTTCAAAAGATCTTTAAAGAGATAATTTTTTCTTTCACAAGCGACATACTTTTATAAAGTTATTAAATAATTATATGTATAAGCTTGCAAGCTAATTGATTATTTTATTACTAAAGGTGAAGATGTCAATCAAAAGTTTTATCTAATAATACTACATGGAACAAAATAAATGAAGAAAGTTGTCTATTATAGTGTAGATGGAAGTCTCAAATATGCAATGATGAGTATGTTGGTTTCTTGAATGACATATAAGAGTAAGGTGAATTGTGTTTGTTTACTTTTTGTCCTATTTGAACATTAATATTTTAATTGCTTGCTTTGATAAATGATTATGGCAATTTCATGTAAAACAACCATAAAATAGACACAATGATAGTAAAAGAGAGACATAATTGATTTATAGTAGTTTGGCCAAATAATCACTGACCTATATCCGCTCTCTAAGTTTCACTTGAGAATCTTCAAATTTCAATAGGTGAAGAGCAATAAGAGGGGAGTAAATTGTGTGTGTTTACTTTTTTACCTATTTGAAAACAAATATAATAAATTGCTTAGTCTAATGGATGATTATAATAACTTCATATAATTAATTATAAAATAAATATAACATTGATAAAAGAAAGTAGAAAAAGAGAGATAAAATTGATTTGTAATAGTTTGACTAAACAATCATCAAGCTACATCTACTCTACAATTCTCAATTGAGAATTTACTATCTTCTTCCTTTAATAGGCAAACAGCAACCTTCTACCTTCTGTATAACATCTTCTTTGATAAAAGTAAGGAGGAATTCTTATAGTCATCTTATTTTGCACATGTGAAAAATAACCATTTACAAATCTTGTTTAAAGTCAAAAGAAAACTCACGAAATATACCCTAATTAATTTTTCAAATGAAAATAAGTATAGAAAAAGAATTCGTTCTCTTGCTCATACCAATAAACAAAAGCTTAATGTATGTTATATAATTCATGCATGTACTCCCTAGCCTTTTAAGGCTTTTAAAAACTCTCTAATATGCCTAAGATACTTCTCAAAACTCATACATCGTTTGTTTACATGTAAAATAATCCAAATTAGTTGTTAGAAACAAAAATAAGTCGTTATGATGGCTAGCAACAGTAATAATGGTCGATTAATCTCACAAATTGGTAAGACCAAGGAGTCATATTAATCGACTAAGGCATTAACTAATACATATACAAACTCACAATGCATTAAAATTTTTCCTTTTAAAGTAAATTGTTCAATCATTGTATAGCATTGATCCACCAATATATCAACCAATTTACTAAGAAATTCATGATACGCATTTATACTAACAAGTAAGAGACATTAATTTACCACACTCATAGAGTGGTTGACCAATATGTCCGAAAATAAGAATTTTTAAAGATCAATTCTTTTGATAGAAACTTAATTTTATATTATTTCAAAAGTTCCATAAAAAATTTTCTAAAGATTAAGAGGTTTTCTTTAAATATCAAAACAAAAATTTTCTTGACCATGAAAGGATTTTTTTAATTATATCTTATATGCAAATGATTATTCAATAATTGAGTCTTTAGTTATTAAAATGACTAAGATAAGGTTACAAAAATGATTACGATGATTTCCTTAAATCTTGAAATATTTGATCCCTATTTATTTTTAGTTCTTTACTTGAATCCCTTGAAGTTCTCTTAAGTTGCATATGTGCACTATTTTACTCGTTTCTTAATCGTTTGATTGCTCAATTGATTCATTAGGCTCTTTCCTCACTTTTCCCTTTTTAAAACTTAATCTTTTACATATTAGCTTAATAATATTACGAAGGATTAAAATATTAGTAGTAATATATTTTGTTATCATAAAAACTATATGTTGGAATCTCACCTAGTCCAATAATGTATAAAACCAGATATTTTTTACATTGTTAGAATGGTAAGTAGATATCAGTTAAATCTATGTCAAATACATTTGAAAGTAGTAAAAAGAATATTAAGGTATTTAAAAGTTATTGTTAATTACACATTATGTTATCAAGTTAATGATTTACATATGCAATATTATATGGATGTAGATTGAGGAGGAAATTTAGATAAGAGAAAATCTAAATATGAATTTATTTTCTTACTTAATAATGATGTAGTATAGTAAAAAAGTATGAAATAATCTTTTGTTGCTTTATCTATAATGGAAGCTAAACTCATGGCATTTTCAAATGTAGTACAAGAAATTAATTGGTTTAGACATTTATTGATTCATTTAAACTCACTAAAAGCAAAAATAATCTAGTGGTAATTAAATGTAATAGTCAAACAATAATTACTTATACAAAAGATCCCAAATTTTATTGTAAAACCAATTTTATAGATATTCGGTATAATTATATGAAATATGTAATTACACAAATTGCAGTGAATATGAAGTATAACCTACAAAGTAAATCCAATGAAAAACTAATTCCAAAAGATACGTGTATTGAGCATCTGAAGCTACTAGAATTTTCAAATATTGATGTATTATTGATAAATATTTCCAAATGTATGTTCATTCAGTATATTGTCATGTTTAAATGCAAAACATATGTTGAAATCATTTATTATGTGATAAGAATTATGTAACACTTGATTTTAGAGTTTTTTTGTGTGTCTGTGTGTGTGAAATGTTCTCTATGCATATAAGAGATTGGCCCCCTTATACTGAAAGTTGCTTCTAGTATTTTTAATAAATGGAAAAAATGTAGGTTTAAAGTTTATTGTCTAGGTTAATTGAGAGCAGGAAAATTAAGCAATAACTATCGGCCTAGAGAATAAAGTAAAAGAAAAATAGTTTGATTGATTAAAAGCCACTATATCTATCTTAAGTCGCTAAATGTAAGGTCTAAAAAGATGAATTTTCTAGTAGACTTTAGGTTAAACATTAAGTATATTTAAACTAACATTTATATAATAATTCATGAATAGAAGTCATCTGTTATAAATGAAAAGATGTTAATATTGTAATGCACGACTTTTATAAAAATCAATCAAAAAAGGGATTAATACAAGTTGTAAAATCTCAACTTATATTGTGTGAGATCCTAAAGGTTAAATAAGTCTCGTAACACACCTTTATAACTTTGATCTCATTCTTAATAATTAAATTTAAGATTTGTTGCTTTAAAATATTACCAAAGGATCATGTGTGAGATAGTTTTAAGAAAGTAAATTAAATTTAATTCAAGAGAATTTAGAATAAGGGAAGGTTATTTTAGTTAGTAACTTAAAAAATATATATCAAAGGTGATTATTGTCTCTTAATGAAAGAATTGAATGCAATTACGATTGAATGAAATAAATAAAATCAAAGAAAAATAAAGTAGATATGACTTAGGGTTTAGTAAACAAATTTACTTAATAATCAATTTATTAGTCCAAAATGTCATATATTTCTAGCAAATATATGATAATAAACTCTTGTTATATACTGGTCACATGAGTCGTTGAACAAATATAAGAATTACAGAATTCTAATTAATTAATCTCATTATATATATACTATGAAAAATATGAACACCCATAACATAACAAATGGATATTCCTTTACATATGATGTTAATTATATTGCTCAAATGCCTAGGCAGTTACAGCAATTTCAAAAATTATTACATATATTTGATTTTTTAAAAATCAAAAATAAGAAAGACAAAGATAGTAGATAGTAGATAAGAATTACACAACAAAGTTCGTCCTTTAACATATGGGAAAAGAGAAATCAGTAACGCTTATTTTATATCTAACTATGTAACAGAGACAATTACTTTTTTTTTAATCATTAGCAACCAGTTTACATGCAAGTGGCTTCCTCTTGTCTTAAATTTCAAAGGAACATATTGTATTACACCATCGCAAGCCTTCAAATTGTAGATTGTGAATTGTGAATTGATAATTATGATAATGTAAATGATGCATGCACAATTGCAAATAATATAAATGTAATTGTGACACATTGTGATAATCATATATATTGTAACTGTAAATATTTCCATCAGTAATTTAAAACTTTGGAGAGTTCTAAAACGAAAAACTTGAATCCTTATACATATATAATTTTGGTGGAGTGAACCTATTGAACAACAAAGTTGAATTGTATTTTATGTGAAGAAAAATATTTGGAAACCATTATTTTAGTGACTTTTATAATAATAACTATCGTTTAGAACGTGCTCTGTGTACTTGTTCTTTCCAACTGCTCACGCTACTGTCCCCGAAAAAGTTGAACTGAAGGTTATCTGGGCATAATCCAAAGGCAGGGATCGATATTCATCAGATTACGCATTCGTGTATTTGTAAGTTTTGCTTTGGTGGGACAGGTGCAGCACTGTTGTTGCAACTTGCAAGTACAGTAGCTATGTATCGTTTTACATATTCCATAATGCATTGAAAATTGTTCTTCACAGACTCGGAGGTCTCAATATATATTGTGAAAGGATGAGGGTATCAAATGAATAAATGGGTTTACATATGTATGCATGTATGTAGAACAACAGTGGAAGGTAAAAATCCATCGAGTATAGTTGTAATGTTGGTGGGGGACCGATGATAGCACATCAAGTACATTTAAACAAAAATCAAATCCCACATGGATTCACGGAGAAAGCTAAGCATAGAGCACAGCATTTGTGGTCCAACCATGTAGGACTTGACTTGCTGGTGGAGCCTTGACATGTTTGTCCATCAGCCAGGTGATGGTTAAGTGTAGATTGTCTCATCTCAAAGAAAAAGCTAGGCAAGGGAGTGATTGTGTGTTGACATTTTTAGTTTTCAACTTGGTAAGTTTTCGTGTAATTTTTAAACCCACCACCTCTCTAAACAGACCGTGAGAAATTGAGAGAATGAGACATGACACAAAATCATACATATATGAGTTACATCTAAGCCACTGTACTGCATAAGTTTCCTGCACTAGCACAGGATGGATAAATGCAAATGAAAAAGATGACAAAGAAGTGCACCATACATAAAAAGTGACACACACTCGAACTTTGAAGAATGTGATAATAGTGCACTAAATAGGTGGAGAGGTAAGGTACCAAAAGTTGGATAAAAAATGAGGTAATCTTAGACACTAAAAGGAGTTATTTCCAGTAATGACTTAAGCTTCTACTACATGTCGCTTTCTCATTTGATTGCGACTACCGACCACGTCTCTGTTTCTTTCATTTCAAGCCCTTCAATCATCAACCTCTTTGTGGGGCACTCTGCATATGGCTTTAGTAAAGACTTTTAAGTCAATCTAATGAAGGCACAACACAAAACTATTGAACCAATGTCGAGCGTAAAAAACAATATTGGGCAACAGTACTTGCTCCCCATAAATAACTATGTGCAGTCAGTTTCGAATATGTTTCTCCATGTTATCCATCTTCAGTTTCTAACCAAATTTGCCAGCTATTTTTTGTGGTATGGTACATAGAAACTGGCATTGGTTGTCTGCTTTCTTTCTTTCTTTTTTCTTTCCCCTCTTCTGTAGTTTGAACAAAGTGGTCAATAATATTAGTAGAAGTTTCAATCCCAAAAAAATAAAGTTGCTTTAACTCATCATCTCTGTGAAATGATAGAAACATTAGTTTGATTTCAAGGTTTAAACTAAAAGCTCAAAATGGATACGCCATCTACTTTCAGCTTCTTGTGACCTCATATGACTACGTCCTTCAACAGATAGAATTGGCCAACGTTTCCCTCCAAATTTACTCATCTTGAATGTCAAATTTTAAACTATTCCATCTCTGCAGTGCTTATACAAGTTATGAATTTGTAAGTTTGGAATAAGATTCCAGGCTCTTGCATTGAATAGCAATAAATAAATTCTTGAGTTCATAACGTATATCCCATTTGAGATAAATTATTTGATAAGTTATTCAAAATTAAAGAATAAAATTAACTCAAGTAGTTGTTATTTTTTAAATACGTAATAATGAAAATTTTGAGTATGTAAAATAATTCATAAGTTTGTATTTTAAATAAATTATATGATAAGTTATTAATTTAAAATTAAACAACTAGTAGTAGGCTATGACAAAATAGATTCCAGAAAACTTGGAAATCAATTGGTAGAAGTTCTTTGGGGAATCCCGTCACTTGAGCTAGCCCTTGGCCCTTGCGTGTACAGTTTACCTTCATGGACATCGATGCATATTGTTGAGGTAGGTCAGCCACGGAAAGCAGTTGGCTATCCATTTTTCTCTGGTCCCTTTTGGTGACTCATAATTCTCCTGAAAGAAGCAACTACAGTTGAAGACTAAACTTAAGAACCATTTGTTTACTGAAGAAGACTGATGAATTGCTAACCTTGGGACGAGTTACCAAGAATTACCAGACTAAGAAACTCTAGTCATGCTTTGTCTGCAAGCCTTTAACTTAAGTAATGTCATTTATTAAAGACGATAGTTTGGGATAGTAACGTAAGGTGGCTGGTTGGGGACCATCAAGTTTGATGGAAATGGATGGGCCTAGTAAAGAAGGGGATTGAATGAAGTGGGTCCATCCTCTACTTATCACTGTCAGATTTCTTTCCATTTTAAGGCAAACAACAATCAACGTCACCCATTATGACACGTGGACCTTATACTAATTTTGGGTACTTTTCTTTAAAGAAGTCACGTCTTTGTGGGGCTCTTTATTGGCCTTGCAAGTTGCAAGTCTAATTCCCTTTGTCAACTTTCTCTCCTTTCTTTCGGCTTACCCACGTTCTTACTTCACCCGGGTAAAATCTCTTTTCATAATGCATTCTTTCTTTTTGCTGGATAGTTTGTGTCAATCTCTTTTAGCGCATGTTTACTAATATTTTTTTACCAATAATTTACGTCTCAAGTGATTAGAGTTTTGAACCTTACCATTCAATCCCTTTTTCCTTTTTGTGGGATTTCAAGATCTGCTCCTGATCAATGAACATGAACCTTTTGAAGGATTAAATACTATATATATATATACATGGAAGCAAAAGCTTCACTAAGGTTCTATGGAAAAACTGCAGATCGACTGTCAAGTGTTCTGGATTCTGCAGTTTGGACTTTGGATTGAGCTTTTGGGGGAGAAAACTCTTTAACAAAGGAAGCAACTGGAGTCACCTTTTACACCAATAAAATAATGTCCACTTCACTTTTTTTTCCCCTCTCAACTACTGCACATGGGAAAAGCAGGGCCTAAACAGCGACATCCATATTCTCTGCCAAATGTAGTACTATTATTGAAACAAGCACAATAATTAAGTTCCTTTTATATCCATGTTATATGTTTCAGCTCATCTAATGGTTAATTGAGCCTAATCTACACCAAATAAAGCTTGTTTGATTTTAGAACTCAAATCAAATCAAATTCCATTTCATTTAATTTGTTCTTAGATGGAAAGCGATTTTGATCATGAAATGAAAGGAATTGTAGCAATGAAGTCCTTAATTTTAAGGTGCTGTTTTAAATCTGTTAAGTACTTTAAAAGTTTTTAAAGCATTTTGATGTTTTAAATTAAAATTTTTATAAAAATTCTTTAACACAGTTAAGTGCTACAAGTGAGAAATTAAAATTTTAAAATGTTTGATATTTTAAATTAAAATTTTCTTTAAAATTCTTTAAGAAAATCAAATATTAAAAGTGAGAAATTAATAATACTTAATCATACAACAAATTATTTATAATTTTTAAAATTGCATTAATTATAAATAATTTTTTTAAAGAGAATCCACGAAACGCTCTCGATTTTAGTTGAAGAAATTGAGAGGCGGACAGAATCTGTCTGGAGGTTATTAGCATGTTTTCTAAGTGATTTAGACCGTAACAAGTGAAGTAATGTTAGTAAAAGTCTTCATACTTACTGTGGACTGTTTCCAGATTATTGTCAATGCTAATCACCTTCCAGAGCAGAAAGGACCTTCACTATTTGTGGACAAATTAAGGATAAACAATCTGATTTTTGGTACAAAACCAGATTTAACAGACAACAAGGAATGTTATAGAGACGTCTGCCTCAGTCATGTGGAACTAACATATCTATTGTGTATATGATCTTAGTCGAAAAGGTACTAAGTATAATGTTGCTGCTATAATAAATGCAGTCATTACCATACCACATTCAACAACCAAGATCAGCATTTTATTTAGAGCATAATAAATTGATAGAATCA